>CM035808.1:32385390-32648678 GCA_020466095.1 Chlorops oryzae
TCATGAGCATTATGATCCATACAATTTTCAAAATCCTATATCAGAAACCTGAAGTCTTTAATTGAAAGGTTTTTACTCATGAATATCGGAATATTACCCTGATGGACCGCATTAGGGAAACCTTGTACTTCTTATTTTGATTGATTATGTTTTCAGCCACAATTGCAAAAGGTTTCTATTTTTTTAAAGTAATACAACTCCATCTCCCATTCAATATCTTTCCTTGAACTGTGTGGGTTAGGTTAGGTTTAACTGATTGGTCATTAAGACCGAGTATAGACCCGTGGGTCCCTAGCTTCGCCAGTACATATTAATGTGATGTTGGTGAGATTTTCCGTTTAACCTTCGAACGTGTAGTTTCGTTAGATGTGTAGATCGTTAATTGATTTTTTTCAGCCATACATTGTAAGTCAATAAGCCATGGCTCCCCAAAGAAACAAAGTCTTGATCGTGCCAGAGCCGGGCAGTGACATAGTCCGTGTTCGACAGTTTCTTTTGCCCCTGGATCCAAACACCTTCGACAGAGGTCTGCGGAAACTAGATTCAAAACAAACAGGTGAGCAATTAGTTAAATGTTATTTTATCTTTCTTGCCCTTCAGAAATTGTCACCCAGGTTTTCTGTAAAGGAAGTCAACTACTGCTAGTTTCCATTGAATAGCAAATACCGGATTTAATATTGAATCAAATATGAAGAAATATTATTGAATTTTGTTTTTAATGAGGATAATAAAAGGATTTGACCCTTCATCAAAATTTGTTCTCGTCCTATTTGAGCAAACAAATATTGTTGCGTCATTCATAATCACGAAAATTACTTCAAGTCTTTCATAAAACATTGACCCAATTTGATATTTTTTATGGTCAAATATTATGCCTTATACCCAAAACTACAAATAAAAAAATGTACAAAAAATAGTAAAGCACTTGAATAAAATCAATTTCGAATAAATCTCAATGAAGTATCAAAAGAGCAGCACAAGAAAAAAGAGAAAGAAAAAGAAATAGAAAGATGCGACGGTAAAGTAGCAAAAGAAACTTGCCTAATAGAACAGCCCAAAGGCACACCCAATGGGCTAGACCATTTTTCATTTCCCCATATCAGGAGAGTGCGTGCCATGAATTAATGAAATAATAATGGAAAACTTGCCATTCACTGGCCACTTATGACTGGCTTGGAGAAAATTTTCGTTTTCCCTATTTTCCCATTTCCCATCGACAGCCATGTGCTCAATAGCTCAGCAATTTGTGTAGTGAATTTTCTCTCCTCTTCTCTTCTCTATTTTTTTTTATTTTTTATTTTCCATTTCCATTTTCGGTTTTTCTTTCATTCGTTCCGTTTCTTTTAGTTTAGAGGTTTTCTGTTTTGCCTCTAGATGCATACGATTTTAAGTGCCATAGGAAAAAAGGTACCACCCACTTTTACGATGACTGTAAGGGAAACCAGCATTTCCTTCGTTTTTTTTTTTCTATGCTTCTGTGTTGATTAAGCACAAACATGCACACACACACACAGATCCATCCCTACGCTTATTTTTCATATTCGTCAGCATTTTGACGCATGACGCGTAGCAACGAAGTGAGCCATGACGCATGCGATATTTTCCTCAAGCAAGCCTATTTAGCCTCTGCACAGTATCGCATGGCATCGCATTTCTAACTGCGTACGAATGTACCCCCTGGCTGGGCCACATAGCACATCATCCATCCGTCAGCTAGAATGATTGGACCGTACCTGCTCCGAACTCCGCAGTCAGAGGAGCTTCCTCATGCCATGGAATCGACACGTCTAAAGCTGTAGGCTGAAGGCAACGTTGCTAATCGCGTTTCGCCAACTCAGAGCTGCATCCGAACATACATACATACACACATGAAATACATCGATACAAGGGTCGATGGAAAACTATATGGCGATTTTGTTCGTGCTCCTGCTCGTGTGATGCTGCGGCCACATCAACTTCCCCCGTAGGTTGAAAAAAGAAAGAAAATTTCATCAAAAACAAAAAAAGAACGCCCCTTTGCCCACCTCGTCTATTGAGTCGAACTGCGAGATCGGCCTTGTGTGTGAACGCTCATACATTGCGCGCTCGGCTCGGCTTGGCTTGGCCCGGCTTGGCTTGGCTTGGCTTTTGGGGGCGGTTTGGCGAAGGTGGTCTGTTGATGCGCTGCGCGGTAAAATCTCGCAACACTCGGCCTTTTTTTTTTTGTTGCTCTTTATCTCGTTTGCTGGCGCTTTTTCGAATTATGCTCACTTACATCGTTAGTTCGGCTCGTTTTCCTTTCCGTAGGCGCTGCTGTGTCTTGACTTGAGATGAGCTCAACTGAGCCATGGAATGCAGTTCCTTGACAGATGTCTGAACGGAATGGTGAATGGCGGAGTGTCTGCTGCTGCTTATCTATTCGTCTCTATGATTTTTATGCTTTCCTATGCTTCGAGGGCATGCGGCGCGTGTTCTTTCGTACGGTTTGATCGTAATAAGGGCGTTTTGTATTTGATCTCGGCTTCGAGATAGGGTCTATGCTGGTGCAACTAACAATGATGGTGCTTACGTGAGGACTATAATTGAATTTGAGAGTGTAAATTTCATGGTTGAGCTTTTTTAATGGATTATAGAATGAATATTTAGCGGTTAACAGGTGAAAAAGTCATCTTGATTCGTTTTTTTTTTTAATGGCATGGAAAAAGTACATAGAAAACAGAATATTGAAAAACTCAATTTCTTGGAGATTTAGAGAAAATCGTTGATTTGAATATGTTGTTTATGAAATTACTCTGTTCAAGGAAAGATATTGAATGGGAGATGGAGTTGTGTTACTTTGAAAATATAGAAACTTTCTTCAATTGTGGCTGAAAACATGAGAAATCAAAATAAGAGCACAAGGTTTTCCCTAATGCGGTTCATCAGGGTAATATTCCGATATTCAAAAAGCTTTCAATGAAAGACTTCATATTTTTATATAGGATTTTGAAAATTGGATGGATCATTAAGCGCTTGATGTACCTTACAAAGGGAAAAAAGGCAAAGGCAAAGTAAATGCATAGTCTTGAGCCAGACTAAAATGAGGGCCTTTAAAGGGCAAAATATCAACAAAAAAACGACAACCCATTATTTTTTATAGGAAAGAGGAAAAGAAGAAATACATATGAATCATCGCCTCGAATAACGTTGTAAGCGACAAATTTAACATTTTTGGAAATTTGTCATGCCAGCCGGTACGAATAAAGTCATTTCAGTTCTTTATGGTCTTGCAGAAATATCCAAGAGTTGACCAAATAAAAAAAGTTTTTTGATAGCTCAAGGGGCTAGAGTATGATTGTCAGTGAAAGTGCGAAAAAAGGCTCAAAAAAATTGTCGCTTACAACGTTATTCGAGGCGATGATTCTATATAATATTAGTTAGGAAAATTATTTTTAAATAAGTAATTCCTTTGCGGTCCTTTCGTCAGGGCCGTAGAAAGAAGGCGGCTTTAGATGCAATACGCTACCTTTAATATAAGATCAAATAAAGTACTTTCACATTACAAAACACATAGTACAGCATTGATTGAGCGTTGAATTTTGGAAAAGTAATATGGAAAAGGGCGTATTTGTCAGGGGGATGATGGGACCATGGCCCATTTTTGAAACATTCAAATATAGCAAAGGTATTTGATTGAGTTAAACTGGCATGAAGGCTAAAAGCATATAGGCAAAATTTTAACTTTTAAACTTCTTGAACCGAGTTGAAGACTACGATCCTTAATGGATTTAATGTGTATTATATTTTATGCACAATAATATATATATCCCGTACGAGATAACTGAAACACCCGACATTAAACTTCCCCTTGTCCACCATGAATTTCTATTTATTCTAGCTACGGCCCTGTTCCTCATGCGGTACAATATTCGATCATTCCATCAAAATAACTTTTTCTAAAATTATTTCCCCCTGATAAGCAAAGTGAAACTTTGTTTGATACCAAAAAATTTCGGATTATCAAATGTAGAGAGAAAAAGTGTGCAAAATTGTTAACCCTTTATCGAACAACAAAATTTAATTCTCCAACTTTTTTTACGCCCTCTGAAAGTCATTCCAAATTTAGATTATTCATGGCAATCGTCCTTTTTCATCAGTTTTATTAAAATTCAATGTTTTTATTACTCTTTAACCCATCCAAAAATTTATTTCCGTATCATTATGTGTCTATAATGTTAGCTTAAAGAAGTCCAGTTTTTTTGGACAAAAACCATAAAGTTCTAATTTCAAAATGTAAGAAAACCAAATCCGATAACAGAACAAGGACGAGCGAGGACGAGAGAGAATTTGAAATCGCGAAGAGAAACTTCAACATTCTCTCTTTCTCTCTCTCTTCAAGCCTTTAAAGTTGCGTAAGTATTGGTGTTTCTCCTTATACTGCCGTTCAATGGCACACGCTGTACTCATATATATAGCAAATCACGCTGTATAGACTCGTGCCATCTCTGTCGCACAGCGGCCATCGCGATAATTATAGGTTACAGTTTGAGAGTATAAAGCAAGTTTTCAATTGGTCGATGGCAAAAGCAGCGGGGCGTCAACAATAAAAGTACAACGCAACAATAACAACAACAAGGGCACAAATAAGAGCGTTGAGCTATAACGAAATGGTCGCACGACAGCGAAGAGAGGCAATGTGAGCGAGAATAATGAGCGACAGCGTTGGCTGATTGGAACTGGTCGGAAATTGTTGTTGGCCGTCGGTGTTGGTGGCGTTGTGGTGGTGGCAGCGCTATCATGGTATGAAATGGGTGCTTTTTATAAGAGGAAAAATGTTGTTTGCACCAAAAAAAAAAAAAAAAAAAAAAAATCCAAAATAAAAACAACGAAGCAAGAAATTGTGAATGAAGCCGTCGAGTTTTGTGAGCGATCTTTGGAATAGACGGATAGACGGATTGATGATTATTAATTTTTACATATTGCATTTGTGTTGGATGGACTTGGGTGCGCCAATAAGTCAACTCGAGAAGTGGTTGTTGAGTGCGCACACCACGAATTCGATGGGGAAGAAACGAGCAACGAGAACAAGCAGCTGTAGACGGTGCTAATGTATGAGTGGAAGTTTCACATCGCCTGTGCGTGTGGTGTGTGTGTGTGTTGAGTGGTTGAAAGTGTTGTTGGTTTGGTTGTAGTTGATTTCTGGTCTCGTATGTTTCCGTCGTTGTATTGATGAATGGTGGCAACAAAGCACCAACAAGTCTATAAGCAACATCAACAGCAGAATCAGCAGCAGCAGCAGAAAGCAGCGACTGTGCACGGCACCGGTTTGGTTACTTTTAGTTGCCTTTCACATCAACGACGCGATACAAGAGATACATACAACATATGCACGTACGGGTAAATGCGCATACGGAACAAAGCATACGGCATACGGAACAGGGCAACGGCAACGGCAACGACTCGCTACTTTTTCAAAATCCCACCGCTGTCGCTGTCGATGTGTTGTATATGATTTCTGTGTTTTTGTTTTATTTTCTTTTCTTTTCGTTGCTGTTGTTTTTGTTTTTGCTCGTGTTTCGACAACATTTTGTTGCTGGGTTTTTTGCGCGCTGTGCCTGCGTACGATTGTTGTTTGCAAAGCTTTTTGTTTGCCAAAGTCTCACCGAAAACAGTTGCAAGTATTGAAACGATCAGCGACGACGAAATCGAAACACGGCGCGGATTCTTTTGCGAAACAGCGGTTTTTTCTTATTTTCCTTCTCTCTTCTCGATTATGATGAGTGGCCAGCCAGCCACCCCAAACGCGACTTTGACTGATTCCTGAAGATTCCAAAACCGAAACGTGATTGTTGGTACGCGCGCCGCGCCGCGAACGAACGAACGAAAGCTAAATTCGAATTTCTAAATACTTACCTATGTGAATTCATCGGGGGAGAAAAAAATAAAATTCAATTTCTCTCACAAGTGATAAGAAAGTTAAGTAAATTTTCAATTTTCGATCGGAAAGTAAAACTTTGAACGCATTTGACACGCTTCTTCGACCACCAAAGGTAAACAAAGCCAGGCAGCAAAAAAAAAAAAAAATTCTAAAAAAAAACAAACAAAAACTCTGTTGGAAGCCCCGACGAAAAGAGCAAGGGCCAGGGCCTCTATTTTGACGAAAGAAAAATCCATTGGTAAAAGAAAGCGCCATGCTGTGCTCGTTACTTCACTACCTGTCAGCAGCGTTCTTGGCACTTTTGACGGATTAACTAAGCAAACAGTGAGATGAAAGTGGAACCAACTGTGTCCGGAAAGTAATACACGAAACAAGGCAGCAAAAAAAAAGTCGAGCATTAACACCGGATTTAAGGATTTACTTCTCTCCTTTGCTCATAGAATTCGGAACAGCAAAAGTGAAATGACAAAAGAAATGATCTTTAAAAATTAAAGAAAAGAAAAGGCAAAAAACAAAACAGTAAAGCCCAACATATAGACCTACAAAAAAAAAAAAAAAAAAACAAAAACAAACACACACAAAAATAGAATAAAATTCTTTTCAATTCAAATTCTTCATTTTCCTTTCGGACGTAAGGAAAACTGAAAAATATCCCGCGTTGCGTAATCAACAAAAGAAAAAAATTAATTACATTGTCAAAAATCGTCAAAATTTCTCTCAACAAAGAAGAAATTATTATTGCCGAGTCCTTTCAATATCACATATGATTGATTGATTGATCACCCAACTTCCATTGAGTATTGAGTATTCACAAATTGACGCGGTAATGTGACAAACAGTGAAGCGCTCCCTCGAAGTGTGCTTGATTTTCCAGTCGACTTCAGCCAAGTGTTGTTAACTCTTGTGATCTCTCCCAATTTGCATTACAATCGAACGAACGAACGTGGCGAAAAAAGAAAATCGGCACAATATAATAAAATCGAATTGAATAAAATATACTTATAAAAGAAAAATAAAAATCAAAAATCAAATCCGTCGCACGATAGTTTTCGAAATAAAAGAGCAAAAATTGAGCGCCAACAAGCGCACCTTGCTATTGCAAAAATGCTAACCGACATGACGCCGACGGCTGGTCAACTCTATGGTTCGCAGATACCCGGCATGGGCATGAACATTACGAATATTGCAACACATTTGCAGAAGCCGCAGGTAAATCCGGTAAGTCCGATATTTTGGATAATAGGCAATTCTCTTCGAAAAAAAAAAAAAAAAAATAGTGATGAGTGTCAAAGATAAGGATCGGAGGTTAAAGAGGGGACATAAGCCGATCAACTGAATGTGAAGAGGCTGATTCTGATTGTTTTTATCATTTTTAGCTTTCATACTTATATTTTTTTTTATGTAGAAGGTAAAAGGGATACACTAGAAACTAAAACGATTAGAATGTTAAATAAGCCTGAAAGTAGAAGGCGGCAGACCCTTAATATTCCTTAATAACTTGGGAAACACTTTTTTTGTCCACAACTCATTGTTAATTGGGAATGTTCTGGACCCGAATTTGGAGGAGGCAAGTCGAGTAAATGCCCTCAGTAAGGCCGTGAGGGAATGTTAGGTGAGTGCCATCACAGAAGGGGGAAATATTGTTCTTGCCTAGCACGGCAAAAAAAAACCTGGATCGGGCCCTGAGAACGTGTTTCAGTTCGACCGATTTTAATATCGCCTTATTCCCAATATTTCTGAGGAATTTTTCCCTGCGGATTTGAAAAACATTCTCCCATTCTAAGCACTCTGAGAAGGTAATACGAAGGGACCGAAAATTTCGAACATTTTTAAGCAAAGATTTCTTAAACTGACGCTAAGATAACTCAATTTTTCCTCGGAGAAAAAAGTAGGGAAAAATTCCCGGGCTGATAGTTTTGAGTGTATTTCCCGTCAGGCCCGTTGAAAGCAAATGGAGAGAAGGCGTGATTTCCTCTAGACACGAACATCCTGAAGAGGTCTATCATTGTTTGAAGAAAACGAGTCGAATAAAGCATGGATATAAAGTTTTTCTTTACGGACTCGATTTTAACCCATTTTCGAAATATAATAAAATATATACCTAACAATAAAAAACATATTCATACGTAAAAATAAATATTAGAAAACAATCACTATACATATTATTAGGATTTCTTCCGCATTCCTCGTTACTGTTACGGTCTCTGATTTTAATTCAAATATACTGCTCCAGGGATGTTATCCCTTTCATAGGCTTTGTGTCTCATTATAAGCTTGCATGTAGAATCATAACAGATAACTCGAATTGTTCAAATTGAACCTTTTCACACGCAAATCATCCCCCGTTTTATATTTTTCTATTGTTCGGCATTTTACTACCTCAACACTTAGGCCTCTGAAATCAATTTGTCATGGCTAGTAACTCTCTGAAGTGTACAAATTTTATGCTGCTTAACATTTGTCGTTTCAGCCATTCTTATCGGTGAGAGTTTTTTTTTTTTTTTTTTTTTTTGTTTGTTTTTGCAGATATACTGAAATGTTTGCTCCTAAATCTGTAAGGCATTTTCAAAAAATAATCAAAAAAAAAAAATGTTTTGCGTGTTCTTTCAATGGGTATATTTGGGGAAAATCCTTTCATAAATGTTATCATCATTTCATCTTAATAAAATCTCTATTGTTTCATAGTGCAATATTATTATATGAAATAGTTGCCAGACTCATGAAACCTCACAGTCTTTGGTATTTTTCATAGGCACGACTGTCCACGTATGTGGTAGACGAGACCCCTATTACCATTCTGGGTAGTACTGACTGTCAATTGCGAATTTGTTTGAGAATAGCATGAATTCTGGAAGTAGGTATTCATTAGTAGAAGTCTCGCTGTACTTATTCATTCTCTCCATAAGATTTCCTATAAAGAGGTAGGTACATTAGGTTTATAGTATTTTCAATCAAACCTTAAAGAGTTCATCGCGTAAGAATCTTAATAATTTTAGTAATTTTTTTTTTTGCCTGAGACTATGTGAACTAGAGTCTGTTTTGTTGCTCTATTATCGAACTTTTTTTAAAATAAATTTCTGGTCGAGCAAGGACGCTGAGGCTTTTCTTGTAATAAATGCATTAGAATCAATTCTGTTATAAAACAATCTCATTTCAGTTCATTATATAATTATTCTGAGAACATTAGTTGGAGTTAAGCTGCAATTTCGAGGAGTGCCAGATCAGAGATGAGATATAGCCCGGGACTTCCCCTCAGTAGCGGCGTTTGGGTAGGACTCAATTGGACAACCGCCCAGGGCGCCGGATATAACGAAGCGTTTTTAAAACTTCTAGTGTATGTGTTTGAATTGCAGTTAGGGAGTGCCGAAGAAATCTCGCCCAGGGCGCTGGTAGTGATAAAACCGGCACTGTTTCTCCTAATAAGAAAGAAAGCTGCTATCGCGAATGAAACATTGATTTTTTCTATGTTTCGTTCTTCTTGCACTATCAGAAGGACTCGGAAAATTCACCATACCGACAGTAGGTTAAGGTCTTGCGTTGTCGAGTTACACTTGATCTCGAGAATTCTTCATTATTTCTGTCTTATTGAATCATTTTCACCGCCCGGTTGATGATTCAAAAGAAAAACCTTAGAAAATATTTCTATAGAATCCACCCGTCATACCAATCAACAATTACTCAATGATCTCACACAATTCATAATGGCTTTTGGTCCGATTTGTCAAAATTTAGAGCGAAAAACAATAATAATTTTCCACGAAATGGATTCGCTTCAAAGAAACGAAACAATTGTCTTCGATCAAATATAATTATATGGTCTAACAAAAAATAGAATTATGCAAATGATTTTGTGGAAAAACATTGGAGAAAAAAAGGAAGAAAAACTAAAACATAGTTATTCATTCAGTGGCCGAAAGAGTAGGAATAAGAAAACTCAAAATTAATGTACGAATGCTATTGAAAGCGAGCAAAAGAAAAACAAAGGGAAACCCAGAGCGGCATATATTCAAATTTAGAAGCACATCAATCATTTAACAATCGACCAAATATGTCGGCCAAGTTCAAAGGCACCGAGAATCGGAGTCGGGCTCCCAGCAACGTTTGGAAGTTACACATGCGCATTGGATTTAATTAAAAGCGTTTAGCGGCAGAACGAGAAATTAAGTTAAAGACTAAAGACCAAAGACTAAAGACTATAGACTATAGAATCGGAAAAGAGCTTATGCCGGCAGAGAAGCTGAAGCTGCGAGAATATCAAAATGATAAATTACCGAGAAGACGTTCAAATGAAATTAACATTTTTTTTTTTTTTTTGTTGTCTTCTGTTCATTTTGCTTCTTCGCTTACTAAAATATTTTTATTCGAAGCCATATGTGATCGAAGAACTTACGACTGAATCCATTGATATGGGGTATGCATCTCTGTGCGTCTGCGCGCGTAGCACGTGAAACGAAGATTACGATGTTAACGCATGCGTCGCTCTTGAGTTAAAGCCTCAGATTTAAAGCCACCGAACACGCTAATGTCGCTCGAATAAAAGAGCCGCATGGAAATCGGTGTGGAAGAGCCTGAAGTTGAAATATTTTATGAAAACGAATTTCGAAAATCATGTTTTAATATTTTCCCATGATCATTATATAGAAATGTCGAAAAAGAATAACGAGAAGACAAAGCCGACTCTGACTAGCCGCTACAGTCAGCAAAATCAGCATAACAAGCAAACGAACAAATGAAAAAAAAAAAAAAAATTAAGAAATAAAATAATAATAACAATGATAAACGAAAATGTGCAGCAAAGTGAGTCGGTTTTTAAAAAGCGGCGGCCTTACAACAGAAGAAAAACTACCGCGTCATTTACTAATTTTGTGATTAACGCACACACTTGCGCTCGCTCGATCGTGTGTACGGGGCCTGAATACACACAATTTATTAATATTTCCACACGGGGCCCTTTAATAAGAGCTCCACAATGGCGGAACCAATTGCCAGCCACCGACGCGCCTACAATTCGATCTATTCGAATATAAAAGCCACAACATAACAGCGACGAGACGTGGTCCGGGCCAAAGATCTTCAGCGATCTTCGGTGATCTGTTAGCGCCGCAGCACTACATTTTTTTTTTTTGTGTTTCAGCTGATCAGCAGGAGGTGAGCAACCTGGCGCTACTACTGGGCGGCATCGAAAAAGTTGAGTCTTTTCTTTCGGGGATCTTGATCTCTTTTTTTTTCTTATTTTTCTTAATGCATTTCCAATACAATAGAAAGCGAACCTCGATGACAATAGCAAGGAATTTTTATTCGAATATTTTTTTTTTTTTTTGTTCTTTCCTTTAGAAATTAATTGAAGGCAGCATTGCGTCGAATATGCCCATTGTAAGAAGCGCTCGGTCTTTGTAGTTTGAGACGCATGTCCATTATGAGGCGAAATTATTGAGCATGAGTTGACAGAAATTGAAACGCTTAATTGAAAAGGACTCTCGATTTGGTGGACCGACACGGCTGGAGATGGCATTAAAATTTTGTTGCATATCGTTAAGATCGTTTTATGTTGTGTGACGTCAGACATTTCATGCAGATCAAAAAAACAAATTGTGTAGCCGTGGTGACTTGCAGTTTTTTCGCCTCGGCAGGAACGAAAAGTCCATCTTTTACTTATCGAAAGAAAATTGTTCTGAGTTTATTATTCTTTCAAGTCAGATGTCCCTGAACTTCCGGTACCTATTTTATTCATAAATGTTTTCAAATGCAAATATTTACTTTTTATCTGGGCTTAGAGTAAATTAAAGCTCAACGATTATCTTCGCTCAATTGTGTCTCAACGGACTTTACCCGGGAACTGCCCAGTATAGATAGGTTACTGGGGTCGAGCTGAAAATCAATTATTCTTGTCTTAATAAACTCATTTCCTTACAGTAATAGTTCGCAAGCAATTGAGTAAATTAAATTAAACTCTGAACTTATTGGTCCGCGTATTTTTTGCAAAAACAAATTTTTTTATGCTTAAAAATAAATAAAATATATTTTAAAATATACGCAAACGTACCTCAGGTAAAACTTTTTGCTTGGAATATGATTTTTTCCTGGGTTTAAAGATGTTAGCATACCCAGAATACTATCAATCACTTTAAAATAATAGCTAAACTATTCATTGTTTGCCAAGCAACATAATGTTCCCAAAGATTTTGCCGCTAGCAACATGTTCTTAAGCACATTTATTGCGATGATACTGTTCCTTTGACTTCAAATTGAATTTTTAATGAAATAATTGGTTTTGTAGGTTAAAAAGAAAAAAATTTTCACGACTAATACCAAGAAGATCAACAAAGACCCTAGATTTCTTCCACAGGAGGAACGCAGTAGTATAGAAGGTTCCTACTGTTTTACAAATTTTCACAATCCTAATGCTGTAGGTTTTCCAATATTTTTGCCTCACACCATGCAGGACTCGATTCGTTTTTGGGTTTCCCATAAAACCACTTCTTTTCTTCAAATTTTCTAAATTTTTTACTTATCCAATGAGTGCATCGTGAGCCATGCCAATGCCAACGCATTGCTTTAAACTTCAATAATTTATCCGATGATATTTTTGCCTTTAGCTTTGGGCAGCTTTTATTGAATTCGATTTTAGTGTGGGTAATTGTAATTGCACCCGCATCAAACCAGTCGGCATCAATTAAATTGGCCCCCATTAAAGCAGCCATAACAGCACAACAGGTTTAAACACGGCCTGTCTGTCTATCGGTCTGTCTGTCTATCTGAATGGGTCGCAGTGCTACTGCTTTCTGGTTTGACTGAATGACGGACGGTTGTCGTCAGTTGTCACCTTGTATTTCATTTAATGTCAAACGAAATTACTCCGCCAGCTAACGAAGTCAATGCGTTTTGCCAATGTAAAAGGAGCGAAAGCCAACTTTGTAGCGTAATTGCCTTCATTAGCGGGCACAAATTCGGTTGAAATTTTACACCAGAAACGAAAGTCGAACGGAGTAAAGGCGAAAGGAAGGCATTTTTAATTTGCCACATTAAATTAATGAAAAGAACAAATCGTGCTGAACGTTCGAAATGGAAAAAAGTCTTTTAAAAAAAAATTCAATAAATAAATGAAATACCATTTAGAACTGTGCTCAGGGCCGGCGGGAGATGTTTTGGGCCTAGGGAAAATGAATGACTGCTACCTATAGTGTTTTCATTAGATTAATAACCACGATACTTCCATTGAGACAATTTTCCGATAACTTTCAAGGCCCTGATCGATCTGTCGAGTCCTTCCCCGAAGGCGGGCATGATTATAGTGAATTAATTTGATTACATTAGAGCGAATTTGCATTGAAAAAACAAATTAATTGCCAACAAGTGCATAGCAGTTTTTAAAAATTAAAATTGCAACATTCCAGTTGCTTAATTGCGATTTTAGCATTTATTCTTTTTATTTTTGCATTTTTTCTTGTATACATCTATTTTTTTATAATTTTCTTTTCGATATCGAATCAATGAACAATTCATTTTCGAGTCGATTTGCGTCTGAGCACGTTTTTCAAGCATTGTAAATTAATTGATATTCGTTTTTGAATAATGAAAACATGTAACGATCATATTGAAAATTGTTGCTCAAATTGCTTGCGCTCTCACTTGAATGTTGAATGCGCCTTCTTCCAATATCATTTTCTTATATTTTTTTTTACTTGCTTTTTGATTTCATACTTTTTAATTTTTTGTTTTTTATTTTTTTAAATATTTTTTTATTTTTTATTTTTATTTTTTTGTACTTTTTACGAGACTTGAAATCGCTTTAAAATGTGGTGCGCGAAAGGTTTTCCAAGCGCAATTTTATTTTAAAGATTTTATTTTGTACGCGATTATTTTGGGATTTTTTATTGCTCGTATGCAGCGTCACAGTGGATGGGATGAATGCTGTACGATATGAAGAGATATTCGAAAAGTGATTTATCGTCTGAATTACAGATAATTGTGATAATCACACAAAAAAAAAAAAAAGTAAAAATAAAAACGAAAAATAAAGAACAACATATGCCGGATAAAGAATTTGTTGATATTCTCTTCGATTTTCGCCTTAAAAGGGATGATGCGTTCTTAAGTGAGACGATCCTCAGATTTAAAACAAAGAAGAAGAAAAACAAAAATGTAATAAAAGTAAAAAAAAACCTGGTGTTTGATCTTACTGCATTATAAGTCCGGAATAATTTTCTCAATATAGAAGAGAGAACTGCAGAAAGCTTACACACTTATGAGATACATATTTTCCTACAGGCAGAAATATTCGTTTATGTTTATCAAGACCAAATATCCCTGATCCCTTAGAGATATTTCAGTACACTGAATAGTGCCTGAAGTTCGTCCTCGGCCCCTTTAGAACTGTTGAGCCATTGATGAGCGATCAAACGACAGAGATTTGAAAGGAAATAAGAAATCTAAAGTTGGTACAACTCGAATTTTCTACACCCAGCTTCCTGACAAGATTGGAGACACTCACTTTTCACATACATTTTTCTTCCTTAGTGACAATCTTTCATGGAAAACCTCAATAAAAAAGGTTGATTGATAAGCAAGCTCTCAAGTCTCATTCAACCCGTCACCAGTGTGCCAAATATCAATACAAAGTTTCCAAAGGCCTAGTTGAAAGGGCATAATTTTTGTTAGAAATTTATTATTTAGCTATCAATAAATAAATAAATCAAAATAAAAGAAAAGCGATGAGTTGTTCTCGAGTTATAAGCACTATTCTCTATACACATTTATTTATTAATACGGACATGTCTAAATCGACCGAGCTGTCGATCCTGTTAAAGAACGAATATAAAGGTATGTCAATTCCTAAGGACCTTAGTTCAACCTGTTACAAGATCCGCACAAAACTAATATACCCTTCTTTTTCTGGGTATTAAAATCGAAAAAATTCCGTTGAATAAGAATACTAAACGAATGACGAGACGACTTCTGAGTGCCTTAATTTTGGAATTCCTAAAAATGAATACATAATTTTTTATACATAACTGTCATAGAACAAATTATAACTGAAAATAATAGTAATGAATAAAGTAATATTATCTCTACATATTAATTATCAAAAAAAAAAAAAAAACACACTGCTGTCATATTGAATTTTGATGGAAAATTTTAAGACATGTGCTGCTCTGAATCGCGCAAATCGCACCACATGCTGCATAATCCGATATCTCGATCACTGGTTAAGTCTCTCGTTGAGACATCAAATGTTCAAAATTTTAATAATTTGTTGCAAGTTAATATCTACTTACCGTTAAGCTTCAAAATATCCAACTAAAATGCTGATGAACTTGTTAAAATTGAATGGAAAATTGTTTTTGAAAGTCATGTCAGTTCGAAGCGATTGAAAAGTGATCTTCCAAAAAACCTTTTACGCTTTTCGGCATTTCATACGATTTGTTTTTTTGCTCTTGCAAATTCATTGCACGCAACACTGACAACAATTGAGATGAAAAATGATCTAAAAAGAAGAAGGAGAAAAAAACAATTAAACAAAAAAAGAAAGTAAAAAAATACCAACTTCATACACTTGCAATATTTTGCATGCATTTGTCAATTTGGCATGCCCTCAATCATACACTCTCCTCAATGAGCTTCGACAAGTCAAAAGCAAGAAACCAAAAAAAAACAAAAATATTTTTTAAATAAAAAAGTGATAGAATGAGAAGCAAATAAAGTGAAAGACAGCTAGGTGGACGGACGGACAGACGACCGGAGGAAGTCTCTGAAAGATACGAACAGAAGCCGCCAACAAGTTCAACCGACCATGGATCACTTGTTCGCTTCAAGTGTGTGCACTCTCCTAACGAGAGGATCATTAAGTTTTGAAATTTTAACGACTTTATTTAGTGCATTTGACACGTGAATATAAATAAATTCGGATACATCAGGGACAGAAAAAATGTTTTATGCCCTTTTTTTGTTTTTAATAAACATAAGAAAATGATTTTAGTATCTTTGAGTGCATTTTGCTTGGCACGTTTGTGAGATATGTGTATAAAAAAAAAACTCCTTAAAAATTTGTTTTAAAACTCTTTTTTTAAGCGTTCGAATTGTGGATTTCTCCGCGGGAGCTGGAAGTCCATTTTGATCGATGTTAGTTTTTTTTTGAACCCATATAAGTGTTCATCCTTTTAAAGCAGGATTTGAAGAAAACTTCGAACTACCACAGAACTCGGCTTAAAACTCTTATAATGCTACACAGTGTAGCTTTCATTACTCTAAACGCAGATCTTTAAAGAGTTTTTTGTAGATTTATGAAGAATTATTAGTAAATTTCTCTCTAGCTGCTATTGGCGGTACTCGAAACAGTTCCAACTATAGCAAAATCGAGTTTTAACTGCTCGAATTATAATTACACTAGCTTACAAATAACTAGTTTTTATTTCTTCTGAACGAAAAAAAAATGTAATAACATTTTTATGGAAGCATTTTTCCTATATTGATTTGTTTATATTGATTTTTGAAAAAAAAAAATAACAATGTTTTTTATGGGAGTATTGCAGGTCTAAGACGGCCTCTACGCTGTAGGTGGTTGAGATGCCAACGTACAAAGCCAGAGGCTGTGGGTTCAAGTCCCAACTGAGGTCGTGAATGTTTGTTTCATTTTTTCGGTTTCTGTTCTTCTTTGTTTTCCCATTATTCGTGGTATGACAACGGGCCCATGTGAGGCCTAAGTATGCCACCCTTGGTTGCAGCCTCACTAACCTAACCTAACCTATTGCAGGTCTACAGAACCTTATTTGCTTGACCGATCTTCAAGATATGAAAGAAAAAGTGTTAGAGGAATTTAATTTCTTTAATTTAAGGGATAAATTGTTCAAATCGGATGATGCATTGTCGAGTTCTGCTCGAAAAAGATGCAATATCCCATTTTAAAATGTTGTTTTTCAAAAATCAATACAAAAAATTTTCTATTAAAATTTTTAAATAATTTTTTCTTTTTCCGAAGGAATGGGAGTATTTTAATGCACGCGTTAAAATAAATTCAAGAGGTTTAGTTTAATGAGATTAATAAATTTGACTATAAGAATACATTCCATTTGATTACTTCTAGACCTTTCATTTCTGACTTTTGACATTCATTGTTCCGCCCACTGTCTAGACATTTCAAAATGTGTCTGGAGAACTAAATTGAGTGGAAATTGGCAGATTGGAATCAGTAAATATAACGAAAAAATAATACACAATTTCGGGACTATGCGGGCGTGAAGGGATAAAATTTTAAATCCAATGTTTAAGTATTCGGATACTTTTAAACTAACAATAGAAAAGAAATAGTTATTTTGTATATGTGATTTTTTCTTTTCTGTGATTACATGCGATGTTCAAAACGGATAGCACCTACGACATTAATCTCTTTAATTTTTTCAAATCTAATGCAAATCATCTGCAATTGTGTTATAGCAATATGTGTTCAACTTAAAAAGGTAATTAATTGACAACGAGCCAAAACCCTTACGCATAATTTCCTGCTTAATATTCTGAAGGCTATTTACTATTCTGAGACGAAAAATAGAATAAATTTGAAAAATCTTGAACACACAACTTCACCTTCTAAGGTTTACAATGTCGAAATTTTCACTTAGCCAACGTGGCGATTTCGAAAATAGCAAGTCCTTAGATTGAGATTGGCTAAACTTAATTTCCTCGGTAAATGGTGTTCCACCTCGCCATTCTCAAAATTGCTGATGATGTCGTAATTCCCATGTAGTTTGACGATTAATTCACAAATGTCCCTTAAGTCTAAGTAACAAGCACATATTGCATTCGCAAAACGATTTTACTTTTTTTAACTTGGTATTTCGTATGTACAAATGTCCTCTAGGTTAAACTCTGAGCAAGACCACATCGGCATCAAAAATTTTTTGCCTATTTGAATTGAGGATTTTCGCATCAGACAAAAGTCCTAACGGTTAAATTTTGACCATGACCACCATTCGCGAAATGCAAAAATTTAATTTTCACATTTTGAATTGAGGTTTCGCAGTAGAAAAATGTCTCTTACGTTAAATTTTGACCATGACCACCATTGCGACATGATTCGCAAAAAATTTTTCTTCACTATTTGAATTGAGTATTTCGCAGTAGACAAAATGTCCTCTAACGTAAGTTTACCATGACCACCATTGCGAAATTCGCAAAATTTATTTTCACTATTTTGAATTAGGATTTCGCAGTATACAATGCCTCTACGGTTAAAACTTGACCATGCACATTGAAATTCGAAAAATTTTACTTTACAAATTGAATGAGGTTTTCGCAGTAGACAAAATGTCCTTAACGGTAAATTTGACCATGCTCACATCGCGAAAATTTATGCTTAAATAAATCCTCGATTTAAGTAAATAGATATCCAATAGGAACGGCAGAATTTTTGTTAATAATGTTCTACATATTTCAGCATAAAAGTATTTCAATTTACATGTAAATTTTTACTTGTTTCTTGTTAGAAGGCCAAATTCTGGGAGAAAAGTGCATTTAGAACTACTGCAAAAAAAAAAAAAATTCTGTAAGCTAGTGTTATTGAAGTATTTTAATGCTATGAGGTTTCAATGAGAATCTGATGACCTTAAATTATACGATATTCCTACTATATCCTCATTTGATTAACAATCTCTAAGAGCCTTTCAAATATCTCTAGACTTTTTGACATATCAATGTTGCACTTCCGACCCACTGTACATTAAGACAATATCACTGAATATCATGTGTCTGGAGAGAAATCTAAAATTGGAGGTGGAACTCATATGGGAAAAAGTGTGGAATATAAAAAAAAAAGAAATAAATAAATAAATCAACACATTTACGGGGGAACTCATGCGAAAAGATGCGGTATCAAAGCGGGAATAAATCAAATTTTAAATGGCGCAAATGAGCTAAAGTAAATCATTGCTGGAAGAGTGTTCTCAAACTGGAAGAAATGAGAAGAAAAACTGAAACAAGATTCTTATTTTGTTATATATTTATTTTTTTTTTTTTTTTGGTTGCATTTACGATGCGTTGAGTGATTGGCAAAACGGAATGAGCACCTAACGGATACGCGATGTTTTCAAGTTCTTCGTTTAATGCTTTGTTGACAGACACTTAATCGGCCGCACCATCGCATCCTAGCAATGTGCTCCGTTCTACGCATAAGCAAATATGTGTTTAACAACCTGTAAAAAAGGTTAATTAAAATTCGTGTTTTACAACCGTAAAGCCGCAAAACCGCATAACCGCATTTCCGTTTCCTTGTCTTTTTTTCATTTTTCTTCCTGAACTGTGCGTATTTACTTTTCCGTAGGAGTATCGTCAAAAATATAGCATCATAAAAATGTTGAAAATATCTCTCGACACAGCACTGCACATCCTTCATACTGCTGTCACTGTTCTGTCAGTTACAATCGTTCCGTAAATTTTTTCGCTCTTGGCGCATTGTTGGGCCTTGTTCTTTAAGCAAATAAGCCAAGGCGCTTAACAGTTTACTTGCATGATTTGTGTGCTTCTTTTCTCTTCTGTTCCTCCGCTCCGCATGGCTCTGTTCTGCTCTGCTCTGCTCCGTATCTTACAATAATATCCATGTGACGGAATGAATGTCCGTAATTCCCACTGTAGTTTGTACACGCATCGTAATCATCACACATCATGTCCCTTAAGTAGCCGTAACGAAAACAATGGCACATGATTTTGGCCATCCAACAAAAGGATTTGTATGAATTTTTTTCTCCTTTTTTTTTTTGGTGTTGTGTGGCGTGCAGCATCCTCTTTCTCTTACATGCCACATGCAGTGAGTGCGTCGAACAAAGAGGGCACTTTTCATAAAATGATCTCGTCTGTTTGTGTCCTTTTTGAATGCTTGTTTTTTGTTTGCTTTTTGAAATTTCGGATGAAGTGATTTCTTCCTTGTCCTGTCCATTTCGCTCAAACATATGCCAGTGCGATTAATACTACCCAAAAAAAAAAAGGTCGCAATCAATAAAGATACACTTAAGATTAGTTCCACCATTGCTGCGCTTTTGGAGTTTCGAATAGGTTCTCATTAAGGGATTCATTAAAGACCATTTTTTAAGCAAAGTGGGTAGAATTTTTAATCCGATTTCGAATATTTCGGAAACAAAAAATTAAAGTGGGAACGACTGTTGGTTAATTGCCTCAGAACATCGAACTTAATCAGAGAGTTTCAAGTGGTTATGATTATCGGAAACCAAGACCAGCCTTATGTGCTTCTACTCTCATTATTTATGCTCAAAATCTTGTGCTTCTGAATAGTGGGACCGGACCCTCCGCTCAACGATGAAAATTTATATTTCCGAACTTGCCATCTTCCGATCAAGCCACGAGGAAGAATTATTTTGAAAAATATTAGAAAAAGTGATCGAGAGGTTAGGTTAGGATAGTGTGGCTGCCACCATTCAGGGTGACACACACGAATAATGGGAAAAGAAAGAAAAACAGAAACGGGAAAAATGACACAAACATCCACGACCTCAGCTGGTAGTTGAACCCAGAGCTTCTCGCTTCGTAAGTTGGCATCTTAACCAACGACGGCACAGAGGCCGTCAAGTGATCGATAAGTTCATCCCAAACTTTTCTCCTAAGTAAATTAACTTTTCAATTGTACTTTTAAATATATAAAAAAAAAAAAAAAAAAAAAGAAACAATCACCTTGTCCGAGTAGATAAGCGTTTTGAACTTGCAAATGCACTTCGCTGAAAGATCTGCCCGAAGAAACAGACCTCAAATTAACATGCACGTACAAGAGCAACATCGAAGCTCGGCAAAAACTTAACTCTAAGGTCACATTGCAGCAAAGGCCGAATGTTGCATGCCCCGCAAAGATTACACCAAACGCTTCAAGGGGAATTACTCGAGTCTGTGGACTTGGTAAGCGCACCTCTAAACTCAAAAGCGCATGTAGCGTTGGCTTTTCGCTTGCGATTCGTCGAAATTGCCCATCGGCCATCTAAATGCAAAGCGTTTGCTGATCGTCGGTTTTTGATCGTCGATTTTTGATCGTGTACTTAAGCATTTCGTATGCTTTAAGGGCAAATAAATGGAAAAATATTATGTTTTAATATGAAAAAAAAAAAAATTAAAATATTTATATACGATTTTATGTAGGTACCTAGAAAGAGTAGATTCTTTACGTTATGGTGCTGAAATATCACTGTAGTGGTGATCTACTAAGATCAATTGAATGAATGAGGGGAGCTGAATAGCTAAGGCCTCACATTACTTTCACATTAAATGCTTTGGAGCTTTCGTATAAAATATATTTTCATTTAAGTCTCTCCATGCGATACATACCCTAATGATGTTGTCTGCCTGTCCACATACAGTCGTATCGAACGTTTTATCGATGTTGATGCCGATCAAGCGCGTTGATTATCCCGCAGGTTAATTCAAGAAAATTGATTGATTTGCCATGCTTGAAAACATTAAGGTAGTAAAATTGTGCGGCAAATATTAAAGCGTTCGGCGAGAGGCCAAAACGGGTTCCTCAAAAGCAAAAAGGATGGATTCAACCTACAAAAAAAGAAAATAAATAAATTTTTTTTGCATATCACTCTGCTTCATCTTAAATATATTTATATGTATATATAAAATGTATATACTTTTTTTTCGGCAAACATGCAATTTCAGATTTGCCTTTAAGCATTTAAAAGATTCGAAATTTGAGTATCATAAAAACAGTTTATGAATGAAAATTACTTTGAACTGATCGACAGGTCATTTGTAAAACGAGAAGACTTAATTTTTACGACCACATCAAAGGCTCAAATGCGTTAACAACGAAGTTATTATCATCACCAATAAGGATTTAAATTAGGAAGACGTTAATACTGAGGACATAAATTTACCTACTTAATTATAAATATTACTTTTCGTGGATCTGAAATGGGATTTAAAAAAGAGATTAAACGATTAAGCTTCACTTTTCATCAAAATATCCCTTAAAACTTTTGCCTTCAATCAGTCTGTTCTCATTCTAAAATGGGGATATTCATAAAGAATGTGAAATTTCATTGCAAAAAGAAGACGTCGAAAAACTTACTGGGTTAGAACACCCGGTTTATATATAAAATTATAAAATTTTTTTTAAATTAAAATATTTGAAAAACTAAATTTGTAGCTTTTCTGTGCAATCCTAGTTTTCAGACCAGCGCGCGACGGGTTAAAAGCCGAAATTTCCCGAAGACGCCTTTTTGCAATCACATTCCACCTTTCTTCTGAATTACCCTAATGTCTTTCTATCTATTAATAGCTCTTTTTTTTCGTCTACTAATCTAGCTTTCTGTGTATCCATCTATCTGTTTAATCTGTCCTAATTCTCATTTGTCTATCATTTATGTCTATTTTATATCTATCTTAGCTATGAATTTTCTATGTAGAATGTACTCTGTTAAGCGGACACTTACGGAACAGAAAAATATATCCGCTTAAGAGAAAAATATTTGAGAAGCAGGAACACAAGAGCATTCGCAAGAGGTGTCCGCTTCAGAGGAGTGTCCGCAAGGAGAACTCTCTCCTCTCTCGAACTGTATCGATTTTACCATTTCACCTGAACTATCTAACTTGCCTTACTATCGTAACATTTTGTTGTATCTAACTTATCTATATTATCTACCGTTACATTCTATCGTTACATTCTATCGTACCTATCTTATCTATTTACCTTATCTATGTTATCTATCTACCTAATTTATCACTCCATCTTATTCATTTATCTTGTATATTTATCTTATTTATCTATCAATTATATATATTTATCTGATTTATCTATCCATTATATATATTTATCTTATTTATATATCCGTTTAATATAAATATCTTATTTATTTATCCATCATATCTATTTGTGTTATTGATCTATCCATCTAATGTGTTTATTTTATCTACCTCTATCCATCGTACTTGTTTATCTTACACATTTTACTTATCTATTTATTCATCTTATCTATCTATCCAGTTTACTTATTGTCTTATTTATCTAATTTATCTACATATTTGTCAATCTTACCTATTTATCTTACTAATAACTATCTTATGCATATTATCTTTACAAGTGATCCATCTATTTTATATATCTATCCATCTAATCTATTTACCTAATTTGTCTATCTATCTATATTATCTAACATTTTTTTTTATCTATCTACATTATCCATATTATTTATCTTAAGTCCGAATTTAGAAAAATTCGAACGCTCAAGCCCCAACGCAGTCATACTCCACCAGAATAATCGTTTGAGCCATTCTTTAATTTTGTTTAAAATGTTGCAAAATCGATTGCTAATAACACCGAGACAGCTTATGTGGCAACAAAACATTTAAAATTTGTTGCAGTGCAAATTATAAATTTTTTTATGATTTAAAATATGCGTAACATTCTTTTTTTTTTTTTTTTTTTTTTTTAATGACTCCGAACAGAATACTTATCCCAGAGCTGGGGAGCAACGGCGGCGCTGTGCCGTTTGCACGCCGTAAAATGTGCTGATATATTTGGACGTTTTTATAGCATGCATGAATGTCGGCGGAAAGTTCTTCACTCATCGCGTGGCAAAGATGAAGACCAAAGGAAAAAAAAAACGAAGTCCTTTCAAAGATTCTGTCCGTTTTCAGTGCAACAGTGTAGAGCTTAAGTATGATGATGCTGCAAAGCTGTTCATTAATTGACGAACGGAGAATGGTGTCCAAAAAAATATTTTTCCCCTCATCAAATGTTTGCTTTAAAATTGCATAGTCCCGGTTTAAACAGGGAGACAAAATGCGAGACTATGGAAGGAAAAACATGAGAGTCTTTCGTCTCTGTCACTCTCATGTGTTTCCTTGCAGTGTCTCTCTTAATCTTAACACGGACATTGTCGGGGACATTGAAATGCAGATTTTTTTCTCTCCGATTGCTGAACTTGAAAGTATTTGACTTTACAAATTTGTCATGTCAACGCGTCGTCACAGCCGTATAGCTGACAGCTTTGACAAATCGTCAGAAGTTGAAAGAGTTCACCGAGTGGTGAAAAATTCATCAATGAATTTCCATCGCGTCCGAATGAAAATGCATTCATTGAAAAGAAAAATGAAAAAAAAAAAAACGAACAACGAAAATACTTTTTCCCGTTTCATTGAATCGGATGAATTCGAGATTTTTACCGCTAAATTTTCGCACTAAACTTAGAGCAGCAATTTTCAAAATAGATTTTCCAAGCAATTTTCTTTGCTCTTCTCGTTTATTCTTTTATTCTTCAATTCTGCAATTCTTTTTCGAAGGCAACGCGAAATATTCTTCTATAGGTTTGCCTTCGTGTTCGTTTGGTTTTGGTGCAAGGCTTTGGCACAACCGTAAAAGTGGGCGTTCCACATTTCGTTTCGTTTCAATTGAATTAATTTTTTTGTTGTTTTTTGGTGGTTTTTCATTTTTCCTGTGCTTGTCATTTCATTGCAGCGTTTTCTTATGCCTGTTTTGCATATTTTTCGAGCTCTTTTTTAAAGTTTTTTTTTTTTTTTTTTGTGGCTCTTTATTGCGATTAGGGATCAACGAACGAATTTCTATCTCGATTCGAAAAAAAGGAGGAAAAATAAATGGAAAATGGAAAATAAAACTTTTTTTTTTAGCTTACTGTTGATATGTAAATTTTTGTGTTTTCGAAGCATATGCACACTTGACGGCCTTCGGATATGCAATGCTGAGTTCCGGGTATGATGAAGTGAATTTTATTTTCTCACTCTTCAGACTTACGGAACTCAATGTCATATGAATGAAAAATGCTTTTTTTTGTTGTCTGTTATTCTTTTTTGTGAAAGGGACGAACGTTCGTGGTCTTTAATACGAATCAAATAACAACGTTAAAAGCCATTGAGAACGCCTACTTGGGGAGCATTTTGGCAGCATTATTCAATGAATTTTAAGTATTTGGAATGTTCCGCCGGGAACAAAGCAAATGGACAGAATGTCATGGTATCTATCATTTTCTTTTGTAAAAAACCAAAAAAGAAAAAAAAAGAAAATTTAAAAATGAAATTCTAATGATGCCTCCACAGCTAATAGAGACCGATCAAGACTGTTCCATACAAATTGACAATGCGGAGAAACAGTCGAAAGACTCGAATAACTGCCTTTCCTTCAGTTCTCTTATATATCTGTATATCTACTATGCAATCTCTACTCTCCCTGCAGGAAATGACAGCAGTGAATCTATACTCTTTTTTTACTGTCCGCGTCAACAGTATTACTGACCAATTATGCCCTTCGCAATGCAAACCGCTATAGACAATTAACATTGCTTGTCATTGCAAAACCACCAATAGTGGAGACAAACAATAGACATGCTATTGACGAGGGAACCATTATGAAGTCATTTATATTAGTACGTCAATAGCAAGAGCCATTCCTGTGCCTGTGGTGGCTCAATGCGTTGAATGCTTGCCTTGAGCTCTGAAGATCGCGGATTCAAATCTCGTGCGAGCACTGGAATTATTTTTTGTTTATTTTTTTTTATTTATTTACTTTTTTTTAAGTAAATAATAGTTCAAAAACCAAAAAGCTTTCAGAAAAAATATTTATGGTAACAAATTAAAAATTTGTTCAATCCAAGACAAGATTTCTTGAAAGACTTTTATGCATATAATTTGCTTTTTCATCCGCTTTTTCACATTTTCATCCGCCTTCGCTGCGGTTTGAACCGGGAACCTTCAGACTACTGGGCGAGAACGCATGCTCTATGCTATTGAGGCCTCTGAGATGTGTTCAGCAAATATGTTAAATGAATGAAATCTAGCTGTAGAAGCCTCGTTGATTGTTTCTGTCGCATTGACTGCAGCAAAAACTCACAAAAATTAAATATATAGACTTCTTGTTGACATGGTCGACAGAGATGAAATATACCTATTGACTCATTGTAGACATTGGGTCATGAGCCGACAGGCTTCCTGCAGGGATACTACACTGTATCTTATATGCAGTCTACTCTCTCCTTGCGGTCACTCCTCTTAAGCGGAAATAATTTTCGATACAGCAGTTGTCCGCTTAAGAGAGAGTACACTGTATCTACTTTATACTGTTCGATTTCACGTTCTTGAGAATCATATCCCGAGGCTAAATGAAGCACTAAAATCGTTGACACCAAATTTATTCAGCCATTAAACACGCATTGAGAGCTCTGTTTCTTTTTTATTCGCATAATTCGAACGCACATAAAACATGTAAGAACATGTAAAAATGTCAACACAAAAAAGAGAATGCCTATAACTCACCGAAAAGTGTCATTTTAGCAAGTGAAAAGCCGACTTTGAGATCAACCGAATTGTCGGAGAGACAACCTACTGAGCCAGCCCCATTTTAAAAAGCAATTTGCCTATGCCAGTGAGTTCATTTAACGTCTCAGTAAGACAAAGTTGATTCGACTGTCCGCCCCAACGCGTTTGGCAGCGACCAACAGATCGACCAACCGACCGACGGACCGACTGTGCGACCGACTGTCCGACCGCCAGTGCCTGACATTAAGCGTGAATGCGTTTATAATTGGATATGCAAATCAATTTGCGCAAGCGTCATCGACGAACGTGTTGAAAAATGAGCGTAAAAGGAGACCCACGCAACACGACCGACATGCGCATGCGCAAAATGTTCTCATGTGCGATCGCAAATGAATTCGTTCGTCCCAATTTGACTTTAACCAAAATAAAAATTAAAAAAAAAAAAACAATAAAAATGAAAATAAAATATATGCAGCTCCATGTACAGAATGCACTGCGTTTCGGTGGCTCTGATGCTCATTCAAATTAGTGAAATTCGATTTGTTTACGTCCGGCAGCAACGCAGGATCGATCGGTCAGGAGCAGTGCATCCCATCGGTCGTGCTTTCGGTGCCTACCCTTTCATTGAGCCTTAGCTTCGGCAATGGCTCGGTCTCAGTCTGAGAATGGCGAGAATGGCGTTACTTGGTCACTTGGACTCCTGCTGTGCGTATTGCACAGCCCACAGAATTCTTTTGCCGCTTCCCTTTTCGCCAGAGAATGGTCTCAACTTGTCTTTTTGCATATTCATTTCCTTTCTGTTTCTGTTTATGTTTCTGTAGCTTTAGCTGTTAGCTGTGGCTGTGGCTGCTTTTCACATTCGATTATTGGCTCCTTATTGTTGCTTGTAAGCTTAGCTGGAGTTTCGCCCATTTGGAATACCAGTAGCCGTTTAGCTTGGCAGTTAAGGTTGCAACGAATCGCCGTAGAATAAATAATTTGAAAAAGCGTAAAGTCATTGCTCGAAAGTATTTTATGTGCTCTTTTTTTTTTTAGCAACCTACACGTTCAAGCCAATTTGAATCACATTATGTGGGCTGCTTGGAATCGTGGTTTTTTATTTTTTATTTTTAGGATAATGTTTAAATAAAGTCTAGCTTGCGGCTTTAAGAATAAATAATAAAAAAAAATAGTAATAAAAAACCTTAACGAATCGGTTTAATAAGTTTCGAATGGAACTTGTACTTAAAATTAGCTACCGATAGTTGGACTTTGGTTTTTATGCACGTTTCCAAAGAGCTACTGTTTTTGCTGTGGATACCTACTGCTTTTGGGGTCTGCAGAAAATGCAGTCATATATCCCTCATGAAAAAACTTTAATGGTTTGGTTCATTAGCTTTTAAAGTCCGTAAAAAAAACAAGAAAGAAGGCTAAAATTGGTCAATCCTGACTTTGATAAACTCACAGTGGCGGATTGACCATATGGGCAGTTGTCTAGGGCGGCAAACTTTCCGGGCCGTCAAATTTCGACCGTCAATTCATCAATAAAAGAAAAGGCGCACATGTGGTTGATGTCTGAGGTGGCAAAATCGCAACTGCCTGGGGTGGCAAATTGTCTTCATCCGCAACTGTAAGACCAGATTATCGAGGAGGCACTAATTCCAACTAGCTTATGTTGTTGGAGTCGTGGTCATGGTCAACCTAGGTTTTGAACTTGAAGATTCTATGCCTTAGGGAAGTTATGAAAGAACAACGAGTGTGGGTTGGCTGTGGGAGTTGTGGATATGTATCTTTTAGTCCTTTACAAACTGGAATGAAAAGTTTTGAGTGGTTCTCGAGTTGTAAGCTTTTACACATTCTATAGGTACACATTTGTAGGACAGTGGGCGGATCGTACCCATATTCATTTGGGATGATCTCCTTGGGCAAATACTTATATTAAGCTTGATTGGTTCAGCCGTTTTGAAGAAGACCCCCCAAAGACACACATTTCTTAATCGACTTAGCTTTTGAATCTGATCGAGAATATATACATACATATAGAGTTTGGTTCTAGCTGTTAGATGATCCGCACACCACTAAAATTATCTCCTGATGCTGGGTATAAAAGTTCTTTAGGTTAAGGATCCACTTTGAGAAGGTGTTCCTTTATAAAACAATCTACCTACGAAATTATTATATTCATTGAAACTTATATATAAAACTTATTTAAGTGGACTATATAAAATCACAAGATCTGATAAATCGTTAGTTTACTTTTAAATAAGACCTATTCTTTAATTTTTCATTAAAAGACCCTAAAGAAAACATAAATATTTCTAACTTTTTCGTCCATATTTGATGCAAATAAGATTTTGTTGCAATAAGAAAAATAAGAACGCAAAGAAATTCGATGGTGGATATCCCATTCATTCGGACTACTCCATAGATTATGACGCCCATTAAAGATCAATGTCCGTCAAGTGGGGTTTGATGATTGAAAAATAATTTCTTTTATATAAAAAAGATAGTCCAAAAATATAAAATTTTAAAAGGCTCCCAGTTACCTATGGGTTTAATTCGGTACTGCAGTAATTATCCAACTATCCGACTAAGGGATCAGCATATTCAAAAGCCTCTAAAGGAGCTTTGTTGACAAAAAGTTCTCTTTAGACAAAATAAAATGGAAAAATTTCTGAAGTCAACTTCAAAATAAACCAAATTTTCAGAAAACTAACCTTCTGAACCAGATCCATTTTAAACACCACTTTCTAATACGCTGAAGTCCCCATGTATGATTCCAGACTTCAGTTCCTTGCAAACGCTTGTACTTTTGTTTAAAAACTAAGGCATTTACCGGCAGTAAAGAGCCATCCGACCAAAGGCTATTCGAATCGATAAAAACATATTTGAAACAATATAAAATTCTGTCAATTTTCCAAGCTGAAAAAAATATTGCTCGGCATTTAAATTTCATTCGACTGCAATCGTTGGAAGAACAAGTTTTCTCTCTTCCATAGACAAAGCGCTCGATGCAACAAAATCAAACGACAAAACGATTATTAATTCTTAAATCCCTCCGTCGCATTATTTTGACCTTCATGCAAACACGAATGCATGATCGAGCGATCATATTAGGCGCAAAGTGGAAAATTACAACCCACACCTCAAAGAACAATGCGCTCAACGCTGAACGTTCAACGGGCGACGGGCGACAAGGTCTACAACGGCGACTATTGATATAAAAACGCTTTAAACAGAATAAAAAAAAATTGACGTGCAGCCGACATTATCACACAAAAGATGTAAACTTTGGCTTTGGGTGGTTTTAGATTTTTTCCAATTTTTTTTTAAACATCTTCGTTTTCGTTAAAGATTTTCACGTTTTCCTTTAGCTCGGCTATTGCCCAGCGGCCATTGTCTCTCGAAAGGGAAAATTTTTCATTATAGCACGATCGATCGCACATAATGCTCGGATATTTTGATGCGCTAACTCGGAGTCAATTTGGAATTTAGTGAAGAAAATTCAAAAAACGGCCAAGGAGCAATGATTTACGATCGTGCTGAATGTGGGAAAAACCACAGCCAGAATCCATGATTGAATGATGTGACGTGATGCGATGCGATGCAATGCGATGCGACGCCACGTTAGAAATTGCCTGCCGGCGACGCGCGGTTTGCGTCTTCTTAGCCCCTTAAAGTGATAGAGCCCGACCGACTAACTGATTAACTGACCGAATGACTGAATGAGTGATGAGTGAATGACTGAATGATCTGACTGACGAGCTGAAAAAAAAATGCTTTACCAAAGGAGATTCTCGAAGTTCTCGTGTGGCTGATCATCATCATTATCGTTATTGTCCGTTTTGGAGATTGAAATTAAGTACGCTTAAGTGGAAATATTCTATGACTTGTTTTGTCCGATCATCGTGGGCCTGTGAAAGCGATCAAAACGGATCAAAACGGATGAAAACGAAAACGATAGAAAAATGATGGAATGCGATTAACTCTTTTACTCGTTTTTTTTTGGTTTTCTTCTACGAAGGCGCCTCACCTCGTGATGAGTGTTAAAGACTTTTTGATCTCTTCCTGCTTTGGTCTCTTTTCTTTTGAGGTTTGCTTTCAATTTTATTTTATTTTATTTTTTTTTTTTTTTAGAATGATTAATGAATTGTCTAATACGTTGGTTTTTTCATTAATTCTATGTTTTGACTCTGAATCTGACGTCGATGAGAAGAGAAGAGAAGAGAAGTGAAGTCGATCTGCGGTTGGCGTGGAATTGATTCGAATTGAAAGCGATGTTTATTGTCTTGTAAGTCCATTAATATGGAATGAATTGAAAAGCTTACATTAGTTATGGATTAATTGATTCATAATTTGTTGAGTTGAGCTTTGCTTTTGTTATTGCTCAAGCTGCATAACATGTCTGGACGTGTAACACGCAACAACAATTGAAATTTGAAATTATAAATCAATTTCCAATTAAAAATGCAAGACTTAAATACGTTCAAGTTTTCGATAGTTTAGAGCTTTCAGCAGGTGTTTGATTAACACTGATTGACACAACTGACGTAGATTAGGAGAAAGATTGGACTATGTAGGACGCGAGTTTCATTCCATCAAATATTAAATAAAAAAAAAAATGGAGTGAAGCTCACACTTATTCAGTTCGAGTAACGCTTATTAAAGCTCGGTGGAAAAAAGCTATCCACTTTGCTGGTGGTCTTGTAAATTCATGAGCAAAAACAAATATAATCAATTATTCAGTTCAGTAACTTATAAAGCTGTGAAAACTATATTTTGGTTGCTTACGAAAAATCTTTTTGGCTAAAAAGCTCCGTTTCTTGAGAAAAGTTGAACAGGATCGTTCGCTTTTACGTTCTCCCAATGAACGGCCTCATTGCGAAAAATTAAAATACCAGCGTGAATTGTTTTATAAGCCTATTCAATCTCACACCACCAAGCTGTTCACTCTACCCGGGATTCACACTATCCAGACTCTGTACTTGTATAGTATAGTATTTATGGTATAGTATACCCGAGGAAATGTCAATAGTGAACTATACTATTTCTACTGACTGCGTCAACGTACTATGACAGATTATACGTTCGCAATGCTATGCGTTATTGACATTTAACATTGAATTGTCATTGAATGTCAACAGTAGACCAAAACTATGACGACTATTACGTCGAATTATGTAAAATAGGAGTACTATTCGTTTTATAAGAGCCTTGTTGACATGGTCAATAAAGATGACTAACTTCTGACAGTACAGTTTCTCTATGACCCGTATAGAATACTGTTGACGTTGGAACTAGTTCTTGTATTGACGTCATATAGACATGATATGCAACTTCTAGTCTAATTCAGCTTCTTTCAACACAATATGGATGAAACAATGCTATGAACGCCGGTGCTGGAAAAAAGCTTTAAGCAGCAACTTTTATGGTAGAAAATTTGAAAGAAGGAACTTTTCAAAAGCATAAAAAACTTAATAAAGCCGAAAGGAATTTGCTAAATTTCTATAGTCAGTACCTTTCCCTCATGTATTCGAAATAATGAGAGCTAAGGGTATGAAAATGATCTCTTATAGGCCAGAAGATACACGATCATCTCCGTAAAGCTCCTTCGTATTGTCTTTAAATTCTAGTTGAAGTTCTAACAAGCGTTGCCAGATGAGTTTTTTTGCAAAGTGGGATTTTTTCTAGGAGAAAACAGTGGCACCTTTTCCTAAAACCTTCCCTCTTTCTGAACATATTCATAACCACTTTTTATTGCTTGCTTTCCGAGAGTTTTATTAGACCATATGATTGAAATTTTAACTCCATACTGGAGCGCGTGTTAAACCTAAATCCAGATTTTATGACAGCTGCTAAGATAACTACTTGGAACGGGTTGGGCACCCCATTTTAAGCCTCTTTAAACCAGTGATTTCCAGACCTATACATGGCGTTCATAATTGTGTGTGTGCGAGCGCTGTCGACTTCGCTGTGAGCTACCCCAGCGGAAAATTATCTCCTGCATGACAATGTCATCAGTGATGTCATCGATGACATAAAGGGGACATTGTCATGCATGACATCTTAGAGGAAATGTCATTGTGGAGGGATGCTGTTCACGTGCTTGAATCTCATTGGCTATTGAAATTTCAATAAGGTTTTAACGTCAGTTGAACGGTAGCATGAAGTGGCGTAGATGATGAGTGCTCGACTCAGAATCCGAAGATCGCGGCGAACAAAAATTGTTAAAAAAGATTTTTTAAAACTTTCGAAATATTGAAAGATAGGGCAAAGAAGAGAAGTTATCAAAACTGGTTTCTATAAATTGACATTTAAAGAGAAAAAGAGCAATTTGCTGCTCTCAAATGCTTTTTTCGCCATCGCACCACCTAGCATGACAATGTCACCGGTAAATTCACTGTCCAACTCCTGTACAAATGTCATACAAAGTGTCATACGAATTATCATGCATATCAGATCCAAAGTCACCATGACTTCATCGATGATGTCAGCGGGACATTTGCTGCTGGGTTAACGATTTGCATTGACGAAGCCTGTTTTGTGCACATACGAACGCACCAGACTGTTGTCCCAGCCGGACTTTTTCGCATAAAGGAAAAATTCATTAATGTTTTCACCGATGATGTCAAGGGGAAAGTTAGAGTACTTCTAAATTCTAATGACATTGTCATCGAGAAAAGGTGTTATTAATCGCAATTCCCATGACAAAAAAGAAAACAAAAAATAAAAGAACAAAAACAAAACACAAAACCGTGTTTCATTTTCATTTCGTATCACTCCCGAACGATGACATTTTCTTGCGAAACAGGAGGTATCCACTCCAATCTCGATGACCAACTGGGGACATGTCCTCTCATGACGGCCAATACCGCTTGTGTGTAAATTTCATTAGAAAGTTGGTGTAGAAACAGGAGGAGTCGCGGGTCTTATGTCATGCTGAAATCATTGATGGTTTCACCGGGACTTTTCCTGCTGGGGTTCGCACAAATTGGTATACGGTATACAAGGGCGACTTCGGCGTCGGCAGAATCTTGTCTCCCAAGCACGTGTGTGTGTGGGAATTCCGATCTTGAACTTCGCTCTCCTAAGCTGACATGGTCCATATAAGTATCTTTTTTCTCACTTTCCAAAATCGGTTCCTTCAACTCATTCTATTTAACTAAATTTTTTTTAAGGTCGTATGCACATAAATAGTGGGTACCTTTGGTATTACATTGGACCTACATACGTCGAATTCGCCCAAGAGAAAGATTAAAATTTTTTCCCCCAATTTTTTCTCATTTTCAATGAATTATTTTATCTTTTACCTTCGCTCCGCACCCAACCTCGTCCGCCGCACAATCGTTCAATAAGTAAATAGATGATTGCCTTTAGAGCCGTTGTCTGCACACAATCGACTGAAAGCATAATTTCGCTCGCTTTATTGGTCAGTGGTGTGCCATTAATATAAATAACAAATAAACACAACAATTATTTGCACGATTTTGTTATGCGGCGGCCAGAAACGCAATATGGACTTGTCGATTGTGTCCTTAACATTTCACTGAAACTGTGGACATTTCATTTTATTTCGAATAATGTTTCTCCTGCCTTTTTTTTTTTTTGTGTTTAAATTTTTCGCTCGAAACGGTTAAAATGCCTTTGAATTTCTTTGCCTTCAAAAAACAAAACCAAAAAAGAAGGGCAAAAAATGAATTAAAAGTCACGCGAGCTCTGTCTGCGCTTAAAATTGTTTTAAAGAAAAACATTTTAAAAAATTTAAAAAACCGTTAAAATTTGAAAACTTTTTTCAATTCTTATTTTGCATGAAATGAATTTTTTTTCCAGATTTCGCCTAAAAATCTCTCAAAATAAATTCAATCAATGCACTTTGTGAGGCCAATGGTAGCCCGCAGTGATAATTTGCACATTAAGGGAAAATTGCTACTTAATCTCTCAGGGACTCTCAGGTCCATTTAGCGTATTTGTTTTTCCATTTTCGGTTCAGAAACACTCATTGGGGGTTTTTTTTTTTGCTCTTCCGAACAGTTACAAACCGAGCGCATTCGATTCGTTCAATAAAAGTGCACACTTTTCGTATTAATGGCACAGTGGGACATAAGCAGAAGAGTATACCCTACACCGTGCACAGAGGCACAGAGGGTCAAAGTTCCACGGCGGCGGACGCATGCGTTTAGGGGTATGAATGGAAAGCGACTTTGATCCTCATATGGCTGTGTACGGCGGCGCGTTGCTCATTCGCAGTGGAAATCATTTTGGCAAATTAATGATGCTCGATCTCACTCTGTCCGTGGTAATTACGGCGATGCTGATGGCACCGAAATGCTCTTCTAACTCGTCGCTTCGTCGTTGCACCTTTCGATGGCGGCACTAATTTCAAAATAAATTAGCGCAAATCAAGCAGCAGTGGTGCGGTGTGTGTGTGTCGTTCAAATGTGAATGAAGTTCAAATGTACAGCAGTATCCTTCTCTGCCATTATCCACACAGGATACATTTTTATTTTATTTTTTTAAATTTTTTTTAAATTTTTTTTTTTTTTTAAATCATTTTCGTGTGCATTCTCGTTTTTGTAGAGCGCACCTTACTGTATCAGCGATTAGCTGGATTTTCTGAAGAGGTCCTCTTTGTTCAAGGAAAGGACGAAAAATAAAATTGGAAAAAAAAATTTTTTGGTACTTAAAACACAAATCCTTTAATGCGCTTTTGTCGCAGTGCCCCGGTGACAATGCAACTTTTGTGCTATCCAAACACTGGGCACATGGCACATGCGCTACGTGCTCGACTTTTGTTGTTGCGTGAAGTGAAGCGGCTTTCGCTTGGCATTTCTCATTGTATTTTGACTTAACGAAAAAGAAAAAAAAAAACAAAATTCGAACGAATTTAGTTTTCGAAAGCATAAAAATAAAAACAAACAATTCTTTCCATTTATTTGTAAGTATTACATGCATTTTTGCGGCTAGTTGCTCTTTGCTCTCAATCCTCAATGCGCGTACACAATACTAATGAGTCCTATTGCTCCTAGAACAAAATGCCTTTCTTCGAGGATAAACAAACATTTCTGCTTAAAGAGATCCTTTAATAAGAATGAACCATTCTAGTGGCTACTATTTTTTTGTTTGTTTATTTTTCTTTTATTCTCAAAGAATGCAGATACTTGAGTGGGACTTTTGTTGATTCAATACTGAAAGTAATGGCAGGTGAGAGGGAAGGGGAAAAAACATTTCACTTGACTGTAGAAAATTCGAGAGTTTTTCGGAATGAAAATCCTTTAATCGTGATCCTTTTTTTTTTTTAAGAGCGAAACTTTGAATTGGAATTCCTGAAATTACGATTTATACAAAATTCATTGAACTCAGGTAACTACCGAGAGAGCTTTGAAATTGCTTTGCGAATCGAATGCGGTTTAATTGCTCAAGTTTCCAAGTGCACTTTTATCTAATGCGGCAGGCAATTTTCATATGAAGCGTGTTGCGTCTTGTTTTAACACCGAAAGTGCTGCATTTTCTGCATGCAAACAAAATAGTTCTTTATTCCATTAATTTTTATTTTTTTTAATTTTTTTTTTTTTTGTGGAATATTGTTTTTGCATAATCGCTGATAGAGTGTTGCGCTCAACATTGGCGAAACTTTCAACTTGTTTTATGTGTCTCTAACACAAACAACAAACAGTGAAGCCGCCGTTGCCGCCACCTCGGATAGACTCAGGAATAGTGGAAGTCGAGTGGAATCGTCGGTTGTGCCAACAAACCAACGAACTTAGCCAAGAAAGTGAAATAGGAGAAAAACAAGCTAACTGAATAGCGGCTTAATTAAGGCAACTTGAGTGGCTAATAATTGCAAAGCGTTCGAAACGTTTACCTCAAATGGTTCGAGTAGACCCGGATTTTCCAGACATATGTACATATGTGTGCCGTACATATGGAAATGGCATGTAATGTCGGAATGTTTTACTCATTAGTTCGAGCAATGCAGGAGTGCGATTTTTTTTTCTTTTTTTTTGCAAAAAAATTCACTGGAGGTGTTGTTGTTGTTGGGCGAAAGAATTTTAAAAAGCAATTAAATTTAAATGCTTCAGGGAGTACTGTTTACATGAATAATTTTTCGCATGTGAAATTGAAAAAGAATTGCGGTGAATTACACGCAGCACCGAAGAGGGAGGTTTGAGGGGTGATTTCAATCACAAAGTACCCGGAATCGTTCATGAGTTCTGTTGGAATCTGATATAGAACCTTTTTTAAATAATGCTCGAACGAGGCTCGAAGTTCGAGGCTCGTAGAGGTTCTGACAAACAATAAATGGGTATTAAGTCCTTGCTTTGAAGTATTTTGGATTCCTGCATGTACTATGATAGGGAAATTTGAAAGAAATGATTATATTACATATCAAAAAAGGGGTCTGAAGTCCTTTACAGCGTTGCCGTTTTGGATACAATTGTATCAAATTGGATACATTTAAAATGAAATGGTACAATGATACGCTGCCTCTGAAATGGATAATTTTTTTTGAGACATCGATATGTCGATATATTAAACCATGACTGTCAGCATTATTTAGTAATTTTTTTATGGCAGGATTTACACTGTAAGAGATTTTAATCCCTAACCAACAAAATAATGTTAAACTATCGAAATGCCTCGCCGTGTGTAGAATGAATATTTATCGAAGGAAAATTTCGATATCTTTGATGCATCAATTCCCAAATTTAGAAATTGGGCAACTATTAAAAAATAAAAAATTTACAATTTGTATAACTCAAAAACAGACATTTTTAATTAACAAAAAACAGAGTAACTAGTAAGTATGGTTGTACACATATCGATAACTATTGTAATCGATAATTGCGCTCAAAAAAAATTTGATACATTTTAGATATGCTTTCAAACTTATTTGGATACGAAAAAATGAAGTGAGTCGCAACGCTGGTCCTTTATCGTATAAGGGGCAAAATTATCCCTTATGCGTTCAAGGGTTAACTGTCAAACATTAATGACAATAGGTCGCCACCGCAATATGCCAGTCAGACTAACCATTTTACTAGTCACAACAATATAGAATAACAGACATGGCTTTACTCTTTTCAAATCAAATCTAGGAAGACTTTTTTTCACTGTTGGTGAGTATTTGTACTCTCTCATGACTCACTACATCCTACTTCAGAATGCCAAGTGGTGGAAAACATGAAAATATTTTCAATGTAAAAACGCTCAAACTACATTTGTTGGTCGAGTGAATTTATCCATCCCTCTTCTTATATTGTTTACCATATAATTAATTTAAAGCTCTCAAATTAACTAAAAGTGTCTGATGAATTTATGGAATAATTGAAGCCATTTAAAATCAAAATTGAATCCGATTTTCTGTTCATAAACAATATTGAACCCTCTTGACACCTACTCAAATTCTCCATATGTTTTATACCTCCTTACTCATTTGAACTTTTCGCTTGGAAAAAACAAAAATACAACAAAAAATAAATTGCACTTTTCGCACAAGTTCTTCCACAGTAAACACATTGTTAACCCTTTCACGAAAAAACACAAACTCCAAAAAAAAAAAAAAACAGAAACTCCGTGAAACCACAAAATTTTTGTTGGCATTCAATTACGTTTATTAGTTGCGGCCTTACGAACGTAGGTACTTAAGTTCCCAACGGTTATTCGAGATGTTAACAACGCAACTTAAGTATGTGCCTCGTTTGCCTTCCAACGAGAATTTTTGCATTTTCAAGACATGAGCGCACACGTATGCATTTGGCGTGTAAGCAAAAAACTTTGGTTGAAAAAAACAAAAACACCCACCACCAAATTGAAGTTTTCTCCCTCCTGCTTTTTTTTTTTATTTTCGCTAAATATTTTCATTTAATTTTCGTGGTTTTTTGCTGTGTGTATGTGTGGCTGTGAGTGTGTGTGTTAATGGTCGAAAAAGTTAGTGAACGTCATAAAGGCGAAGTTTCATGAAAACAACAAAACAAAGCAAAATAAAATTGAAAAAAAAAAAAAATATTAAAAAAAAATGGCTGAAAATTTGCCGGAGTCAATAAAGTAAAACAAGCTCGACTCGTTACCCTCGCCCACTAATGAGCGTCGATGTGCGTCCATGGTTAGCGTGCAGCGCGATGAAAGTTTTTTAATGGCGGTCTTGAAACTTTCGACGAGTCCTTACCCTATACACATGTATGTTTAGCGTATGCATGCACCAATATGTATGGGGAAAGAAGGTTGGTTGGGGGGGTTAAAGTATTTTTTTGGCAAAACAAATATTTCATATTTATGCACGTTAAGTGCTGCTGCAATTAAAATTATTGTGTAAATAATGAAAAGAAATAATTGAATAGCAAAATGGAAAGTCACGAGAAAAGACTTTTAAGTGATTTTTTTTCGAAAATTCTTAAGCACCGGCGCCGAATGGGTGATAATTATCAATTATAATTGCTTTCAAAAAAATATGAAAAAAAGAAAAACAACAGAGAAAAAGATTCTCAAGCTCCCGATGCATTGAAAGCTCAAAAGTTTTGCTCCTCAATCATTCATTTTTTTCAATAGCGAAGGCAATTAAAAAATTCATTGGAGTATCGTGCTGACTTCATATTCATGCGCTTGACTTACTCGGATATTGGCCACGTTGCTGGTGTAGGGAAACCGCAAACACGCGCTACCAACAGTTCAGCCTTAATGCACCAAACAGCCAGGCAGGCAGTCGGGCAGGCGGGCGCGTATTATTAGCATGCAAAGTGTAAACTAATGGGTGCAAACTTTAAATTTCACAACTTTTTTCTCATTCGGCCGGTTGATTTTTTTTTTCTATTTTTAATAAACTGTATCGTGGGAACAATTGTTTGCCAGAAGACATAAAAAAAAAACCTTTAGTGTACGTAGATACATCCTGCTGGCTTGCAGTAGCAACTTCAAATCAAGCCTTCTGCGCATTTTTCTTGTTAATACCGAACCCCAAAGTCCAGAGCGCATGGTCCGCGAAAGCAAACTCAATTTGCTTCGAACAGAAATCCATTTTTTGTTTTTTCGTTTTCGTTTTCGTTTTTATTTTCATTTTCATTTTCGAGCAGAAGCACTTTGTTAAAATTTATTAAAAAAGAATGAGAGAATTGAAAAGAGAATCAGACAAGATTTTAATAACGTTCATGGATCGGTCGTGAAACTCGAGAATCTTTCAGAATTTTATTGGTTAACTTGTATGTACGCACAAGTGCTAGGGATGCTAGCAATTGCTTTGGTTGCCCTTTAATATGAATGAGTATTCAAGTGCTCAAGTCCTTTTTTCACTTTTCATACCTCAACTCGGTTTTGAGATATCTTATTTGAGATCATCTGAGCAACTAGATGCAAGTTCAAAAAATTTCAATGTACAAGGAAGGTCTCTCACATCATTCATTGGAGCAACAGTCAGGGGTGTCGCAGAATCCGATATGTGTGGGAATCGGAATTAAAATCGGTCAAAATTTCATACAGAATTTACAAAATTCGTTGTTTTGGGTTTGGAATCGGAACTATTATCGGTTCTCAATTGCACAGAACCCTATTTTAACCGGCTGTCTATGAAATATAGATGAAAATTCAGTTGAATAAAATTCCAAATCCGACAGCTATCGGATTCTGTGACACCCCTGAGTCATCCAGTGTTGCCATTCTAAAAATAGTAATGGCTTAAAGCCGTTTTCAAAATTCTACTAAATTCTGGGGGATGAAAATATTAAGAAGTCGCTCGAAGTCGTTGAAGTCGAGCTTCTATAAAGGGCATTTTCAACCCAGAGGAAACATGAGCTCAAAAGTTGCCAAAAAAAATTGAAAAATTTCCGAAAGAATGTAAAAAGACATATGGTCGGCTTAAAGTGAAAACCTGCTAAGTCCACTTTTAACCGATTCTGACTTTTCGATGTCATTCGAAAGAAAAAAGCACAATGAATCGTCAGGGGAAAAAATCGTTTTTAATTAAAAATTGTAAATACGGAGAAAATTGGTGATGAGTAGAGCTCGGATTTTGAATATTTTGAACTTTTTTGAATTATTTGAATTTAACTGTGCTTTTTGAATATTTTATTCACTGAAGTAGGCTTTTTTTTGTTATTTTGACAATTCAACATTTTAATAGGCATACTAAATCGAACTAATTTGGAATTTTTGACTGTGAATTTTTTGAATTTTTTTCAGTTTTTTCAGTTTTTTGAACTTTTTTAATATTTTTTGAATATTTTTTTAAATTTTTTTTTCATATTCAAATTCCGAGGCATAGTAATGAGTTAAACTGCTAAGTTCAACTGTGGTCAAATGTTGACAGCTAACACCAACAAGTGACTCCAACGTGGCTGTTGTATAGTGTAGAGAATCGAATTTAGAAGAGACTTCATATAGGAAGAGAATAAACTATCTACATTTTGGGCTTCCTTTCTAAGCTTTAAGTCTTGAAAAACAATTTCTTTTACCTAGTCAAAATTTGAAATCGTTAGTTATCAGGTTTACACTTTAAGCCGACGATATGATAAACGCTCCTTCAATAGAAAGCGAAGTCATACCAAGGCAATCGAGAAAAATTGGAGCACACTGATCTCAGAAAATGATGCAAAAATCGTCGCTTAAACGGCAGCACTGGTCCGATCATAGGGGCGGAAAATATTGTTTTTGCCCAGAGTTACGAAAAAGCTACATCGATTCCTGATTAAGACAATAAAATAAAATTTAAAAAAGTACTTAAATTAGCCTTAAAAACCCGGACAGATTTAAAGGTGGTTTAATGTCTTTTCTGTTCTATAAAATTCCATGCGATCCACAGTAATGTTTTTCTAATATTTGAAAGCAACTATCCAAAAATGTATGAAAACATCCCGGAGTACTAAAAAGAAATAATTTTAAGCAAAATTTCCTTTCAATAGTCCAAATATAATTCCATAGATATGGGTCTCGTTATGTCCCGTTAAATATGATGGTTCTAGTTAATGGTCTGCGAATTCCACTCCGCTGATTCCACTCCCAATTCGTTCATTTACAAAGGAGACTAACTTTTTATAAGTAGCATCCTCATACATATATTCTTTTCCCAAAAAAAATTCCTTCGTTTAAAAATGGATCGAGGAAACCCAGACCTAGTATTAAAGTGTTTCTCTACGCACTTATCCTTCCCAAATGACCTAACGCGAATTTTCGCAACGTCCCTAGCGACATACACAGACAAACAGAAACCAAAAAAAAAAAAAAAATTAAGAAAAAAACTGCTCGCTTAACTTTTTAATTTGCTGTGCTTTCCAAGTGTCTTCTCTGGAAAAATGCGTTTGACTTAAATGATGAAGACGCCGCGTCACCGCTGCCGCGTAAATATTGTAGTAGCAAGCCGCAAATGATGAACACAAAGTCATGGACGCGAGCTGCACGAAAACTCATTAACAGGATTCGCGAAGCCAAGCGGCCAGAGAAGTCCAAGTCGAGAAGCCGAGAAGCCGAAACCAAGCCTAACCGAGCGGTGTTGTGGCAAGTTCTACCATAATATATTAAAAGAATAAAATCAAAAATAAATAAAAAATAAAATCAAGCGAGTTGCCTTCGTTTATGAGGCATACCTACGGACTCGACTTGTGAAATAATATGAAAAATCCCAAAATGAAAGCAAAACGAAATTAATGGACTTTCCAGACGACAGACGGACGATCAGACAAACGGACAGACAGTCAGACAGTCGGATTGAAGATGAATTTTTCGTTGAAAACGTGTTGAATGCGAATCTAAATATGAGACGTGTCTATTGGGCATAATTTTGATTTAAACTTGATTTCCTCTAAAGCAAAAGCCAAATCGGACTAAAAGGCCAAAGCAATCTGGAGAACATAAAACTTAGCAGATAATTACGCGCCGGCCAGCGTCTTTTTTAATACGGTCAGCGGAGTTAAAATAAATGTGGAGCAACAAGCCGCCGGATACACATGAATACATGCAGCAACATGCAACAGGATTATATCGTCTTTTATGCTCTTCGACATTGCTTTGATTATAATGTTGAATGCGTTGATGAAATGCATTAAGTGTCCATAATGAGCTTTGGCAAAGGATTTTCATTTATAAATTTTAAAAGATTCTCAATTATGCTGCCCACAATTGTTCAATGAGCTTTCAAAAGGACGCTCATTCTTCACACTACACTCACACACACACGTAGCTAGCCGGACATAATTACTATCATTTTATCCGTTGTGGCATATAATTTCTCTATGGTGTAGGATGGCCTGCAAATGAGCGCACTAAGTATTAAATGTCATGATTAACTTATGGGTTGAGTTTGACCATTTCGGTCAGTCGGGTGACGTCGTTTGACCAGGCCAATGCAATGTAAACAATTGTGGTGGTTTTTCCCGTTTTTTCGCCCTCTTTGTCGTTGGCGTTTGATGGCACATGCTGCAATTTCAGAATGGGAAAAATTCCATTTGCGTCCGAGCGATTTCGGGGGGGATGTACTGAGCTTCAAATTGTCAGATGACACTGCAGTTTTCGCTCGTGGGTAATGACTTTTAATTCGATATGCTTTGGTAGTTAAAAACAAGTACAAAAAGTCGAGGGAAAGACCGGAAAATTAATGAGAGGTCATTTGAGTATTTTTGGTGCTGTTAAGGGAGTTAATTGAGGTTTTTTATCTTCGTATTTTCGCAATTTTTCCAAAAAAAAAAAATGATCAAATCAAATGGGTTCATTTCGAAAAGCTATGTAAGAAGACAAGAGAGCTGCGTATTAAATTAAAAATGAAAAAAAAAAATTATTAAATATATTAATTAAGTGCGGAATAATTTGAAAGCCCAGTTAGCAACTCACTTTGGTGGTCGAATTTCACTTCGAAGTTTGAACGCTTTAATCATAACTTCCATGAAAAAAAAAAAAAAATAATAATTAAATAAAACAACAAGAGCCCCGCATCAGTGTCATATCCAATGTCCAATTGGACACCGTTGTTACCTATCAGCAACACTGCAGGCCCATCACCTTTCGGCGATAGCGGCAACAAGTTGCTACATCAATAGGCGGTGTCATAATTTTCACAGCAGGTGCCCTAGCTAATGATTTAGAGTGAGCAACATCAAAACGAGCGCATACACTCGGGGGCATAACAACGTGCAACAAAGGAATTTTTTTTTTTTTTTTTTTTTTTTTCGGAAAAACAAAAGTCACAATGACAGCAGCACAGCGACAGGCCTTGGTGATATGGAATCTGTGCAACAGATTTAGGTACATATCTCGAGATAATTCCTTAATGATCAATATAAAGTGAAAAATCTAAATTCAATGTGGCACTTGACTGCAACAAGATACAAATCCGATAAGCATCGGTAACCGTTCCAACACGACCTGAACCGACCCGATCCGACCCGACCGGATCGACAATCGAATCCCGTAGATATGCATGCCACCAGATGAGTACGATGTTGGTTGGACTGTGATGGTGATGGCGATGACGACGGCTACAACGACGATGATGATGATGATGATGATGGGTGCTGGCTTTTACGATGTGCAAGGGATTGTGTTGTTAGGTCAATTTTATTGTTCAAGCAAGATTTATCACGCGGTCGAAATGGCCCATTTCTTTCGTTACGAAACGAAAGGAGCCCAGAGCCCAAGAGCGAAACAAAAGAGGCAAGAGAATTTTGACTTTTGCTTCGCTGACTGACTTGACCGCCGACACGAATCGGATGGAAATAATTCATTATTCATAAAAGAAATTAGTGCTCGAGACAATTTAGCGAACGACAGTGTGGCGCCAGTGCGGCGACCATCGTGGGTATATATTGTAAGAAAAAAAACAACAATTTTTTCGAATTTAGATTCCTTTTCCTTCAACGTGGAGATATTTTGTTTAAAACAAGTCGTATTACATTGAGAACATTGTATGTTGTATGTACGTGTTTGTGTTGTTCTTCCTACGCCAAAGATTTAAGGATGATCAATTAATCAAATCCAGCTGCAATCTTCAAGACTTTAGCGACTGCATGCAACATGTTGCAACGAAATTTTCAACTTGTTGCGACTTTCTGTTGGAATCCAATGAATTCTTTTCGTAATTTCATTTATCGTTTGCCAGTCGACATCATAATTGCCCCAATTAAGTATAAATCGCGGCTGGGGCTTTTAAGGAGTTGGCAGGATTTTCATTTTGTTGTGCTGTTTATTGTTGAGTTGCATGTTGCTCGGGCGAGAAACGATGGAATATGGATGAATAATTGCTTAGGAGTCTACTTTGTGTGTTTATATGTTACTATGTTTACATTTAATGAGTTAAAAATAAAAACGAGTTTTCAAAATTAACCAATTTTTTGTCTCAGTGTAAAAATGCGCTACAGTGGCGTACCTATAAATCAGTGCTGCCCAGCGTAATTCTCTTTCATATTAAATTGAGTATTGCAGCTTGTTGTTGATTTTCATACGCAGTGTGTGTGTGTGCAAATAAGCTATGACAGCGAACAAAACAACAGCTCACGCTCTGTTTTTGCGTACACGTTACAAAATGAATGACTGTGAAAAAAAAACTATTTTTCTTCTGAAAAAATACTTTGTGAAACTCAGTGTTTTATATGCGACCATATAACAAAAGACAAAAGAAATATGAAAGGGAATTGTGATAGATATTATAGTATAGAAATATTAGAAATATTGTTCAGGTGGTCGTGTTGGGCATCACTGCTATAAATCTAAAAGATGCTTAATCCAAACGGGATTCGAGAGTCGATGAAAGAACATGCAATATGAGTTCTTCAAAACTCATGTACCTATTATGCTTGCACAATATCGCGGGGGTTTCAGAAGTTAAGCCACACCCCAAATTAAGGATAATATCTCTTAAGAAATACCTTATAACTAGGGCTGGGAAAAATGTTCTAAGAACGATAAAAAAAATCATTTAAAATAATAGAAAAAATGTCGGTAAAGTCTCCAAGCTCATCCCCCTGAAAAAATATCCTTAAGATTTTTGATTTAGGCTTTAAAAATCATTAAAAATATATTCTTTCGAGAGGTTTTCATCGTAGTTAACCCATTACTGCATTTAAACTCTAATTTTTGGATTCTCAAAAAAAAAAAAAAAAACCGGGCACATAAGTTACCCAGCCGGGCCTTGTAGTTACTAGGCACTCAGTGTACAGAGTAGTTAATAGGCAAAAATGAAATAGTTGACTGCCTACTACACCATACACTTGGTGCATAGCAAGTATGCAGAACCGAAGAAAGCAACCGAAGCCGAACGGCACGAAGTACACGTGGTATACAGCAATGTGCTTTAGCAACGAAAACACACGAAATATGCTCATATACAGCCGCTGTCCACTTCGAACCCAGATATCACACCACCGCACCAGCCTAGGACAGTTTTTAACAAAAGTGCATAATTTTTGTATATCAGCATTGTGTTGTGCACATCATACTTGGTGCTATGACAGTGATCGGGCACTTCCTGTACACAGTTCAGGCTGGGTATTTGTTGATGGAAAAGGATTCATAATTATTCTTGAAGCCGTAAATAATACCACTTGCTACGAAAAATTATTTTGCCACTTAATAAATATATAATGCGGTAAAGGGTTATTAAAAAAATTTACAGCAGAAATTTCATGCAGAAAAGGGTTAATAAAACCATTTTCTACGAAAGAAAAATTTCTCGCTAACAGTAGCTTTGCTATATAAGGAACTCGTATATAAGAAAAACCCGCCTTTAAGAAACTGTTTACCAAAACCAAAAACTCTTTTGTATGGAAAAATTTTTATATAGAAACTTGGTTTTTATCAAAAATTCAATACCCCTATTTTCAAATATCGGTAATTTATATAACTAAGAATTTTCTTATAAACGGGTTCTTATATAAGAAAAAACCGGATATAAGAATGAAATTTCTTGGCAAAATCGACTTTCTTATATAGCGAAACTACTGTATTTAGTACCACAGGAAAAGGTTCAAAATTCAATGCAAATTAGTAATATTGAAAAAAGGTTAAAATTATTATTTTAAATGATTTCTATAAGCTCAATTTCAAAGATTTTGGAAAAAAAATTTTCTGATGTATTAATTTTGGATACTTGAGCGACATTTTTCGATCACTTTTAGTGGAAGTTTTGTTGTTTTGGCCCATTTTTCAGGTCCTATCAGACTCTGTTTTTGTAAAACTGTTCCAAAAAATATCTTGACTACGTGCCTGATTTGATGGTTCTTTTTATACTTTATACATACCCCCTGAAATGTTGGCCTTCTACTACCTCGCTACGCCACTGGCGCTCTATCTCTACACATTTCCCTACAAATGCATTTGCAACGTGGCTGTTATAATTTCGCGACCATGATCGTGAAGACGTGCCACGTTGAAGTTATCGCTTAACTCGTTCCACGGTACAGATACCGAGATCTTGCCAAGAGGCTTCTACAAATCTTAAGACAAATTTAGCAAAGAGCTATAAGAAAAAGGAAATACGAAATAAGAGCAAAATTTTAAACGAAGATAAAACTGAAAATCTAACAACGCTCAATGCGAGTCTACATCTGGTGCAGTTGCAGTTTTGTTAAGTTTCGCTGTCCTTGCTGTTCGGTCGGCGAGTCTGTCTCGTCGCTCGTTCGAAATCGTACTCGTAGGTACTGGTTCAGGTTCGTTAGATTTGCGAGTGCACAATTGTAGCGGAAACTGATGGACATGATACGCAATTATTGGAAAATAGTAGCTTCCGCAAAAATCTTACTGCAATTGCCTCCACTGACTCCAATGAAGAGCTACCATGGGGAGGGGAGAAGTTGCACTGTTTTCTATTTTTTTTTTTCATTTTGCTAAGACACTGACGAGGCATTGACGACATTGCTGTTGCTGAATCGGTTGCTGGAATCGTGGATTTTCCGCTATTTTCAGCGTATTAACTTAATTTCGTTAGCTCAGGTTGTTCGGGTTCATTTGCTGGCTCGATTTAATTCATTTCGGTGTGCAGCGAAATTGGTGCAGGTAAAATACAGTTTCTGGTAGCAAATCGCAACTGCAACACCCACTTCCTCCAGCCAAGGCGCAGAGAGGCTACTGTAAGCAAGCAATTTATGCGAATTAATACAATTGCCGTGCAATCAAGAGGATCGTATTTTCTGTGCTACTTTCTTTTCCCAATAAAAATGAAGTTTTTATTGTAGCTTGATAGGTGAATCTCTTGAGATTTTTGTAGATTTGTGTTTTTGTTTTTTTTGTTTTTATTTTTTAAAGATATAACGCTCATTTGAATTTTTCAATGCTTTTTACCGAATGATCTCGGCACAAGGCGAAATGACACAGAAAACATTATTCCATAACGAGGGGAAGGACCAAAAAATACACGTCAATAAAGGGAAACATATGAATGATTAGTGGTTTTTAATAGCGCAGATATGTATGCCTGCGCAGGAATTCCTGAAAATATTCAGCATATGAAAACATATCGCACCTCCTCTTCTAAAGTGACACAACTCAAAATTTCTCATTTTTCAGAAAACGCAAAAAACAAAATGCTTCGCAGTGTCAATCAAAGCAAGAAGAAAGGCATTAACGGGATATTTCGGCTTTTTATAATAACCAAAACGGAATAGAATTTTTCGTGCAGGTAGAGAGGTGAACCATGAACATGTTCCATATGTTAACTCGAAATTGACGATTTTTGAGTTGTGTCACTTTAGAAGAGGAGGTGCGATATCAAACCAAATTTAATAAACTTGTAGATTTGATTGTAACTGGTTTCATATGCTTGCATGAGTTGAATATTCGCAGGAATGGCTGTGCAAGATTCCCTACGCTATTGGAAATCGTATCTAAAAATGTGGTTCACCACTTGGCGAGTAAAGCACTCTTACTTCCTGAAGAAGCAAGTTTTTTATCTCTAAAATTTCTATCCAGAACAATTTTGCTTACTGAAAATACTTTTTGATCAACCACACTTGGCAAGCGAAAGCAAAATACTCGTTAAACGCACTTCACTTTCATAGTGGGTACACTGAGCGAACGTTACCATGATTTTTTTAAAAGGGCGCATTGTTATTCACAGTCCTTTTGATTTTCGAGCAGAACGAAAATTTCAAAAGAAAAATTGTTGAGTCAACAACATTTTGGGTTGATTTGAAAGGAAATATGTTTAATTACATTTCTTTTCGTTCGGTATAATTCTCATTTGTTTTATAGAATAGGACATATAAGATATGTATTCATCTTAGAACTTTTTAAGCATTGCGAAAGCAGTCACGACAACGGAGTGACCAAGTCGGATGAAGTTCATCCGATGGCTATTTTTTGGGGTTATGTTCAGCAGAGGGCTCTGTGGGCATTTGCTTTGAACTTTGAATGAATTTGTTATGACATTTCTTCTTGTATAGATATTTCAAAAATTTTTTCTTATTTTAAAAATTATCTTGTTATTACAATTATGTCCGTGGTTAGTTCAACAATTTACATTTAAATCCATTTTTGAAAATTATCATGTCAATTCGACCTGAAATATGGTTGATTCAAAAGGAAAATCTTTATTTTTTTCAACAAGAAAAATTGTTAAATTAAAAATATTCCTTGTTGAAGCCGTTTTGTATGTTTTTCCTTTTGATTTAACCAGTTTTCTGGTTGATTTTTTTCTCAGTGTAAGCACATTAAGAAGAAAATTTTTCGTAGATGAAAATGTTCAAAATATATGTATATTTAAATTGGAGACAAATTTAAAACCGAATAAGTCATAAAACCAATTAACTCATTTTAACTTCCCAGCTAACATTTTTGGAATTTTTTGGTCAAAAGCGACTCTTTTTCGAGTGGCCTATTTGATTAAAATTTCCATATATGCACTCCTTTTCTGATCAAAAATTATACTTTATCGGTAGAAAATGGAATCCTGGCCGCGACTCCTATTAGGTTATCATATTTGATGTCATTTCCGAGTCCTTTTCGAGTCATATTTATAACTGTTTTCTTCCCAAAAACAACAAAAAAAAGTATTGATAAATCAAATCAAATTTTTGGGCTCGTACTCTTCAACTTACACAGAAAAACTGGCTACTGGCCCAATTAAAAAATTCAAACAAATCACGAAATTCGGAAAAAGTTCGTAATATTAAATTTTGAACAAAAATTTGGTTGATTATTTTGTTGTATTAAATGCCAAAAGTATTAACACTTAGCAAAACATTTGCTTGATATTTTTGTTATATTGACAAAACTTTTGTTTGAAATTTTTGAAAGTGCATACAAATATTTTTCTAAAATTCTCATTAACTTTATGCGGACTTACATACAAGAAGATACAAAATAATCGAAAATTAGCTTGCATATGTTTATGATGTTTAAATGTATAATTATCTTCCGTAAACTGATTTTACAGACTCCAATTTTTATTATAGAATATGTAGATGAGGCAGTTTTTCCTTTTTTATTTATTTAAAATAATTGGTTGATTTTTAATATTACAAATCGTTGTTTGAAAATTTTTATTGAGTGTTAATACTTCGAGTAATTGTCCCAATTAAACGATTTGTTAATATAACAAAAAGTGTGATAGGCTGAGTTTTAACAACGCATTTGTTATATTGATTTAAAAAAATTGGTTGTATTTACGCACAAAAGTCTTTCTGTGTAGTTTAAACTCTTTGAAGGCTTTTAAAATTTAAAAAAACAGTCTTCAGGAGAGTTTAAACCAGGTTTATTAAAGTCAAATAACTATTTCCTTAATTTTTGTTCCATTCAATTCATTTTTGACTCTTATATTGAGTAAAATATCAAGTACCAAAAGCTTGAATATTTATGTGATCAAAATCATATTTCAATTCCCTTGTGAGATTAATGGGCGGTACTTCTAATTTTTCCAATATACCTCTATTTTGGAGCATATTTATGAATCATATTATTTATTAATAGATCGCGCTCTTTTTGATCATCAAGAGGCCTCCAAAAAGAAAGGTATAAATTCAACTTCTGATAAAACAACCTTCCAAATGCTAACTGGAATAAATTAATAAAAACCAAATCACTTCCCAAAGTGATCGAATTACCTTAAACCCTTAACTTAAGTTCCATTCAGGATTATTTCACCAAGCGAAAAAGCTTCCGTTTTCCCAGTTTCTTTAATCCTCAACAGCGAATAATGAGTTTTGAATCTAGCAATTAAATTCCCCAGCGACATTTGATAACATTAAATCAACCAAATGGCCGCAGTTCGCTCAATACAAGGAATACCGGACTTTACGTAACATAACATTGATCAAATTACTAACTGCTTTGGGGCTTTTCAAATGAAAATGTGAAAACAGCCTTAAATTATTTTTTTTCCTTTTTATTTTGCCAGCTTTTTCTTGATTTACAAGTCTAATTGCCGCCACAAAGTTTATGAATACTATAAAAAATGTCTTGCCATGCAGCATGAATTGGCTTAATTGGATTGAGGGGCACTGCTGCAGTGGGTTTCTGTCACCAGTTTTAAATCAATAAAAAAAAAAACGATTTTACAGCACTTAATGCAGACTGAAATGTGTCACTGGCAAATTAGATCTCGGTACGGAATTCCTTTCTACCATAAAAATAATTTTATGTTATTTGAAAAATTTTTAAATGCCTTCGCATCACTTTCAATAGCTGGGTTTTAGGCCACCCAGTTAGGACACTAGGAGTAGACACTGCTGCCAGTCTTTTAGGGTATTCTCTGAATGTCCCAAATTAAGTCAGAAATTTCCTTAAATTTGATTTTGAAATCTTCTAAAAACAAAAACTTGTTCCCCTATTCATTCTTCATTCTCAAGTTTTTACTTAAGACAAGAAGTTTTCCTTCATTTCCTTCATTTCATTGACATTCGAAACTGTCAACAACTGTCATTTTTTTATTTTCTGTTTCACAATATATATGAAGAATATTCTTCTCATGTACTCTAGACCAGGGGTCGGCACGCTAGGAACAATTTTTGCGACAGCTACTCACACTATTGCTTACGCTCTTGTCTCAGTTTGACGGGATCAGCCGAGCATGCAACATCGAGAGCGGTATGCGGAAATTTATAGCTTTTTCGTCAGTTTCAGCTCTTTTATGCTACTTCTAGCTTTTATTTTTAGCTAGTTTCAGAATTTTTTTGTTTATTTTCGGCTATTTTTAGTAGCCGCTCTGCTCTCACTCACACAATTACATACCCATTTTGCCGACCCCTGCTCTAGACCCATGATAGCCTCCAATAAACCTAGCAGAACAGTGCAATCAATATCTCAAGTGTTTTCTTTTCCACTATAGCAAGTTTGAAGTCCTATGGTCAAACATCCATTCACCACAATCAACCAATTTGATTCGATATTCTCAATCATCAACTCAAGAAGGTTTAACATGGGTCTTCGAGCTCATCACGCCCGTGATTTCCTCTATCCATTCTTTGCCTGTATCACATGTCACTGGTACAGTCCGGCATCAATTCGAGTTCAATCGATTAGAACAAATCCGCTCGCCAATTATATCGAATCTCCTTTCGACTTATGGTTTTGGCTTATCCCTACTCAAAAAGTCAATTATTTGGTTCTCATCGGAACAACAAAAAAAAAACCCCAGTCCCTTATTAGATTTCCTGCTAAAATTCAAAAGAGAAAACTTGAAAATTGCCGGCGATACACCGACGCACATCTCGATCGTCGGTCGGCAATATGAAAAGAGCGCGCTCTCGGTTTTGCTACATTAATTCTGGAGCGAAGTCAAGATGAAACAAGTGTCAGGATTTATGATCTTCCGTTATGGTCTGACAATGCGAAAGAGTGTTGAAGTCGGTAATGTGATTGCCTTTTTTTTTGTTTTTTTGGAGGGCTTTGTTTTATTCTATGTATGGCCTCAACTCGACCGCAGATTGAGAGAAAGATTTTCTTAATGACTTCCTTTCATTTCGACAGATTCAAGATGAAATTAATTTTGCTCGTCTTTGTCTTTGTCTTTGTCTTAGGCAAAGGAAGATGATGGAAGAAGAAAAAGACTATGAAATGGAAATGTACACACGTATAGAAAATTAGAAAAGGAACTACAAATCTTTTGATTAAGGTATCGGGTCTAAAATTTCGGGAATTGACGTCTGTGAGAATCGCTTGCAAAATTAATTTGTTTTCAAATTAATTTTTAATTCATTTCCCACGGTTTTCTTTTTTCTTCCAATTAGTTCGTTTCTTTTCTAACCTTTGCCATTTGTTTCCTTTTCAGGATCATCCCAGCTTGCGTGGTACACCGCTTGCTATGCTAGCCGCACAGTGCAACAAACTGTCTAGCAAGTCGCCCCCACCGTTGGCCGATGCCGCTGTTGGCAAGGGCTTTCATCCGTGGAAGAAAAGCCCAACACTGCCAACGAGTGGAGCGCACACAAGCGGATCTGCTGCGATATCCGGTGGCCAACATTCACCGTGCGCTATTTCTTCAGCTTCATCGTCGGTATCATCGGCCGGCAGTCTGGGTGTAGGCTCATCATCGTCATCGCGCGGCATGCCATCGAGTACAATCAATACAATGGTCAACATCACTGCCAGGTGGGTTCCATATCCTCCGTTCTTTTTTTAACTTAATCCTCTTGAAAGTAAATCGAAGGAATTCTATGGAAAGTTTCGATTCACTTTTTAGAGCTTTGGTGTTTTTTTATTTTATTTTTTTTTCTCCTTTGCTCTTCCCCACTACATTATAATCGTAATAACCGATAATGATTTCAGCATTTATCCTTACAGTCGTCCAATTTCTTCGTCCTGTGCGGCAGTCAACAGTCCGTCGACACCGTATGGCAGCGATCTATACTTTCCGAATACGAGTACGGCCGCAACAGCGGGCGGCATGATCGCCGACAATCATCACATGCACCAGGGCCTTCTGGGCAAAGTCGAAAGCGCTGCATTCGGGTCCGTCTATTCGCGGCATCCCTACGATTGGCCGTTCAATGCGGTCTCGCATAAGGCGGCCGAAGCGGCCAGCGTCAATTCTGGTTGGTGGGATATGCACAATGCTGCAGGAAGCTGGCTCGATATGGGTGGCGCCGGCATGCACTCGACCATGGCAAATTATGCAACGGCAGCGGGATCGGACTATTCTTCCGCTCTGACTCATTCGCTTTCGAATACCGCACACTTGCTTGGAACTGGGCAACATCTATTACAAGATACCTATAAGAGTATGCTGCCGGGTCAAGGTGTTGGTGGCTTTTCATTGCCTCACAGTTCACCATCGGCTTCGTCGTCGGGTGCTTCAACGCAAGCTTCGACACCAACAACACCGTCTCCACGATCGCAGCGTCGATATGCTGGACGTGCCACCTGTGATTGCCCCAATTGTCAAGAGGCCGAGCGTCTCGGACCCGCTGGCGTTCATCTTCGCAAGAAGAATATCCATTCGTGTCACATACCGGGCTGTGGCAAAGTCTACGGCAAGACATCGCATCTGAAGGCGCATTTACGCTGGCATACGGGCGAGCGGCCATTCGTTTGTAATTGGCTCTTTTGCGGCAAGCGCTTCACACGCTCCGATGAGCTGCAGCGCCATTTGCGTACCCATACGGGTGAAAAGCGTTTCGCTTGCCCGATCTGCAATAAGCGCTTCATGCGCAGTGATCACCTGGCTAAGCATGTGAAAACCCACAATAGCACTGGCACTGGTGGCATTAAAAAGGGCTCATCCGAATCGTGCAGTGATTCCGAGGAGGCTGCCAATCAATCGGGCGAATCGAATGGAATGACTAATGCGAATGTTAATGTCGGACCTGGCAGCAATGGCAGCCATCCGGGTACACCGACGTCACATCAATCCGGCCCGGGTCAATCAACAACGCCAACGGGTCTCATGAGTTCGAATGGCTTACATCTATCATCGCCACATCATATGTCTGGTGGATCACCAGTTATGCTACATCAACAGCAACAATCGTCGCAGCAGCAGCAGCAACAACACCATCAGTCCCATCATCAACATCATCATCAACAGCAACAACAACAGCAGCAGCAGACAACAACAACAACAGCAGCAGCATACACCAACAACATCAACAACATTCACATTCACATCTACACTCTCAGGCATTGTTGCATCATCATCATCATCACCATCATTTAGTGAGCACATCATCTCCAAGTCCAGTTCTAGACCATCATAGCACACTAGTCGATATAAAGCCCCCGCTTGTTTGAGGGTCAATGGGACCCTTTCTGTTCACCAACTGAGCAGAAAGTAGGTCCTACAATTGGACTAAGGAACTATTGGATACCATAAATTCTGGCGGTCAATTTCAAAGCGGATTTTATTAAATTTTATAAAAGATACCTACTCTTAAACCCAGTGAAGTTTGTCATTCAGCTGCTTTTCATTGTGTGTGTGTGTGTGTGCGGTTTTGTCCTTATAAATATTTTATAGTTTCAATAAATTATGATATTTCGATATGTTAGGATCTACTAACTTTAAATGAAGCGGTTCATATTTTTCATAAAAAACAAAAAAAAAAAATTAATATTATTTTTTATTCCGGCAGTCTGTAGATAATTCGTGGCTAGGTTCTATATACGAATACATATGGATGTAAGGCATCAATGAATGTAAAAATGTATGCAGTTGCGGATGTATGTGTTTATGTACGTGTGTATATGAATTTAATCATTTATATGATAATATGAAAAGCTTAAATGTAAATAAAACAATCTTCAAAGCTTCTAAGGCTTGTTAGTTTAATCCACAAAATGAAAAGCTTTTGTCAATATCATCAAATCCTTTTAAGCCTTTCGTGAAACCGATGAACCGGATTGACGATCAAATTTAGTTAAAATAATTACGTAATTTCAAGAATTGCCCTTAGATAAATGCCCGATTTCATAATCACAAAAAAAAAAAAAATAAATAAATAAAAATAAATAAATAAATATACAATATATATTTTTGGAATGCCCTACAAGCTGCTTCGATAATCCTCAATAATTTTCCTAATTTCTCTACTTTGATTGTATTCAACTTTTGTTCAAACTTTTGTCCTGTACTATTTTTGATATAAGCAAAAAAACAATATGATGAAGTAAGGATCAAAAAATTAAGTAAATGTTCATTAAAAAACTCTAGTCGGATTGTGGAAATATTAGTACTTTATTGGCAAAAGCCTCATCGGGTTAGTACCCTCTATTAAATTACCTTATTAATAAAAGAAAAATATATTAATAAAAATTTATAATTGAACCATTCAAACGTTCAAATCGATACTGCAAAGGGTTAAATATTTAATATGAAATTCGTATCTAAGCTGAAACTTCAAATGTTTTGTTGATGCTGTATTTAGATTTAAAATAAAAAAATAAAATATTTTACAATAAAAACTAGTTGCTTCAATAGATAAAAAAAAAACACAATAAATCCAAATTAAATTTATTTATGAAAAATATAAATTTTAGAAAATAATGGGTTGATAGGTATATAAATCATTTTTCAAGTTTAAGGGGCTCTCTCCAGCTCTGTCAGAAATGAAAAAGTTAAAAGGTACCGATTTTATTTCTGACAGAGCTAGAGAGGGGCCCGTGGCTCTGGGATAGCGTAGGGATGCGTGCTATGCTCTTGATCCCAGGGTCCGAGGTTCAATTCCCGGCACAGGCGAAACGGAGTGTAATGTTCCAAGCCTAGCACTGGTTTTTAAAAAAATTGCATGTTAGGGGCACACAAACACAAGAAAACCTCCTTGGTATCACAATGGGCCGATTAACGGCCTAAGTGGCAGCCACTTCAACCAACCTACCTACCTACCTACCTAGAGAGAGTCCCTAAGCAGATAATGAAGCAATAAAGGAATAAATTGGACCTCCATTATTGACTTCAAATTTTAAAACACTCAAATCCCATTGCAGAGTATTGAAAAATCAAATTATAATTAATGAGAGCTCGTTATTGTGGCTCTCGCTTCGAAGTCCTATAGGAAAACTTACACCCCCGGCTTTTCTTATTCGAATCAATTTTCGTCGGCTTTTGCCCTCAGTTCTCGGTTTCGCAGATTTCTATCTCGCATAATAAAATTCAAATCATTTCAAGTGCTTGACTTTTCAACCCAATTTGAGGCTGGGATCCTCACGGTGGGCAAGAGTGGCAAATAAAATTCACAAGCAGTCAAAACACCCCAAAAGCATGAGCGAGCCAAGAATGTGCAAAATTCACCCTTAATGCACCGTCATTCCGAAAGTCTGGGGACCCCAATTCTCTTATTTAATGCGACTTAAGCTGGAACATATTTTATGGTTATGAATTGTTGACTTTTCGCTCAGTGATTTTACCCCCCACCCCACACACACATTCTTTTACCGAGACCCTTACGTCAGATTGAATGCTTAATAGCATCCTTGTTGTTTGTTGCTGTTTTCGTTGTCAATTGCTTGTTGGCATTGTGTTGTTGTTGTTGTTGTTGTTGTTGTTGTTGATATTGCAAAATTCAAAAGCCACCCACATTTAGTCAGTCACTTTGTACGGAACGATACGGAAGGGGTTCTCCCCTTTTGAATGGAATTTCTGTTTTCCATTTTTATTGAGCAATCGGAGGCTGAAAATGGGTGGTCCATCTGCCTGTTGTCGGCTTGTGTGTATTAAGTACTCTTAATAGCGGCTGCAGTCTTATGGGTTGGCCAAATGATTATAAGTATTCATCGGGCTTTTATACGGCGATTTGCAGTGGAACATCGAGTGTTTATTGAGTTTGATTTGGAGGTTTTTTTTTTGTTGAGAAAATTAAAGGGAAAACGAAAGTATTTTAAAGGCGATAAAAAAGGGATTCAATATTTTTGGTGTGAAGTGAAATGGGAAAAATAAAGCAAGTTAAAGACACTCAAAGACCATTGTTAAAAGTTTTTATTGAGGAAAAATCATACTGAGACATATATTAGAGTCGAATATACAATATGTACATTTGGACATCGACTCTGAGGAACTTTTTTGTCTTCCCGGGGATTTGAAAAAAAATCTCACATTCTAAGCATACTGGGCCGATCTCCGTGGAAAATTCGGTTGAGATGTCGACAATTACAATTCTAGAGGCTATGGGTTCAACTCCCAGCTCGGACGTAGAAGCAAATTGTGTCGTTTCTGTTATTCTTTGTTTCCCTTTTTTTTCGTGGTATCACAACGGGCCGGCCCATGGGAGACCTAAGTGTCAGCCATTGGTGCATTACTGGGGAGGGAATATAAGGGGGAATTTTTAATTTTCTTTTATTGACGCTTAAAATACTTTCTGTTTCCTCGAAGAAAAATTTCGGGGCGAAAATTCCCGGGGGAGTATTCAGTTAACTAGACTAGGGCTTAAAGATTTCAAGGGTCGTGGAAACACTCAAAACCACTTTTCTTTTGAAGGGCCTGTTATTTCTCAAAATTTCAATACCTTTGCTTTGCACGCCATATCGTAAAGGTGATGGGAGAGGAGCAGAGGTATCCCAGGACCCGTTGTTGAAGTGACCCGGGCTTTGTCTAGGGGGCTTTTATTTCCTCATCGGTTCTAAATTTTATGGTTTTTGGTTTTCAAAATACTCCAAATTACCCACTGCGTGTCAAACGAGAGGACTTTAAATTCTTCTTCGATACGTCCTTAAAGGACATAAACATTTAAAGCGCAAGTCAAGAGCGTGTTTCGGGCTGTTATAGTTTTCGATGCTCTTTTTTCTGTGCCGCAACTCCAAGCCGCCCGCTGGGAATGTGTAAAAGGAATCCTTACATGCAGAATTTATTTTGCTTTGTATTCTGTATTCGATACTCAAATTTCAATTGGGATTGTAAGCCAAACCGCAAACGAATAGAAAAATAAGAAGGACACTGGGGAAAAGAGCTCCTTTTGTTACTGTCACATGGTATTTAAAAACAAGAAATATTCTCATATATTTTCACAATTAGAGAGAAATCACATCCCGATCCCGAGCCATAAAAAAGAAAACAAACAAAAAAAACTTGTTAACAGCAAACAAAAAACCACGCACGCCATAAATCCTCGAGATCCTTACACCAACCGCTGATACTCTAAGTCGCAGCAAGAGTTTTGTCGCTTTTTTGTCGTTTTGTTGCTGGGCGCCACCGCCGCGTGTTCCACAAATTAAATAATTAAAAGGAAAAAAGGAAAAAAGTGTCAACAGCAGCGCATTTCTACACAAGTCGTTGCCTGAAAATGATTTAGCATCTTGAGAGCGCTGGAGTGACGAGGAGAGCCCGTCGTTATCACTTCATCTGAATGGCATTGGAAGTGGAAGTGGAAATGGAAGCGACTCCGAAACGTTTCACTTCAACACTTTTTAGGAATTTTACGTTACGAATTCGTGGTATGCGTTAATGGGCTTCGTTGGCTCGTTAATGGGGAAAGTATTTGAATGTGTGACAAAGAGTGGAATGCAGTAGTGATTTTTCGTAATATCTTTATTAGCGATTGCCGGCTTGTCGGCTTGTCCACACATTGTTTTCATTAAAAATAATGTGAATGTGTGTCGCCTTTGTGGCTTTCCCCGCTCCTAGCCCCCATTATTTTGGATGCATGCGTGGCGCTTAGTTTCTTCGGCAAAGCCGAACGGGGACCTACTTGAACGTACCATCTGCTTTGGATTTGACATGATTATTTATGTTTATCGCGCGTTAAATGCGCTATTATCGCCATAATAATCGTAATTAAATGCAACTAATTTATAGCACATTGTGATTTATATGTGATTTCGTCCTCTTTTTTGTTTTAGTCTCGATTTTTGAGACTTTTTTGAAGAGGAATAAAAAATTATGTGGTTTTTTTTCAATCTTTTTTGATTTGATATAATTCGTACTACGAATTTATTTGAATAAGAAGGAATTTCTATTCGTAATATTGCCGATATCCCGTCGCGAGTATAACAAAGAGAACTCTACTCCCCGCGGTGTATTTTAATCTCATTAACTGTCGCTGCGGTGTCGTGGTTACATTTGTGACAATTTGTGGCTATTATTGCTTTGCATTCTGGTGGTCTGCTTTTATTTGTTTCCTTGTTTGCCTTGCCACAAAATATTGATACTCAAGCCATGTATTGTTGTCGGATTTTCTTTTTTTTTTCGCAAATATCGTTTGGACACATTCATGGGTTCTCGGGAAATTAAAACATTTTAAGTAAATTGGTCAACAAATCTTCTCAATGTCAACGGAGAACGTTTGAAATTGATTACGAGTCCTTGTTTGACTTCGCTGCATTCGATTTGCAGCGGAAGAGGGTGAAATTGACGTCGTTGAAATGTGGGGAAGACACGGTCATTTGGACAGTTGAAATGTTATTCGTTAAAGAGCATTACTTTACTCGGAGGAATCAAACATCGATCCAATTAATTCTTTTCGAGAGACGAATTTTTTTTCAGGACTTATATCAGAGCTTGGAAAATATTTCGCTCTACACACTCTAAAGCGGCCCATTAACTATACAATCTATCGTATGATTTGCACTGATTGTACTACAAATCGTTCCGTTGTAGTATAAGTGCCTAGCCTATTGGACGGCTTGTTTGACGAAGTTTAAAATGATTTGATTTTTTCGCTTATAATTCGACAGATTGATACGTTAGTGGAAGAGTTTGACAGATTTTTTTATTTTTCTCTATTTCTTCGACTGGCAGGATCGCGAGAATGAAATATTTTTCTGAAAAATGACTAAGAAAGAAATATTCCTACATATAAAATTGACATTTGATGTAAAATGTGTGGGCGCTGTTAAAAATTTAGTGGCGAGGCATACTATCTAAAGTACAATCGCAATCTACGATAGATCAGTTTTAAAATAACCGTTTTTTGTGCGTAAAAGTAGTTGGCATTTCATTTCGGATGCAATTGGGTTTACGATATTTGGATTTTTTTGAAGCTATTTTCTCAGAAGCACGTGAGTGCAAGTTGACGAAAATATTGAGTGATTGACGACGAGACCGAAGCGTCTGGAAATACGATCTTTGAATTTTAATTCATGACAACTTCATTTTTTAGTTCATGAAGAAGATTAAATTAAAATGTTCCCAGTATATTACTATTATATGCAATATTGAAATTTGACTTGAAAGAGATAAAGCACTAAATAACAAAAAAACACAAAATTCGGTAGTTAGGAATTTGAGTTTGATGAAAATCCTATTTGATATGGGAGTTTTCCTGCTTCCTGTGCGGCCATAAGAATTTTAGAAATAACATTTGACAATTTGAACAGTGTAAATTCTGTCTATAAAAATAGATTTTTTTCTCCGAGATACTAAGCTTTCTTGCTCTTCCAAAAGCTATGCAAAAGACTCCCAAAGAAGTAAATATCTTCTTTATCAATCGTGTTCATCAGACATGGCACCTTCTGATCAAAAACTCTGCAGATCAAAGGAACAAGAAATTCCCAAGGAACTTTTTTGGAATCTTAGAAGCCACACAACAACAAAAAATGGGAAAGTGTCCCAGTAAAATAGGAGAACAACTTTGATATTGAAAGCGGACCAATTTTTCATTTCTGAAGCTATCACACGCAGGGTTAGAATAAAACAAGTAGTATGTTATAGTCAGACGGAGACAAACGTTAGCTATACTCATTGACTATATTTTTGAAACTGGTCCAAAGACCACACCCATTAAAGCAAATGCATATGACTAGTTTTGTTCAATTAACTACTTATGATAACCCTTCTTTCTTATTTTTGGAAATTTATTCGGAGGTATTTAATATCTAGGTACTAACATACATATGTATGTATAAGCTCAAATTTTAAAATTCATTGAAATATTTCGAAGAGTTCAAATTTAAGAACAGTTGTTGTGACTTTTGTAATAGACCCTAGTATGGGTCAAGTTAATTCTTTAGAGCATTCCTATGTCTACCTTTAAAATAAATCCATATTCCTACACATTTTTTTCATGGATCATTTGAATTGCAGTTCTAAGAGGAAATTTAAAAAAAAAGTTGCCCACTTTTCCAATTTTGAACAATTATATTTAATTGCCTTTCATCAATACCTATATTTCAGAGTATTTCGGTTTTAGAGCAGTTTTTATGATTGTCACAATAGACCCTACTACTAGGGCTACCTCTACAAAATTTTCCATTCTCGAACTTGATATTTTTCATGTCTCCACCAATAACCACATCGATTTTCGTCATAATAGCTCGGTTTTTTCGATAAGAAACTGAATGCAGACAAACGGACAGACAGTCGGACTGACAGACAGACAGACGGACATGTTAATTACGTACGCACAAATGCAATGTACCCTCGAGAGAAGAGAGTGTTTCTGGTATAAGAATTCGTTAATATAATTACATTAATGAGCGGTGAGTGCTTGGGGGAGTTTATGCGGCACACTAGACAATTTTTGTGGGATAAACAACGTGCGAGAGACTCCAAAGGATTAAGTCACAAAAAAGTTACATTTCAGATCCAATTATTATTCTTTGAGAATCCCTCGGCTGATTATTTCCCCATAAATCATTGAAACTTTAATAGCTCCTTAAGCTCTAAGTTGGGCCAATGCTGCGATTGTGGGTTGCCTCTTGGGGTAGTTTTTGAAAATTCATTCAAAAGAATGTTTTTTATATACATATTTCCAATACTTATAATTAAATTCTGTTCACATTTATTCACGAATATTATAGCTCTCATCAATATGGAATGTAATCACTCTATTACAAGTTGCTGTAGAGACAATTCCGGTATACGCACTTTCGAATAATGAGCTCGTTTACAACTCCGAACATATAATTTAAATATCCTATTCAAATAGAACTAATAATTTTCTATGTTCTTGTGGCACCAAAGAATTATATTTAAATTTTCATTCGAGCGATTTCAAAAGGGTTACGAATAGAATAATTGAAATATGTATGTATTCTTTTGAATTCATATGTCATAGGCAGTTGTAGTTAATAGCAATGGCGAAAGCAAACATGAAAAGCAATTAATTTGAATTAAAATTCAAGAAAACGAGACAAACGCACGCAATTCTCAATAACAAAATGGCTGAAGCATAAATAATTGAGTAGATACCTATAAAATACACACAGAGAATATCTAATTTAATATTGTAAATGGGGAAAAAAATTTTATTTTTTTTTTTTTTTTTACTACAAATAACTCTACAGTAGAAGCTTGAATTTCCTTTTCATTCCATCCATTGAAAGTTACAGTATTTCAATTTATTTCCTAGCAACATATTTCTTATGCCTTAAAGTTGATGATGGCCACAGAAAATCCCTAAATAACATACATGCAAGACACGAAACACGCAACAATACCACAAGTTTCTATATACGAGAATATTTGAGAAATCGAGGAAAAGAATAAAATTGAACCCTTTTTTTTGGAAACCGCAGCACTAGTTGAAGTCCTTCAAACTAAGTATAACAATAGGAAACGTCAAGAGGTTCCTTAACCTTTTTTTTTTTTGTGTGTTTTTTGAAAGACAACAATTCAAGGCGAAGAGCCAAAAGCACCTTTTCCCAGAGAAGAGGAACAAACACAAAAAATAAACGCATGAATGAAAAAAAAAAAAACAAAAAAGAAATAGTTCAACTCACGTTCCTACACATGTCTTTGGTCCTTTTGCAAAAGGACACTCGATGTCGGCGTCAAGTAGACGCAATTACCTCAATATGTTGCTTTAGCACTGCACGCCGCGGCCGTCTATTCAACTCCGGCTGCTGGCTGCTGCTTCTGCTGCTGTGAATCAAGATGATTATCTTACGTTGTTAGAGTTTAATTCGATACCGTCTATTAGTCTCGTTGTTATCCCTTTTTGAAGTGATATCGTGTGTCTCAAAGCAGGCACCCAGAGCGCCCAAAATATTCGTGCTCATTGCATTTTATATCGAACAGGAGAACCTGTCGTAATGCGAAAACGTTTGCGTCTTTCTCCCACGACTGAAGAGCAAAATAAAGAAATAAAAAAAAAAAACATGAAGAAAATAAAAGGAAAGAGAAAATTTCTTCATTGATGAAATGAGACCTCTTTTCCGCGCTATTGTTAGTCAACAACATTGCTCTAAGCTTATTGCGACGACAGGAAGTGTGAGAATTCGGATCATGCACGACGGTGAGCGTAAGGAGATACTCATTGTGTAGGACGTTCGGAACTATTGTTCACAATTTTTATCATTTTGGATCGCCATTTCGATTTGCCATACTTCGAAGCTAATAATGGTTTTTTATTTCACTTTATTTGGTTTTTTTTTTTCTCTCTCTCATTTATTACTTTTTTCAAGTTCAATTTCGGATCTTATTTCTTCTATTGCCTTTCTTATCGCCATTTGATCATGTGAGTTTTGTCTCCCTCTTGTACGCCCTTTTGTTTTATGAATGATACAAAAGCAAAAGGCTTAGGCGCTGTGCACCTGTGTTAGCTAATGGAGGACATTGTACTTAGGTTTTAGGAATTTTCGCATACGGAAATAGAGATGATGTTAAGAGGTCAATTATAAGGTTCAGCGGATGTGCTTTCCGGAGGCGAAGCATCGACACTTTTAGTCTATTGAACTTGGCTTGGGGAGTTCAGGATATGCGTAGGTACAATATTTTTTTTTTTTAATTTAATTTGAATATTTGTCGTTTAAGAAAATATAATAGGTCGATTCCGTGAATAACGGACCCACCTGTGACACTCACTTTTTAGGTTTTAGATCATAATAGTTTTTAAACATGGACGTGATTCTCAAGGATTTTAAATTTTGAAAACGTTTAACAATAGTTAACCGCTGAAATTACGCAATTTGTCATCAGAATGGATGTAACGGCTGGGACCATTTCTCATGGAATTGCCCAAGAATAGATTTTAAGGCTCTGGATGGCTGAAAATGGTGTTCATATCCTTTATGTAAACACCCTATAGACGAGTTTATTAAGAAATATTTACCCGGAATGTCTAAAAATAGTGCAGAAATTCCTTTAAATTTGAGTTTAAAATCTTCTAAAAACAAAAACTTGGTTGTTACAAATTTTCCTGGAGACTTTTTCTCTCTGCTAAGGACCAGAAATTTCACTTAATTAAGGAGAAATTCAGATAAACATCAAATAAAGAGATGCGCTGAGTTAAAATAACAAAAAAAGCAAAAATCAATAATAAATCAGAATAGATTTCGACTAGTTTTGAACAGAAATGCCAAGCAATTGAGGAGTTTTTGGTCAACCCTGGGCATCGAATCCGCCCAATTTGTTATTAGACTAACTGAACGCATGGCAGGGGAAAATCTATTTTCTTTTTCATAGATTTGGCAAAGTGGAGGCACTGCGACCATCAATTAGATCTATTGTGCTACTTGTTCGCATTTATTTTATCTATTCTACTATTTCCTGTATCTTCCGTATGAAGGAGATGACATTCAGATAAGATTCGAGTCTCAGCTCGTCGTGGCTTAAGAAGGGTTTGTCTGAGTCTTAGCCTACATAAGCCCACACATTCACCCATTATATGGAATGCGGTCTCCTCGTCCTCAAGACAGAGTATGTACTAGGAGTTTTCTATCAGGTGGAGTTGGTATTTCAGTCGGCAAAGCCCTAAGAGATCTACCTAAGTATATTTGCTTTCCCTAATCTGAGCATTTCTGAGGTCCTGACTTTATATGGGTTCACACTGAGTTTTATCTGTGCCAGGCCTATCAGGCTTCGCTTTCGTAGCTCCCAGTTTCTGAGAGCACTTTTAACTGTAGCAATTGAGATTTCACAAAAGGATTCAGGGCCAATCAGTTTGCTTGCAGACCCACGTCTAGCCACGTCATCTGCCGCCTCGTCAACCGATTACTCCCCAGCCCATTAAAATTCCCAAACATTTAAAATTTTTGATCGAATGTTCTTCCCTCGAAAGGATCATTGGAATTTTATAGAATTTTGATGACTATTTGAGATGTTAAAAGAAGTTATCGAAACATAAAAATTCCTGAATTCCTTTTTATAAATCCGAAATTTGTAACAATTTATTTTATACCTCACTCTTGCGCCTTTTCTCCATCAAATAGAAAAAAAAATACAGATAATGGAAATACATTTTTTAAATGAAAAAATCTCTCTTTTTTTCAATCCGTTGCCTTTTCAGAACCTCAAAATAGATACACACTTTGAAATCTAAACATCTAGGTTTAGTTAGGTTAGGTTAATGTGGCTGCCACCATGAAGGTTGACGCACTTGGGCCTCATGGGCCCAAAAATGGTAAACCAAAGAGAAAAACAGAAACGCTAAACAACATCCACGACCTGAGCTGGGAGTCGATCCCAGGGCTTCTGGCTTCGTAAATTGGCATCTCAGCCAACTACAGCACAGAGGCCGCCATCTTAACATCGAACTTGAAAATAATATTTCAAACAGCTCCAAATATTTGCAGTAAGACATATTTCCTCTAGCTCCAATTTTTTTCAAATCTGTAAGCCGCTTTTAACCTTTGAAATTTCAAAAAATTGTTTAGAAAAAAATTTAAAAAAAATATTTCCTCAAAAAAGGAAGTAATGGTTTATTGGTAGTTCTGTGTGTATCAATCAAAATTGCGTCACAATTGTACTTGACGACGTTGAAGGACATTAGAAGTCATGGATTTTTTTTAAACGATGTTCCGTAAATTAATTTTTCAATGGAAAATAGAAGGCCTTTTTTTAAGTCCATGCCATAATTACAATAAAAATTTCTTTTCTTTCAACACATGAAAAATCTCAACAATTTCTCAGAATAAAAAAACCCCTAATTACCATAACAAGACAAGAAAATTGCTCTAGAAAAGAATTTCAAAGAAAATAAAAAAAAGGAAAAATAATTAATATTTTCACAATAAAAGGTATTTTACCACAATTTTCCTATTATTGTAACTAAACTTCAGGGACACTGAACGAGTCAGTTGAAACTTTTGCTATGCCCAGAGTATATATTATCCATTTACCTTACGGGAGGTACTATATGCGAACAACAAGGTGCTAAGAAAAAATTGAAGGACAATTTTCCCAATGCGTAGAAGAAAAAATAAAAAATACGAACTGAAAAAATTGCTTTCTTTTAAATTATGGTGTAGCAGCTTGTCAATAAATGTTCAACATGACGTTTTGCGGTTTGTCAGCTGAGAAATCCTTTTGGCATTGACAGTTGGTTGTCAACGCTGCGGAGTTTTTTATTTTTTATTTTTTTTTGTCTTTGAGAAACCACACATCAATAAGCCTTGCGTGTCTGAGTAAGTTTTTTTTTTATGTTTTGAGTCTGTCAATAGTTTTAGTGAAACAAATCATCGGTTGCTTAGAAAAGTTCCTTCAATCGAGGGTGTTAGAAAAATGGTGGCGTTGTGGATACTCACCTGAAGTGAAAAGTTTTATTTTATTACAAGTGGGGATGATGGGGTTTAGTTAGTTCCATAGATAATATTGTTAAAAATATCAGTTAAAGTATAGATTGGAAATATATCCAATTTTTTGATCAAGGTTCGCAAAAGTCTTGACCAAACCATTGCCTTAAGGGGCTGAATGGGTATCACGGATTTAAAAAACCGAATTTTTTACTGTCCTATTAAATTCTACAATATCTGTAGATTATTGTTCAAAATTTTCAAGTTGATCTGAGTAATAGTTTCGAATATACAGCGTCGAGAGGATTTATATCCTCATCGTATAAAAATAACTTTTTAAAGAACAATTAATGTAGAGATATGTTGTGAAACTGAAACTTCAAAGTGGTCAAAATTTCCCGAGAACATCTTAACTGATCTAGAGGAACTTTTCCACAGGTCTTGGAGATATGATTCACAAGGAACTGGACAAAGGAAATTTTAATGATTTCTGAAAAATTCTATTCTAGTGACTTGTGAGGTTCTTGAAATGACCGATTCAATTGTAAAATGTGTATCACTAGGGCTTAGTCTTCAACTCTGTTTAAGAGCTTCGAAAGTTAAGATTTTCGAATACATTCTTTTAGTCCTCATGCCAGTTTATGTATATCAATCAGAAACCTTTGGCATATTTGAATTTCTCCAAAATTTTCATATAAAATTAATAACGTTCAAATAGTTTGCACTAGGTTGAAGACTGTGAGCCTAAGACAATAAAAGATTTCAGTACCCAATAATATTTCATTTTTAATAGGAAAAAATAATTATCGAAAATAGGCAACTTTTCGTTGGACGAAACCATGTAACCCCTTAAATCGGGTTCGGCCTATGCACAGTGGTTTAATATCCAGTTTTTAAGGAATAAAATAGAAGGAGTTGTTGTAGAGCAATAAATTTTCACACATGTATTTTTCTTGGTAATATTAATAAAATATGAAAGTTTCATCACATTTGGCTACGCGCACCACCCACCTCCCATATACCTCAAAAAGTTTTTTCATATAAAACTTTCATATTTAGTCGGAACTCCTTAAAATTTTGCCCAAACCTATAAAAAAAACACTATAAACCCACCCTGAGAACTCCATTAAAATCGGCCACAGTGGGATCATGTTTTTCTCAACCCAAATTTTATAAAAAATCGGCATTTTTTAGCCTTTCTCCTACGAAATAAAGTGAAATTTTAGCAGCGGACTTGTACAAACGCGAGAAATATTACATTTATATAAAAGCACAAAAAATACCCTTTCAAAAAATATATATATGTCGTGGAACCCCTTGGAACCTCGTGAAATCAGCTCCACTGAACACAAATTTGTGTATAAAAGACAATATATTTAAACAACGCAATACCATAACTGTGACAAATATTTGCACAAACTAAAACAATATTTCAAATCTCCATACCTTCATTGATATTGTCCATATTTAATACGAAATTCTTTTACGTTTGTTCTCTTTTTACGGCTTTTTAAACTTTAAGTATTCTTTCACTACATCAAACTTGAACAAACAGAGAATTCAAAACAATGACTTTGTCAACTGTTCGCCTAAAACCTGGTTTCCACCGGGAAAAATTTTATTCAATTCTAACCTAATGAAACTTTTGGTAATCAAATGCAAATCAAATGGCATTTTCGGTTTTGCGAAATGAACAGGTTGAAATTTTGATTAATTTCCTCAAAAACTGGATTTTAAACAACTGTGGAACGGTCGAAATATTTGAGCAATCGAATCAAAATAAACGCCCCTTTTTTGCTCTCCAATCAATAATAAAGAAGGCCCTGAAGCTCAGAGGAGTGATGGCGTGATTTTCAACTGCTAACTGTATTTGCAGGACATTTAATCAAACTTTTTAGACATCGTTTAATCGACATTCTGATCTGACGATGATGGTGATGATGATGATGAGGGGAATTTTTCGGAATGCAATCAATTGGAATAATTTGCGCACGCTTCAATCGCGACGAGGCATTGGAAATTGCGTAAATTAGCCCTCCTTCAAAATGTACTAAGCTTATTTAGAATTTTTAACACGCACTTCGTCATTGCGACGCTTAAATGGCTTTGATGATGATGATGATGATGATGGTGCGATGAAGAAGCTATTTTCGATGGAAAGCTTAAAATTTGCATGCAACGATTTGCAATTGATTGGAGTTTGATTGGATTTTTCGTTGGCATGAATAGAGATACTTGAAGCATGAAAAGCCTAATTGCAGCTAAAAACGGCTGAACTGAAAGTAGTGACCACATGTCGCATTGAAGCAGCTTCCGTTACGACATATGCTCCGTTCAGACATAGACCATATGAACTACCATTTGCCTCGTCACATTCACAGCAAGAAGGATATCAATAAAATATCATTGACACTTTTTTTCTTCTCTTCTTTCTTAATTTTTTTTTTTTTGTAGAGAGAAAGAATATTTCATGCACTCGTTGTACTCGAGGCAATTTGCCACAGCTAAACAATAACACAGTTTGACATTAACGCAATTTGACATAATCCATTTAGCATTAATCATTCGCCTATTGAACGCTTTAGGGTACGAAAGTCGAGTCTAACGTGCGACGATACCCCAGGTAAACACCAGCAAACAATGATGACGAAACCGCGCGTACGAATACTCGTATACCGAAATTGCCTAGGGGTTGTGTCCAATGGCAAGCGGGCAGACGGCGCAAGGAAGGATGAGGGATTTTTATTCATTTCTAAAGTGAAATAACAAATAAGATTCACAGACAAAAGTCAACAAAATTGTTTTTGCACTCACAATGATTTGCCGCGTTCGGATGCCTTTCAATTGTTGTTTGCCAAGCAATAATCACTGAATTCGTTACAAAAGAGATCGTATCTGAGTGGCAAAAGTTCCCTTCAATGGGCTCTGTAATTGTGGGTAATGTTGTACTTCTCTTCTGTACCGAAGTCGAAGATGTTCGGACGCAGGACCATTGAATAGAAGAAGAGACCTATCGAATAACTGTTGATAAATTGATAGGACCTTAAAGAAGTCGATTTTTTTTTTTGAATATTCGAAGAACATTTTCGGTTGTAGCTGGGTAGGATTTTAAACCATGGGAAGGGTTCAGATATGTAAGCTCAAGGAGAAAGATTATTTCTTTTAGGACTGTCATTAATGGGCCTGTTTTATTTACTTAACGCACCCAATTAAGGTGTAGTTCAACGTTTCCAACAAGGTGTTTTTAAATGAAAATAGTCAGCGGTCATACCCGTCGGCGACGGGTATTGTAGATTGCTGTTACGCGCTTTTGCAGTCGCAACGACGATATTGATTCATATCAATCATATGTAAGTCTGAGAAGTAGGCAACGCTTTTTTTAATTTTGCTTTTTTTAAGGATGTTATAGCCAGCTAATCGTAATAAAACTTAACATACTTATTCTTAACATAAAACTCTATTTTCGTACATTATTGTATTGCAGTATAACTTCTGGAACAAAAAGAAAACTGTCATGAAAAAATATCCTTCCACAGGAGCATGTATTGGTTTTAATATTCTTTGGGAAATTTTCTATATTTGACCTTTTGAATCATTCTATCTTTATTCATGTCTGAGACAAAAGTGGTCCTCATGCAGGCTCGCAATAGCCTTCGTAAATTTTGCGATCGCAAATTTTCCGACGCTGGATGAGAGGCCCTTCGAAAGCACTTCGCAAAATTAATTGGTTTTCCATAAATTTAAGTTTATTTATCTGCGAACTGTTTCTTTCTTTTTCAAATTAATGTTTTAAACCATTTGTACCATAAGTCCTGGGCATGTCAAACGCGATTGGGCGTGTATGCCCGCCCCTACTTAATATGCGAACTAGGTCGTCGTTCATACTATGAGACAAGACAAGCGAGAGACACGGTGGTTGTAGGCAAGGGACGTTCGGGGTAGAGAGAGGGGTACGTGTCTTACGTACTCGGCGACACGCTTTGTGCTTGTCCTTCTCATCATAAAAATAGTGCTGCCATATTTGGGTAAATATTCTCTTCTTATGAAGAAGCATATCTACAGATTTCGGAAATAATTTAAAAAGCTAGCTTTGAAGTATTAAATACGAAAAATTGTGGAGAATAGCTTACACTTTTTCTAAAAAAGATCTTTGGACCAACTTATTTTGTCGAAAACCGTGATAATAATTTATTTATCTTATTTCAAGAGCGTAGGGGATTTTTAATTCAGATTGTAGGTATTTCAAAATATTTTTTCTGGCAGCACTGTATAAAACCAGTTTCTTCTTCTATTTCAAATGTCGCAGAGACAATTTTTACTAGTATGAACACGAATAAGACACCAAAAGAGAATTCACCGTGTCTCTCGCTTGTCTTGTCTCATAGTATGAACGACGACTAGCTAACGACGTTTTGCGAAGCAAAAACCAATGGGAAAGTTTGTCACGCTTCTTAAAATATCTTCCATACAAAATTTGCCAATTCATTTCCCATTACGCAAAGTTTCCCATTTCGTAAAATTTGCGAACCTGCATGAGGACCAATAAAGTATCTGAAACTTTCCTCAAAAAATATTTACACGTCATTTTCAAAAGCCCTTCGTAAAAATGTACGCTCGAGTTGGCAGCAGAACTCCTTACAGAACCATCTGAACTAAAAAAAAAAATTTAATATTTTTTGTTAATATTAGGTCTATTCACGATACCGTGGTATCGGGTCAAAAGTGTAAAATGTGTAAAAAATTAGTTAAGCTTCCAACAACACGTACCACGGACTCGCGAATATGCCTATTATACACTAGGATCTGAACGAAAGAAAAAGACATAAAATGAGAATCAGATTTTTTGCAGACCATTTTACAAGAATATGACAAGATTGGCAAACATTTCTCTATATTAATTTCTCTCTAAATAGTTATAATCAAAAAGAAAAGAAATTCATTGTCCAGTTCCTTGTAAATCGTATCTCCAAGACCTGTAGAAATTTTCATCCAGATTACTTGAGATTTTCTCGGGAAATCTTGACAATTTGAAAAGAGTTTCCAGAAAAATCCCTTGGGTGACCTCGAGTGCGCAACTTCTCGACGAAGTATAAACGAAATTATTACTCAGATCAACTTCAAAATTTTGGACAATATTCTAAATATGATGTAGAATTCAATAAGACAGTAAAAAAATGAAGGAAACCTATGTAATTGCTTAACAATGTCCCATGCTAACGCATAAGTTTTTCAATCAAATATTTTGACAAAAAACTCTAGTTACTAATTCAGTTTCCCTACTAGCTATCCGATGAAGGCTTCTGTGAAATGCAATAAATTATGATACCCGTAACCCCAACAAGAAGGTCGGATTATGTTCCTGGATATTGCGATGAAGACCATTGTAAACTATTCAACTGTGATTAATTTGATTGATATTCACTGGCACTCGACCGCATTATTCTTTGAAAAGTAAAAAATTTTTTAATTTCAATTATTTGTTTATGTGAATGCATAAAACAAAATAGAAAGAAGAAAAAAAAAGAATTTGAAATGAAAAATTAAAATCCAAACACATCAGGCGCGATTTTTAATTTAATACAGCAGCTGTAATTGAACGTGATTCCTTTTGCCTCTCATAGCTGTCAACATTGATCGAAATCGAGAGAATCAGTAGCTCAAATCACATCGAACCGAGATCTCGAAAACAATAAATACGCGTGGACATCATGCAGCATGGCACGACATGTGGTAGCGATTCCATCGGCACTCCTTTCATATCCAAAAAAAAAAAAAAAAAAAAAATTTAAAAAGAAGAAAAACATTTTTACGATTTCCGAGGAACGCAATTTTATTGAAAGAATCGAAAATGACAAGAGAATTTGTTGAAAAGGTTTTCGGACAATTAACTGCAATTTTACAGCAACAACAAACAAACAAAAACAACAACAATTTAAGGAAAATTTGTGAAGTTTTATTCGTTTTTATGTCACATTGTGTCATGCGCCAATAAATTTTCCTTCAATTTCCACAAACATGAAATCCCTTCGCCACGATTGAAGCATCTTTTCTCTTCTCTTTTCTGTACATAAATGCAATGAAAAAAAAGAAAAAATAAAAGAGGATCACTTACAATGACGACCACAAATTTCGGCAAGGCATTCATGGGCCAGAAATAGGGCATCAAAGGGAATTAAGGGACACAATGATGATGTGCAGGAACCGCGGAATTGTCACAATTTTTGTCTATATTGTTGTAATATATAGGGTGTCCACGGATTTTATCTTCATTTTTTGGCTTTTGGACCACTAGTCTAAAAGGTACCGTTATTGAGCTACAGCACTTTAAAAAGAACATATTTTTATAGAAAAAAAATTTTTTTTTAAAATTTCTAAGTATTTTTATATTAATATTTAAAAATACATACAAAAATCGTCATTTTTTAAAGGGCTATAACTTAATAACGATACCTACCTTTTAGACAGGTGGTCCAAAAACAAAATGTAAACCTCTTGACATAAGCTATCGTGTATTAAAATAATGTAGAAAAGTCCCAAAACACCCTGTATAACAGTGTCGTTTTTGCCGATGGCATACTAATCGAATTTTTCTTTTTGAAAAGCTTCGCTTCATGTATCGCTTCTATAGTGATTTGACTGTCGACCATCATTTTAGAAAAAAAAGCTTCTTCCTCATCAAAATAGATCCATTGAAAAAATCGTACAAATTATGAAAAATCTCTTAAATTCAATCCAACCTCACTAAAGCTCACTGTAAAGGCCAGAAGACCAGAGTAATTGGTCGCTAGCTCTATAAAAATCCCATATTCAAGCCAGACTTTCATATCTTGTTTCATTGATCCTTCGCCTCCAAGAACCTTTGAAAGGCTTTGCCATCAAAGTTTATTCTTCTGAACCCTTGTTTTTCTCTTTTTGGATTCGCTTATGCTCCTCCTGAGGTGTGGGTAAGCTTTCTATAAAAATGTTCTCACAAATTGTATGGGAAAGAGTCGAATTTCCAGCCAAGGCATGGTTGATGTCCTTTGAGTTTTGCTGTTCTGCATGTGTTATTGTATGTGTCTTCAATTAGGATGAATGAATACGATCTACGCTTAAAAATTATTGTGAAAGCGAAAGAAATTGACGAATAAATTGGCAGCATCAAGACCAAAAGAACGTCCCAAAATAAGATGGATAGATACCTTAAAATTAGTCCAGAAGAAGTGGGTGTAGCGGATGTCCTAAATAGAAAGAAATGGAAAGATATGCCAAGAAAAGCAGACGATGGCATAGACGGGGTTATAAGGCGCTAGAAAGAAGGAAATCAGAAACAAAATTATTTTCAATTGGTTTGTGGAAGGTCCGACGGCCATGCATCCAGCTTTTTTGCCGCTCTGGGCAGAAAAAAAAAAAATATCCCGCCTCTGTGATAGCAGTACTGGAGTACTTTTTCCCCATAGCTATGTGAAATTGCTGCTCCTAACAGCACTGTTCATTCGTTTGCCCGGCTTGCTATTCCCTAAATCGGCAGCCCTGTGAATGTTTCGAAGTCGATGTTGAATCCAAAATCTCTCTTATGTTTTTCAGACAACGGAATCGGAATTATGAGAATAGTTGTTGGTAATCTACATATTTTTGACATGGCTTGGTGGTTGGTTAGTGTGGCTGCGACCAAGAGTGACTCACTTAGGCCTTACTAGGCTCCCACGAAAAATGGGAAAACGAAGGAGAACAGACACACAAACATCCACGATCTGAGCTGGGAGTTGAACCCAGAGCCTCCCGCTCCGTTAGTTGGCATCTGAACCAACCTACGCTACGGATGCCGACTATTTTTGACATATCGTCGGCTTAAAGTATAATCTTGCCAAGTCCACTTTTAACCGATTCTGACTTTTCGATGTCATTCGAAAGAAAAAAGGCATCTGCATCGTCAGGCAAACCTTTTTTAATTTCAATTTAATCGGAGAAATTGGTGATGTTTTAAAACTGCTAAGTCAATTGTGATCAAAGTTCAGGCTAATAAACAATTGACTCTACAAAGCTATTGTATAGTGCACAAGACGAATTAGAAGACTTCTATGGCCGAAATAAACCATGCCATATTTTGGGTTTCCTGCCTAAGCTTTAAGTCTTGAAAAAAGAAGTTTTTTGTTTACCCTGTCGATTTTGAATTGTTAGTTAGCAGGTTACATCTTTAAATTTTCGATATTCTTAAAATATTTTTAATGAATTACTTTTCAACGACCATTTTCACTTTCGAAACCTTCATAAAAAAATTTAAATAAAAAATTCAAACATTGCAAATTATTCTTTTATACTCTGAATATAAAAGGATTGGAATTTTTTGTCCCATTGTATCGTCTCATAAAGCATTTTGTTTAATAATAAATTCAACAATATCAAAAACATATAATTTTTAATAATGATTTTTTAAAGGTAATGATATCCGACCGACGAATGAAAACAAAAAAAAACCGATTCCAAATGACAGGTTTTAAATCGCTATACAAAATGGCTAACAACAGTGGGCGGAACTTAACATTATTGTTAAGTCATCGAGTGGATTTTGTTAATATAATTTAAAGAAGCAAAAAAAAAATATAGAAAATAAGAGGAAAATAATTGCAAATAATTGCAAAAAATTGCAACAACAAGGCAATAACAGAAGCGAAACAAAACATAGGATTAAATGTAAAGCATGCCCGTGTATGTGCTCGTTAAAATGACAATTGACAATAGATCCGAAGTGCCTCGTACGTAGAGCATAATTGAATAAGCGGCAATTTACCGCAACGCAAAATATTTGAAAAAAATTAATATAAAAAAATAAACAACAATAAAAAAGAGTAAATTCGGAAAAAATAAAGGTATATGTACCATTCGTAGGGAAGAGGTTGAAAAAATGCGGTGAGCTTATTATAATTATGTGGTTACTTTAATAATAGGTACATCAAAGCCGCTGGCCGTTTTCAGACCTCAATTGGATCGACTTTTGCATTCGGATGGAGGCCTTTGAAAAATGTGAAAAAATGCTTTCCTTGCATCGATTCCATTCTTATGCGAAACTATTGTAGCATAGAAATTGGTAAATAGAAAACCCAACAAGGCTAGAACAAGCGACCCAATGATGTGTGTGTGTGTGTGTGTGTGTGTTTGTGTTTCATGCTTGATGGACTCACGCAAAATGGTTTTTTTTTCCTATTTTAAGAGCGTGTCATGGAGCATGTAGAAATTTCTCTACTTCAAAAATTTGTCACGGCACTTATGACATGTGTTGGTATTTCACTGTGTGGTTTTTATTATTATTTTTTTTATTATTTTTTTATTATTTTTTTATTATTTGTCATGTTCAGAATTCAGCTCGCATCGCATGGAGGCATTCTATGGCAATGCGTGCAGTAGGAATGAGATGATTGCCAACAGAATCGTTGACGGCCGTCCAATTCGACTCGAACGATGCATTCAATTCAATGTAGCGGCTCCCTTCACTCAACTGTGGGACATGCAAACCTAGCATTTAGCAGAAAATTGAAAAACATTAAAGGCAATAATTTTTCCATTAAGTGTCTTTGTTTGCTGCTGCCTTTTTTATTCCGCTAGATTATTCTTTTGTTCGTATGGCAGCTCAGAAAAAAAAAATAGACGAGAAGCAAAAACAGACACAGAGAAAATATATTCAATTTGTTTTTTTTTTTTCATTTTTGGTTACATTTACACTTGAACGTGGACACATGCCAACCTATTGCAATAAAGGACATATGAGTGAGTTCTACAGAAAGGCAACGATGTTTAGCAGGGTATACCCTTGGACAAATGTCTCACCTTGGCGGAAATAGGTTTATCGGAGCCAAAAAGAAATCATTTTATTCATTGCCTAACGAAGCATCGTTCTTCGTTTAATTAGAGGTGCGCCTTGGTATGATAAAAAACGAAAGCGTTTATCAAGACCTGGAAATACCGTTCGTGAAAGAAGTATAAAGGCTTCATAAAGACCCAAACGAAATGGCTTGGGGCTTGGCCTCGACTACTCCAGACATGCAATAGCGCGACTAGGTCAGCTTCCAGAGCAACGTCTACAATTGGCTAATGGCAGCTAATTGTACCCAAAATTGACTCAGTCGATATTCGAGACATTGCGACAAACAGCTAGGACATGACCCAAAATCGGGAACCTTAAACCGGCACACTTAATACATCTACCCTTCGTTCAAGCTGCTTTAAGCAACGGCGTTAGGAAAATAAGGTCTATCCCAGGGTTTCATATATAGCTTCCGTCCACCCGTCGGTCGGTCGTTTGACGCTGTACCCGTGGAATGCATGTAGTATCTATAATAAAGATGTTTAAGTCCTTCGATTATAGGCTAAATGCCCAACAGAACCTCTTTTGCAACAGATTCTAAATTTTGAGGACACTCCATTAGGCAATAACACCCAAAAATTGTAGGGAATCTCAACCGTTTAACTAATTTTATATTCATTCAAAGTTATTAGCATTTAATCAGAGGCGGATTTACCTACCGAGTAGGCAGCTGGCTAGAGCGGAAAAATTTCAGGAGCAGCAAATTCTGACCATTTACACTAGATAAAATCCTCCTGGCTGCTGTCTGAGGCGGCAATATCGCAACTGTGTAGGATGTCTTAATTGTCTTAACCCCCCCCTGATTTTGATGTTAGTAGTTTTTAGTCAGTATGGCCGGTGAAGGCATCACTTGACTTTTAAGCGTCCCACTGAATAAACATACCGTGTACCAATTTTATCTCATGCAGGGATATTCCACAATTAAAATCCTTGTTCGGGATTAGGTGACATGTTCACTTCACCAATAATCACAGCCCCAGATAGGCAGACCCACAAGTTGCCCTTCCAATGACCAGGCATAGCCATAAGACCGTGAGGCTCCTGGTCTTCCCTTAAGCATGTTAAACAGGTCATAAGGTCAACGTTTGGTGAAGCTAGCAACGCCACTACCAATTCGATTCCATACCCAATCTTCAGTCCTGTTAAAATGTTAGCTAGGGTCCGCGGGTTTGCTAATCCCGTAGCTGTCCGAAGACAGCCCCCCTGCGGTAAATAGTAAATAGCATAATAGTCTTTTCGTAACTGCTAATATTTGGCCAAATTTTATGTTATGCCTAACTAGAATACTTAATCCATGTCTCATTTTGAATTTGATGATCTCAGAGGTCTAAATAGACCTCTTTTTTGAATTTTTGAACCCCGAATATGAGAGTTCCCGCTAAGAAAGCAATCTTCAATGCCCTGAAATCATTTCCTTAATAGCTACAAGTTCGATTTTTTTTCATTTTAAATTTTGATTATGTTCAGTGAATCAGTGGCGTACAAATGTGTTGGCTTTCGGAATTGGAACTCCACCCTAAATGGGAGGAATCACAGAGGAACAAGGTGCTCATTATGTCTAGGATTCCTCCCGAATTTGTTGCCTCACTGAAGAGTATTGTAATTTAGCAACCATTTGAAAATGAAATCTTTTTGGTCACACATTTTTAACGATTTAATTTTACGCAGATGAGTGAGAATTTTTCATAATTGTGTGAATTAAAATGAAAGCTGAAGGATGTTGAAGTATAAAGGACTTGAGCAAAATTAAAATAAAAAATTTTTACCCCTAATTTTGCTAGAAAGTTCTCTGAATCTCGAACTGCAAATTGAAAAAAAAATAATTATTCTCCATGGCTCGAGCCAAGGATTTTAAAATTACATCTGTTAGTTTTGTCAAGCGCCTAGCACCCTAGCACAGGCATGGAGAACAACAACAACAACAAAACAACATCCTGTGTAAAATGATACTTTCCATAAACGATAATTATATGTCTGAAGCACAGCAAATCTTTATGCATTGAATTGAAGGATGAAAATTTTTCAATTGTCCTCAGCGATCGCATCCATCATCGCTTCATAGCTTCACTTCCGCCCGAATCGTTCGCTCGTCCGTTCGTCGCTAGTCGTTCGTTCGCTTTAACGCAAAATTGAGACAACAAAAACGCAACGGGAGATCCTTAAAGCAACATAGAATAGTATTAAAAAAAAACTTGAAATGAAAATATTTTTGTTGTTTTTTTTTTTTTGAATCAGTGTTCACAAAAGAGAGCTTTAATTTCATCAGTTTTTATAAAGAATTTCTGCTGGGCACCCTTTGCGTTGTTTCACCAATGGGTGCTAAAATGAAAGGACTTCCGGAGAGCTGAAGTATGTAATTATCTATGAATGCGATTGGAAAATAACGAACATTCTGGTTTTTTCTCTTGTTGCTGTTTTGTTGTTGTTGCTGTTGATGCTGGAATGTGTCACCAAGCAAAATGGTTTTAAAAGGATTACAGAAAAAGGATAAGGGATAAATGCTCTCACTCACGGATTAATTTTATTTTATTCCAGAGCCACCGAGACACTCAATGGTAATTTTTGGCTTACTAAAAATTATAATTGCTTTAAGGAAGAAGAAGAAGAGTGTGAGAGAGAGAGAGAGAGAGAGAGAGAGAGAGAGGGGGTGGGAGAAATCCAACTCCTATTTCCAATTAATAGAATTGAACGAATCCGTCGTACGGTCCCCGTACATTGAACGGAGCACGCCCACAGCATAACCCACATGCGACACAATATTTGCACTTCCGGTTTGACATGTGACAAATGTCCTGCATGCATACTCACGCACCAAATAATCGCAAAATTCTGCTAAATATCCTGCCACTACACTCGCTCGCTTTAGAGCGCTACAGCCGAACGACCGGCTGTACGAGATGCTGCCACTATTCAAAGCGATGAACAGCAATTGCCTCCGGCGGGGCGGGCCAATGATAACGCCCTTTTTTAACAGAAAAAAGGAGAAGAAAAAAAAAAGGAAAAGAGAAGAGAAGATGAGGAAAATCGCATTCATAACAGAGAACTCTCGTCCTTGCACCTTTCAATTATACTTTTAATAATTTTTAATAGAATTCGAAATTCGAATTTGAAAAATCGCAATTCGCAAAATTATTCATAGGACGAATTTTTTTCTCCTCATCCCATCGGACGCATCGCATCGAATCTCATCTCATTTGGCTTCGTTTTGCTCTTTGTTTGTGTCACAAATGGGACGTAACGTAACGCATTGGCAGTTAGCATTCCGCATTCTGAGCTACTGGGCGTTAACTGGGTAGTCGGGAACGTGCGCGCGCGAGCTAACCTTCGCTTGCCTCCGCGCCTGCCTACTGTCCAGCCTCCATTTATGTAGCTATTGATGAGCATACCATATGCGTTTTTGAGAGTTTTGAGGAACAAGTCAGTCGAATGTCGCTTCCAGATGTATTGTGCCTTTCTGTGTCACCGTTTGCTTTTATTGTTGTTGTTGATTTTTTTTTTTTTTTGTTTCTCCTTGCTATATTTTTATTGTTTTAACTCTTTGGAACGTGTTCTCAAATTTGAGGTGAAGCGAAAAAATTATTGTCCACACCTCCAAAATTTCACAGAAATAGAAAAGCAAGTGAATTGAAATAAATAAATAAGAAAGAAAAAAAATGTTTGAAAAAAGGATAACACAAAAGGACATTTAAAATGAATTGATTAGGCGTGCTATTCTTAAGGTGTTTACACTTCCGATTCGCTGGCATTTGTTGTCTAAATTTGAATCAACAAAAGTTGAAATAACATTCACTAAGGAATGGCACTTTAATTGCGAAGTCCGCTATTAGTCTCTCGTCACAAAAAGGGAAAAACATAGGCAGAAACTATAGTTAGCAAGCAGGATACCCAGACCGGAATTGGGAGGCACGGAAATTTCATATAGATATGCGAAAACAATACCCCTTCAATGCCATTATAGAGTAAATATGGTTTGCGTCCATAGTGGCAATAGAACTTGATCGGGCCCTGACTATAGGAATCTTATAGAAGCCACTAACTAACTCTTCTTTTTGCGTGTTCATATGTCCCGACCTATCGAGGGGTCCGCAAAACCCGACCAGTATCTCCATTTTGTTCTAACGGTAGCATCATCCGAGGTGAGCCCTACAGCGTCGAGGTCCCATTTTATTGTGTCCATCCAACGCTCCTCGTTTTCTGCAACCTTGAATTACCAGGGCGAAGCCTTTCTTTGCCAAAGTCTCCTCATTTGCGCTCATTACATATCCGCATAACATAATTGGCGCAAGTCCATAACGGCTACGGATGACCACGTTTGGAACATGATCAGGACAAGTCAGTCCGAATATCCAGCGAAGCATCTTTGTTTCCATATCACTCTAGCGCTAACTAATTAAGTATTTTTATTATCAACAAATGAGGACTGAAAAGTACCTATTATTTGTCAATAGCCCTGCCAAAAATGCGAGGAGTGAGGGTGGTCCCGTTGGGCCTCGAATCCAAGAATGCTCCCAATCGCTGAGATAAGTTTTCGCAAACTGAGCGGTGATCTTTTTGTTTTTGGTTTTCCTTTGACTTATTCTCTCTGATTCCATGGAACTTCTTAGCGACGAGAGTGGTTTGATCAGTGTTCAATTGAAGGGAAGAACCCTCTGGTCTTGCTGTCAATGGACAGTGACACTAGGGGCGGAATGGGGGTCAAAGGGCCCACCGGGTGTTTGAAAAATAGGGCTTCGTTACCTAAGAAGAAGAAAAAACGTAACAGCTAAAAAGCAAAGCGAACTGGGGGCCCACCGGATTTTGCCCGGTTGCCCATGGGCCCAGTCCGCCCCTGGTGACACTCCTTAAATAAACCATTGTAAGAAAGCTCTATGAAGTGTATGTTTATCCTAGCAAAAGTGCGTCAAAATATCTTTAAAGGAAAAGAGTTATTACGAAGGATGCCACTTCACCTTGGCTCTTTGTTGTTCCTCCCATAAAAAAGGATCTCTATTACCTACTACTCTTTCTTGATAGAACAAAAATATCCTTGAATTCTTGACTGCCTGAAACATCATAGCCGAGTAAGGGAATAAACGATAACAGCACCCCATTAGTGCCTTCATAGGGGCGGCAAATGTTGGTTTTGCCCGGATTGACGAAAAAGCTTGATCGAGCCCTGACAAGCCACATTCCTCTAGCTGCCATTGTTGGACTTTCATCCATTTGATGTATCTAATATACATAAATAAATTCACACTGTAATAATCCATCATCCAGAGCAGCATAATCTTGAAGACCGTATCGTAAAAACAAAACATTGGAAAGTAGAGTAATCCTTCGTAAATTGAAATTTTAGGCCGATATCCCAATACCTGCGCAGTTTTTGCCGCAATCAATGCGCCGATAGTGTGAAAGCAATTTTTAGACACTGATGCTGACAAGTGTTATCATTTTTGGCTTTCGCACAATTGCAATTCAATATGAAGAGAACAACCTATGAATGAAACCAATAAAGTAGAGCTCACGTCCCGTCATAACAATTACTCAGAAACAATCTCTGGAAGCCCAAACATACCTACGCTTATCAATGACATGGAAGATCATATGCTCGGCCCAACCGGATGAGAAACATGAACCATAAGTGTTTCTGTTTGCACGTGAGCGCTCAGATGATCAAATAATCTCACAGCTTAACTGGAAAAACCACGACCAGATCCCGAGGTAGCTGACTTACATATATCCAAGTGAACTAAATTCCACAACTAATTTAAGGCGAATGTGCGATGATCTCTCAGCGCAGATAAGATGGGCCTAATAATAATGTCAGCTCACTGTAGTGATAATGATGGTGCGAAGGCAAAAATCTTCAAGAGATAAGAACATCAGCTTTCGTACTTATGTACAATATATACAACAATAACAATTGCAATAACAATAAGGAAGATGGCAATTGCAGTCGTAAAGCTTGTGCAAAAATATGCACAATTGCACAAGATTGTTTAACAAAGCACCGAAGCTTTTCGAGTGTAACAACAGAAGTCGTTTGACAGGAGCTGCGGCGACACAAATGCATCGTGAAACGCATCTTGCTCCAGCTTAACCAGTTTCCAAGCCCATTCAGAAAAGATGCACAGCATTCAGACGACAATTGAACCGAAGGCATGGCAAATGTTGCATGTCGTGCTTCGCCATTCGACTCGACTCGCATCGAACGGAATGAAGTGGAGGAGAGTGGAATGGAGTGCAGTAGAGTGGAAGTGGAGTAGAGTAGTAAAGACGCGAACGAAAGAGTGAGAAAGTGTAATCAATTTGCGTGGACAACGAAATTCAGTGAAGAAAAGTTCATTCGACTCGAGTCTTAGAAGAAGAAAAAAATGAAAAATAAAAAAATTTAAAGGCAGATTGCATGCCTGCAGCGAATAATCCACGCAATGTGTGCAAAAAAAAAATTAAAAAATTAAAACGAAACATAAGTAAATTGGCAAGAAGAACGAGAGCAAAAAAAAACAAAAGGAGAAACTGGAATGCGTCTGAACTCACAGCAGCGGCCATTGCATAGCGAGCGCGAGCCAGCAATGGCGGTTGATAGTGGCAGCGACGACGGTCGGAGATGGCGTGCCACAAGGCAATCAAGCGCGCAAGTAATGTTCGAGGCGTTATCGCTGTCGGTGCAGTGCAGTGCTGCCCGTTTCGACTTCCAAGCCAATCTTCCAATCGCAAAGCGCCGCACTGCCTTTCGTTTGTTTCCCCTCAAAATTTGCTTCGGTCGTTTGCATAGCTAACTCCGAGTCTTAAGCTCCGCTGCCAGCGCCCTTCAGTTCGATAATGCCCGCGGACTGGGCAGTAAGATTGTTGCCATTTTATAAAATAACAATTTACATTTCATTTCGTCTTTTGTGCGTTTTTATTCGCTTTGCGAAGCTCTAAATGAGGAGTTTTTATGTTTTTGCAGACTTTGCTTTATTGCTCGATTCCTTATTACTTTTCTTGTTTTTTTTTTTTCGTTATATTTTTTATTTCTTATTTTTTGCAGATTTTGAAATGATGGCATCGAACTAAACAAAAAAAAGCTTCAATTGCCTGTTAGAGCCATTATAAAGAAACGATTTCGGAGGCAAATTTAAATTTTTTTCTTTTGCTTTTCATTTCGTTTCATTTATTTTTTCATATTTAGCATAAACAGTGGGACATTTTAAAATGTTGTGCCTCAAAAAATTTCTACATATTCCGATTTTGAGTATAAATAAAGTAATATAAGGACTGTCCCAGAAATAACTGTCCTTTTGTTTTTAGGCTATTTATAAAAAAGTGTTAACTCTATAGCAACATATTTGGTACCTAAATAAAGTATAAATATTGCAGATTAAAAAAAAAAACTCATTCGTAAAATAAAAGAGCTACTGAAAAGATGTCGTTTCAACAAGAAGAAAAGCGGAAAGCAATTATTTACAAACACTTGGAAAATCCAAACACCACGTACAAAAAGATCGCTAAGGAAGTTGGCGTGTGGGAAAAAACTGTCGGTAGGACCATAAAACGATACAGACAGCTTACCCCTTTATCAAAAACACCAGTATCAGGGAGAAAAAGTGGTCCAGCGAACCAAGCGGTGGCCCAGAACGTTAAGCGGCTGTTTACTCAGAATCCAGGCACTTCGGTTCGTGATATGGCAGCAAAAGCGGGAACATCGAAGTCAAGTGTTCAACGGATTAAAAAATTTTACAACCTAAGGAGCTATAAAGTACAAAAAGTACCTGATAGGTCAGAAGGAAAGGACGCCGAAGCCAAGAGGAGGGCTCGAAAACTGTATCGCGATTACCTGCCCAAATTTTATTGCGTGATCATGGACGATGAAACGTGTTGCAAAGCGGATTTCAAGCAGTTACCTGGACATGGATATTATACTGCGGTTAAAAGGGGTGGAGCATCCTCTAAATTTACCACCGAAAAACATACCAAATTTCCAAAGAAATACATGGTGTGGCAGGCCATTTGCAAATGTGGCCTTCGAAGTAAGGAATTTGTGACGGATCGCACAATCAACACCGAAATTTACATCAGAGAGTGTCTGGACCGGCGTTTGCTGCCTTTTATACGTCAACACCAAGGTTCAGTACTATTTTGGCCTGACCGAGCAACATCTCACTACGCCCAGAGAACGATGGATTGGTACCAAACCAATAATGTCACTGTGGTACCAAGAGAAGCAAATCCTCCGAATTGCCCCGAACTTCGTCCAATCGAAAAATATTGGGCTTTAATGAAAAGGAACCTTAAGAAGACCAAACAAACTGCGAAGAACATCGAAATATTTCGACATAAATGGCGTCGGGCATACACTAAGGTGAACGAAATGTCGGTAAAAAACCTAATGGAGGACCTTAATAAAAAAGTGTATGATTTTTTTTAAGTGTATTTTTTCCAGTGTAATTAAAATTTTTATTTATTTTGTAATGTTCACTTAATAATAAACTGAAAGAATTTTTAAAAAACATCATTGGTTTTATTGCAATAAAAAAAAACAAAAGGACAGATATTTCTGGGACAGTCTTTACATCCATAAGCTGAAGTAATGCAACAAAATATTTGTTCGTCGAGGTCCTAACGTCTTAACTAAAAAATATTCAAAGAAAATTTCTCTTTCAATATCAAGTCTATTAGATAAAAGATTTAAGGTTTACCTATATTTTAAAGAAGCATTCCCTTGAGCTGAGATGATAAAGCTTCAAGAGAGAAAAGAAGAGTTTTGATTGAAAAAGTTTGTAACTATTAATCAGCGTCTTATCTGTCTTATCTGAATTAAAAAGATCCTTACATGTCCCAAGAGCTTTGCACAAAATGAGGACAAATTGCCATAGGTTTGTAGATCAGTGCTGTCGGAATTACTACAATTGTAGTATTTTACTACAATTTCATCACCCTTACTGGTATACTACTAAAATTGAAATATTACTACATTTCTCTAAAAATGCAGATCTGTATAGTAGATTACAAGTATCCGTCAAAAATTTCTTCTCAAAAATGAAAAAAGACAGCTATACAATATTCTTTGTTTTTTTTTTTTAATTTCGTAAAATTAACTCGGATACAGTAGTACCATTCATGTTCCATCCAGGAAATAGTTTTTAAGAGAAGAGCATTCGTTAAATATTATATATCCAACCCATTTTATTTGATTTCCTAAAAGTACTACAAAATGCCTCAAAATACTACTAAAAAAATCAAGCTATACTACTAAACGAAAATTGAAAACGACAGCAATGTTGTAGATACCTCCAAGAATGAAAAGATTTGGGTGCTAAATTTAAATAGGATATAAGTACTTTAAGTCACTATAACGAGTATCTTGTTCTCTTGTTGCTGCAGAATTTTTGAATAGCATCCAAAATATTTAATCGCATTCACTTGTACTTGTAACTAACCTATAAGCTTTCTGCCTAATCCCAGCAAGCATTTGGAGTCCTAAATGAGTCATTTATGAATCCTTATTCGGAGATTTTTCAATCTTTTTACTTTTAAGGGAATACCCTAAATGTTCATTTCTTGTTTTTTATTCCTCTGTGTGGGATTTTAACCTCGAAACTCTCGCTCTCTATTGCGATAACCTATCGACAACGCGTTTGCCAAATCGAAATGATGGTTTTTTTTTTCATTCTTTTATAGGCGTTGGGGTTCTCCAGATCTGTCAGAAATGAAAAGCTTCTTATAAAAAAACGATTCAGAAATGAATCTGAAATTTTTCTAAACTGTTTTTTATATGAAGATTTTCATTTGTGGCGGAACTGGAGAGAGCCCCTTTAAGTCAAATTGAATTTTATATTTTTTTCGGATTCATTTCGGACTCATATTTCTGAGCTCTCCAAATATTTTTGCTGGCATTAGTTCTTTGAAAATGAACCAAACAAACTTCATAGAAAAGTCTTCGTTTTCCCCCCAATAATACTGATTTCATCCCACTGTGCTTATGGACATGTTGCAGTAATTGGAACATTTTCTATAATGAATACTCAATTTTACGATGAATTAGTAAAAATTACATTTCTTTTATCTTGCCAGTAGCATTTGATTTCTTTAAACATTTTTGATTATAACGTTGCCGAAAAAATTCAAACGAAAGAAATAAAAAATAAATAAGCCCCGAAAAAAATTACGACGAAGAAAGAGAAGGCATGCTTTGAAAATGGAAATGGCATTTGAAACGAACGAATGAACGACCGACCGAACGAAATTACAGCAAATGATATGCGGCACGAAAGAAAATAATGCTCCGAAATGATTTCAAGTAACTGTTCAAGAAACAAAATGGCGTCTCTGTTGTTTCCATGCGATTTCTTAAAAGTTAATTACCCACAAAACAAAACAAAAAAAAAACAAATGAACAGAAAAGTATAAGACCAAAAGGAACAAACAAAGCAAATACGGTGCCAAAGAAGTTCTTGACTACTAGAAAGTCGAAGCTTTTTATGCGCATTTTAAATGGAGCTAGCTACCAGTTTAAGCCCGTTCTTTTTTTGTTGTTTTGAGTCCAACCATGCCGCCCGGTTTCTCGTTTTCTTAGTAAATATTGCTGGCCAATTTCAATGGCGGATACTTGGCATCCGTTCGCGTAGTGCACACAAGTTTGTGCGCCTGCAATTATGGTTGTTTTTAGTGCAGTAATTTGCTGCTACCATTAAGTGGATTTAATGAATGCACTCTTGCCAGGTCTTGGTTTTTCTTTTCTCTGCATTTTTCTTCTTCTTCGTTCCCTGCACCAGTGGCAGTGGCAATGGTAGTTCAGACAAGAAATTTATTCCAGGTTTCTTCTTTTCGTTGAGTATTTTGCATCAATTTAAATTTGGCTTCCTTTACAGCTTTCATCAGTTTCAATTGGTTTATTTTTTGAATCTTAAATTTAAATGATTAGTCCGGAGAAAACACCAATTCAAAAGGAGTTTTCGGCTGAGCCAGGAAAGTTGATCAAGCCTCAAGGTTAAAAAGGATATTAGTATAATTTTTGAAAGTAGATATAGGCTGTAGGAAATCATCTAATTTTTTGTAGTCATTCCATCAAGCTTCAAGTTAAAGCTTCCCAGATGATAATAAAATTTAGATAATAAAATATAGTGTACCTACTCTCTCCTTGCGGACACTCCTCTTAAGCGGACAAACCTCTTAAAGGGACGTTTGTTGAGAATGCTCTAGTGTTTCTGACTCTCAAATAGTTTCCTCTTAAGATAGAGTGCACTGTATTCTCAATGAATATTCCCAGGGAATATATTTCCCTATAAACTTTTCTTCGCGGAAAAAGTGATGAGTCTTAGCGACAATTAATGACCTTTGACAATGTGATGACCTTTGCTTAAACACATTCCAGATTTCCTTCCTACCTATATATAACCTTCCCAGTGTGTTTAGAATGGAATAATTTTTCCTTCAAATTCGCAGGGAAGAATTCCCCGGAAATGCTTAAAATCAGGCTGAATAAAATATTAAAGAAGAATCCTAGGGAAAGTCAAAGTGTCCATAATGATTTTTAACCACTACCATTTTCAAATTCTTACCGGGTAAAATTGATGGTACAAAATCCTTGATACTAGAAGTTATATAAGAAGCAATAGAACACTTTATACACTTAAGAAAGCCTGACACTGGGCTGTTTAACAGTGTCAATAAATTTTTTTCTGAAATGTAACGTTTAGATTTTGGTCTAAGAAATCCATTTCTGAACTTGTAACTCCTCAGGGTTACATTTTAAGCCCTCTCATACGATTCGCCATGACCTCCTTTACACAGAGAAAAAAATCAAGCAGGAATATTTTCATTTTAACAATTTTTCTTGTTGAAAAAAAAATAAAGATTTTTCTTTTAAATCAACCATATTTCAGGTTGAATTGAAATGATAATTGTCATAAATGGATTTAAATTTAAATTTTTGAACTAACCACGGACGTAATTGAAATGACAAGATTATTTTTTTAAATAAAAAAAAAATTTTTTAAATACCTATAAAAGAAGAAATTTCAAAACAAATTTACTTAACGTTCAAAGCAACAGAGCCCTCTGCTGAACATAACCCCAAAAATAGCCATCCAATGGACTTCAGCCGATTTTGTCACTCCGTTGTCGTGACTGCTTTCGCAGTGCTTAAAAAGTTCTAAGATGAGTAAATGTCTTATATATCATTTTTTATAAAGCAAATGAGAATTATACCGAACGAAAAGAAATGTAATTAAACATATTTCCTTTAAATCAACCAAAAATTTTGTTGACTCGACCATTTTGCTTTTGAAATTTTCGTTCTGCTCGAAAATCAAAAGGACTGCGAATAACAATGCGCCCTCTTAAAAAAATCATGGTTACGTTCGCTCAGAGTAGAGAATTGCTAAAGAAAAATTCTTGCGTAAAGTAGCAATGGCGAAATTTCGATACACAGAATCGATAATTTTAAATGAAAGTGTATTTTTGGATCGCTTAATCGATCCTTAATATATCCCTTACTAAATCGATTTCCGTGGCATAATTTTTCACAGGTCGGAGTCCCCATACACGTGTTTAAACCCCACATAGAATTAAAAAAAAAACCTTGGTCATTTCGAAAAGAGTGTAATTTTGCACCATAACCTTTTCTTTTTTTGATATTAATTCGCAAATTACGTTGAAATTTGCGTTGCGAGTTACTGAATCAATAAGAAACGATATTAAATTGAAGTGGAAAATCTACGCCCAGCTAGCACAGGCATTCTTAACATGTTTCTATCGTATCTGAAGTTCTTTCTTTTTTTTCTTAGATGGTCTGCAATGCTCTTAGTATATGCAAATATAAGAATATCTAAAAAATTCTTCATAAAAAAAAAATAAATAAACTACTACGATCCGGCAGGGTTCGAATCCAAGCCCTTCAGATTGCTAGCCTTGCACGCTAACCACTAAGCCACGTCAAGTTCTAGGAGACAGGAAGAAATTATCTCATTTAAGTTCAAACGAAAATATGCACAATAATTCTCATTCCTAAAAACCAAAATTTTGTTTGACTTTAATTTTATAAATGAAAAAAATCCACAGTTTTCAGTTTGGCAAACATGGTGTCACGGGTGAGCACATGACTAGAAATCGGTAATTCCCAGGTTCTCAAACCCCACACAAGAAGTTCTTCTCAAGAATATTTCAAATTCTAAATCAATTAAATATACATTAAAATAAACAAACATCTATGAAATGGGGAACTAAGAATGAAACTAAATGGGTAGATGAAAAACTTCACTATTTTCATCATCTCAAGCAAGCCTGTATTGTAAAAAAAATTGGCAATCTTTGTTGGTTGTATAATAAAAAATGATTGCACTTGTCTAAGAGGTACCGCTTTACTGAGTTATAGATCTTTAAGTAGGTGTATTTTTCAGTGCATTATGAAATATTCTTGTTTTTAAAGCAGACAATCGGACAGATCAAAAGATGGACGAACATAACATAATAGAGTCTTCTGTGTCTCTGATAATTTTTACACAATTTTCTATGTCCTACATATATCAACTATTACAGAAAAAATCCGCAATCTTGCCATTTTGATTACTGATTATTCAAAAAATCTTCAATCTTATTATTCTAATTATAAGTATTCTAATTATTCATAATTCTTAAAATGTGATTAATAAATATCCAGCAATCCATAATTTTAACATATAAATTTCGGATTTTTCAAAAAATCACATTTTTAATTTTTTAAATATTTTCATAGAATCAATCCAAATTTTTAGAATCTGAAATACGGATTGTTCATTATTTGGGAATTTTATATTTTCAATTTTTATTTTTTTTTTATTCAGAAATTTAAAAATAAAAAAATGATATTTCTTGATCAATCCGTAATCAGTCATGATAATATTGATGAAAATATTATTAGTGCCGATCCCTGAAGTTCCCTCAGTGTTACAACCCTATTGAGAAAGGAAATTCAATACTACTTGATATCAAAAATTCATTACAAACATATAAAGGGTGTTTTTTAAGAGCGTCCCGATTTTAAATTTAAATAAAACACAATCATTGAAGCAGATTACTATAATTTCCAATCATTGAATATTTGAAAATTATTTCGGGCTTATGATCACCACGGCTACACGACTAGTTACAAAACGCAACCTATAAGTCCACTTTTCGACCACTTTTTCGAGTACCTGGAGGCGTATATCACCAACGACACGTTCAATTTTGGTATTCGAAGTGTTCATAGTTGCTGGTTGGCTTGCATAAACCAATGCCTTGATGTTTCCCTAAAGACAATAATCGAAAGCCGTCAAATCACATGACCGCGGTGGCCAGTTATCAGGTCCGTTTCGCGAAATAACTTTTTTACCAAATTGTGTCTTCGAAAAATCGATAGAGCTCTATAAGCTTTTATAGGTGAACACTAGGGATGCCAATTTTCGTCATTTTTATAATCCCGGGATTTCGGGATCTTAAAAAAAAATCCCGGGATTTTCGAGACTAATCCCGGAATTGAATCGCATATGTTCTTCAAAAGGAACATCCAATAATTTGCCATTTTCATGGTACGGCTTTAATTTTTTTTTACTCTTTCGATATTGAGTCCTTATAAAATTGTAGCGTCGTTTTTCGAAATGGAGTCAAACATGGAAAATACGTAAGAAATTTTTTTGAGTTGCAACTTACATGATGTTCTACAGTAAATTCTCATGGTCGGATAAATATGGACTTTCTTGAAATTTGGACAGCGCGGTACAAGCTTAACCGAACATAGAGTCAGCTGTTTTATCTTGCATAAATAAGTGTTGCATGCGTGTTCTACTTTAGATCAAATGTCACTTCATTACAAAGGGATTTTGTTTAGGTTAGCTTAGGTTTGAATGTGGAAGAAAAGAAATGTATCCCGGGACTTACATCCAGTGATCTCGGGATTTTCGGGATGAAAAAAAGCGCAAAATCCCGGGATCCCGGGATTGGCGTCCCTAGTGAACACTGATTTTGATTATAAAATCTCGACGATTTTGAGACGTTGTTGTGGAGAATATTTTCCATAATGAATTCTTAGAGCTTATTTAACAAAACGACATCGACATTTGAAATATCAGACAGCTGGTTTTAAGGTAAAACCTATTGGAAATCAGGACACTTTTAATCGCACTCATTTGTTATCGATCGTATTCTAGCGATAAAATGAAGATTCCATTAAAAAGCTTTTTCACTTTTTTGATTGATATTCATTTTTAGACTTTCAAAGATGGACATCCAAAGAGAAAATTCGCTACATTTTACAGTTTTTCTTCGATAAGGGAGAAAACCAAGCCAGGCGGCTGAAAATGTGAAATAGCGTTTATGGACCTGATACTGTATCAGCCAATCATGCGCAATTTTGTTTCGTCATACCGTTCCGGTAACTTCGATGTCAAGGATGCACCACGCACTGGAAGCCAATTGTCGAAAATGTCGATAAAATCATGGAAATTATCGAGTCCGACCTCATGTTAGCACTGTTTCGATTGCAAAAGAGCTAAAGATTGCACAAAAAACTTTGGAACCATTTGAATAAGCTGGATACACAAAGAAGCTCGATGTATGGTGCCACACGATTAACGCAAAAAACCTCACAGACCGAATTCCATCTGCGAATCGCTGCTGAACCGCAACAAAATCGACCCATTTCTGAAGCGGTGTGACTGGTAGAAAAGGGTCACTTACGACAACGTCAAGCGAAAACGGTCTGGTCAAAACGGTGAACGCGGAAACGGTTGCCAGCCAGGATTGACGGCCAGAAGGTTTTGCTGTTGTTTGGTGGGATTGAGGGAATTATCTATTATGAGCTGCTCCATACGGCAAATCTTAACTCGGAACTCTAATGTCAACATTGGACTCTAGGAAGCAATCACCCATAAGCGGCAGCTTTGGCCAATAGGAGGGATTGTTCATCAGGACAACGCAGGCAAACACATCGAAAGTGACTCGCCAGAAGCTCCGGGAGTTTGTGGAGGTTCTTCTGCATCACCTTATAGTCCGGACCTGACATCAAGTGATTACCATCTGTTCCTGTCCATGGCGAACAATTTTGTGGTGAAACATTCGCTTCAAGAGAGGCTTCTGAAATTCGACTGTCACAATTTTTGCTAATAGGAAAGGGCTTCTATGAGAGAGGCTAAATGAAATTACCTTTAAATGGCAACAAGTTATCGAACAAAACGCGCATATTTGACCTAAATCGGGTCATTTAAACTATCTTAAATAAAGCCTCAATTTAATGCAAAAATAATGGATTTATTTTTACTACACCTAATATTTTCAATTTTTATTTTTTTTTTTCAAAATCAAAAATAAAAAAATGATATTTCTTGATCAATCCGTATTCAGTCATGATAATATTGATGAAAATATTATTAGTGCCGATCCCTGAAGTTCCCTCAGTTACCAACCCTATTGAGAAAGGAAATTCAATACTTGATATCAAAAATTCATTACAAACATTATAAAGGGTGTTTTTTAAGAGTATCCCGATTTTAAATTTAAATAAAAACACAATCATTGAAGCCAGGCGCGCAGCCAGGGGTGGATTTGGGGGTTCAAACCCCCCCCCCCAAATTAAGGAAAAAATACACGACACAGCTTACATTTCTACATCGCCGTCCTACAAACTCTTTTATTAAGTTTTATGATGCAATAATTTTAGTTCTTGACCGATTTCCTCTTGAATGATCAAAATGTGTCAAGTCAGTCTAACTTATTAAAAATGTGCCTTACAAAAAGGCGAATTCTTATATCTCTTCATTGTATAAATCAAGTTTTAGTTACACATTTGTTCTATGTAAATATTTACAAGGTAGAAACATTGATCTCAAATTAGCTTGTCCTAGCAGATATATGCTTAGAGAATATTCAAACCCTTAAGAAGTAACGCTGAGGAAGAATTTCAGAAATTGTTTAAAAACGCTGAGAAGCAAGCTTTATCAAGCGGACTTATTTTGCAAAAACCTAGGCTCGCACATTCTCAGGACCACGAAGCACATTTTCATACTAAAAGTGTTTGAATATTATTATCATTTCCCTTAATTTACCTTTTGTGGATGCATTTATTGTCATACTTAACCAATCGCTTTTCAAAACACAAGGATATTCTTCTTGGTTTTCAAGTTTTATTTCCTCAAATGCGATACTGCAAAAGTTGATGATTTTTTAGACAAATTTAAAAAACTCTTTCAGTTTTATCAAGATGATTTAGAGGGAAATTTTGATGATTCAAAAATGGAGCTCACTATTTGGTATAAATTAATTAATAATTTAAAAAAAATGAAAGACCTAAAACAGTGTTTGACGCTATAAAATTTTGTAAAAAAGATATTTTACCAACTATTCTTATTTTATTAACTATTTTGGCTACTCTTCCAATAACCACATGTGAAAATGAGGTTCGTTTTCAACTCTCCGCCGACTCAAAACTTATCTTAGATCTACAATGACAGAACAGAGGTTAAATGCCTTAGCACTCCTCTACGTCCATCGAGATCTTACTCCCAGTGTAGAGGACATACTAAATAAACTTGCTGAAAGCAAGCGCAGACTTAACATTGCACTTTAAATTGAATAATTCCTTCGAAAATACTTTTTTTTACTTTGTACACCTTATAAAAATGTAAAATATTTATGTAAATTTTAATTATATTTTTGTAAGCTTTTTACGAAAATAAAAACAAAAAATATTTAGAAAAATTTTCTGCGAACCCCCCCCAAATTGAAATCCTGGCTGCGCGCCTGATTGAAGCAGATTACTATAATTTCCAATCATTTAATATTTGAAAATGATTTCGGGCTTATGATCACCACGGCTACACGACCTTTTACAAAACGCAGCATATAAGTCCACTTTTCGACCACTTTTTCGAGCACTTGGAGGCGTATTTTACCAATGACACGTTCATTTTTGGTATTCGAAGTGTTCATAGTTGCTGGTTGGCTTGCATAAACCAATGCCTTGATGTTTCCTTAAAGACAATAATCGAAAGCCGTAAAATCACACGACCGCGGTGGCCAGTTATCAGGTCCGTTTCGCGAAATAACTTTTTTACCAAATTGTGTCTTCGAAAAATCGATAGAGCTCTATAAGCTTTTATAGGTGAACACTGATTTTGATTATAAATCTCGACGGTGTTGTGGAGAATATCTTTCCATAATGAATTCTTAGACCTTATTTAACAAAACGACATTGGCATTTGAAATATCTGACAGCTGGTTTTAAGGTAAAACCTATTGGAAATCAGGACGCTCTTGAAAACCACCCGTTACTTGAATTAATTCTATTCGAAATATTTTTTACAAAATTTCCAAGTTTGACGTGAAAGGTGCTATACCCTCTGTATAAATAACCAGTACTTACCGGGCAATTATTACCTAAATAAGTAAAATACCTGTAGCTTTACGAGTACCGATTGTCGTGAAATTCCTGCTCACCGTTACGCTAACCGATCTTTATTTTCGGACTTCTCTGCGAAATTCTTTTCCTTCTTTAAGTAGTCCTATAATTCTTTCTTTAAATTGGCTGGTATGGGACTCACATTTATGGAGTGGAAAGCTCAGCGACAATTCTAGATAGATATGCGAAAACATTACCCTCTTCAATGCCATCAAACGGGGCTGGATCGAGCCCTGGCTAGCATGACACTCAAATGAAGGTTATGACGAAATATCAGCATTTGGTCAAGCCCAGAGTTATCCGAACCACAAAAATAATTTTTCAATTCAAACCGAAAATTATTACCTAAATAAGTAAAATACAAAAAAAACTGTAGCTTTAAAGAGTAAGACACGATATCGTCGTGAAATGTAAACCTGCTACCGTTACGCTAACCGATCTTATTTTCGGAACTTTACTGCGTAAATTCATACACTTCTTTAAGTAGTCCTATAATTCTTTCTTAAATGCTAGGTATGGAGACCTCACATTTATGGAGTGGTATTAGTTTAGTTCGACTAATTCTAGATAGATCTCTTAAACATTACCCTTCAATGCACATACAAACGTCTACTTGGAGTCGAGCTTATTGTGTTAACTGTGACACTCAGTTGGACTTAGCAGTTTTACTGATCACCAATTCTCCATATCTTAGCATTTTAAAATCAAGCCCAGAATTTTTTTGCCTGAACCGATGCAGTAAAGTAATTTTTCAATTCGAATGACATAAACGAAAAGTCGGAAATCGGTTAAAATGGAACTTAGCAGGTTTACAATTTTAAGCCGACGATATGTATCAATAGGATCTTATATTTATATGCAAACGGTAGGAGGTCATTCTTACTCTATAAATAAAATAATTATAATTGTTATTGTTCAGGATTGAAAGGCTTGCCTGATGGGATGTACAAAAGAAATAAAAATTTTAAAATATTGTCAACAGAGAGAAGACCGTTTTTCAGCGCTCCTTTTAGAAGTCGCACGTGCTTAGACGTAAACAATTATCCCCACAGGACATTCGCCTATTAGCCTCGAACGAAACGCAGTGGGCCGCAAATTCTAGCAAAAAGAGAAAATTAATTTAATAGAAATCATACTTTCATTTCGGAGAAACAATAAAGAAGCACCCAAGAATCAAAAATAATAAGCCAACTCGCAATGGGTGACCGAAAATTGGTCCTCAAAAGTTTCCATTGAGTTTTTAAGAAAAAGCTGTAGGAATTCGATTAGAGAGCAAGAATAACATTGTCATTTTGCGATCAGACGTACCTTGGCAGGCACCCAAGTATCATATGATTTAACAACGGTTTTTTGTTTTTAATAAACCCAGCTGTAGGCACATGCATTCATGCATAGATGTAAAATACATATGTACGAATCTGTTTAAAAAAAAAAAAAAACGATAAGCAGGAGGAAATGCAATGAAATGAGGGTGAGTTTCTTTAAATGATTTCCATTTTTTCCCCCGTTTCGATTCAATTCAATTCAATTCGAAACGCGAAATGCACCCTGAACAGAATGCAGCAACATTTGAGATTTCAGCAGCAGGCAGGATGTGTTCCAACTAAATAGGAGCAAAGTTGACGCCTCCTTTCGGGATACGCTTTTTACGATTTTGTTTTTTTTTTTTTGAACGTTGCCACAGCGGAAAGGTAAACGGAATCTGAAAAGGCTAGAGTTCCGGTTTAGTGGCAAATCGTTTAGGTGGTGGCATTGGTGGTGGTGGTTACTCTTATTTATGCAACTGGCCATATTGATTTGTTGGGAATTTTTCACGCTATGAACGCTTTAACAACTTGCGAGCAATATTTTTTTTATCTCTAATTTTTGAATGATGATAATTCAAGGTTTATTTGGAGTGAAGCATTATAAAGACACGCTATTGCAAGGTTTGCCCCCACTGAATTGTATTCGAAAAGATTCCCTCTGACCAGCGGAGCTTGTACAAGGAGGACGAAAATTCGATGAGTTCTTTTAAAAGGTGGCAGTTATACTTCTTTAGCGCGCCGACCATGATGACCATAATATGACAATAATGATGAAGCAGAGCATATTCTACTTAAAGATTGATTATTTTACTTTTTTTACACCATAGCGTTTTTAACTTTGAAATATCCCAAAAAATATTTTAACGGCCGTATGACTGGTGACTTAACATTTTCCACGAAACCAGAAACTTTGTTAAATTTCAATTCCCCAATGAGATAAAGGATCTAGCAACAACAACATGATAGTCTTCAGAAAATTTTAAACCAGGTTCATTAATGTTATATGAAAATTTTGGAAAAATTCAAATATGGTAAAGGTATTTGATTGAGTTAAACTGGCATGAAGACTAAAAGAATATTTTCGAGAATTTAAACATTCGATGATGAGTCACAAGTGGCGACGTGACGAAACATGGCCATCTCCGCCCTAGACGGAGATGCAAAGCGGTTAAGCTCGAATAATTTTTCAAAATACATCTGAAATATTTTTGAGAATTTATACACCGAAAAAATTTTGCATCGTTGTTTCTACGATAGGAAGAAATAGAAAAATATAATAGAATCTACATGAAATGCAATAATTTCTACTGTAAATCTAATAGTTTCTACTGTTTCCCACTTACATTGATATAATAAAACTAGCAAGCTCAAATCATATCTCGCGATGGCGTAGTTGAAGTGTGCGAGACTTGTAATCTGGAAGGTCCGAGTTCGAACACTGTCACAGGCCAAAGAAATTGGTGGAAAAATGGAGAATTAAACAGGCAACTAAATTTCAAGGAAAAAGTACGGGGAACAGAAAGTAAGTTGCCAACCAAATAAATAGGGTTGCTTTCATTGCGCCTTCCAAAAACGTCACGCACAAGCTCTTTCAAGAAATTCGTATAGAATCTTTTTTTAATTTTTTAAGCATAAAAAGATTGTTAAAATCTTTTATTTCTCAGAATTTTAAAAAATATTAAAAAAAAAATATTTAAAAAAAAAACGACGCTCGCTGCAGCAGGGATCGAACCCGCCGACCTTGTTTTCAAGATTTGATACCTTAGTTCCTATGATTTGATATCGTAGTTACTGTGAAATAACATCATAGTTCCTAAGATGGAATATGATAACTCCCACGTCAAATCTACGTTATATATCGTTGAAATCAATTACATTCCTCATCGTAGAAACTACTGCAAAGCTGTCGTAGAATCTATGATATCTTGCAATTGTACCTATATCAATTGCGGATATAATAGATACTACGTCGGATATCATTGATTCTACGACGGAATTTTTTGAGTGTACTTTCGAAGTTCCTAAGCCAAGTTGAAGACTGCGATTCTAAATATCTTAAAATTGAAAAACACTTTGATGAAGGCCTCCCAATTGCGAACATTCAATTGTAATGGCAATAATGTTTGAGTCTTTAATACTTAATATAAATACAATATTTATTAGGTATTTAATAATATTATAGTTGCCTAAACAAATCTCAGAATTATTATTTAAAACATATTGTTTAACTAACAATGGTTAAGATAAAGTTTATCTGATAAACATAAGAAGAAAAGTATGAAAACAAAGATCTTTCTAAACAAATGCAGCCCGATTTTGAATATTCTCGGGGAACGAATTCCGAATATCTGGGGAAGAAATTTTATTGGGAATGGGAATTTGACCCATATCCATAATTTTCTTTACCCTATCTATTTAATGAAGGAGAGTTTTAGTCTCGAAAACTCGTTCCCGGGGAATATTCAGAATCGGGCTGATTATGATTTCAACAAATGGACTAGCCCATAAGCCCAGACTCATATTAAGTAAAATGAAAATAATCATTGCGGACTTCATAAGTTTGTTTCAAGTAACCAGTCTGCTTGCAGTCATACTTTTAAGCTGGGATCCTAATATCTGTGCCGATTTTAATCGGGCCAGACCGGCGCAGATTTCAAAAATTCCCATAATCGCTTTTTGAGGGGTCACATTATCGTCGCCTATTGTCAAAAACTTTTGGCCGGGTATCGGGGAACAGTAATATTGGGACAAAAATCGATCAAGACGTTGACCATTGTCAACATCAGAGTGCAGAAATTTAAGTGCACGATACGTTCACACTATCGGCGAACTAATTGCGTCAAAAATCGACGCATTGCGCAGATAGTGGGATCCCAGCTTTTCACTTCTTATGTTCTTTGTATGAAAAATTAATTCTTAAATGAACAACCTCTTTTTTCTAATTTATGTTGCTGGCCACATTTTTATGAATAAAATGGCACTTTCCCCAAAGTATTTTTTTTTTTCAGTAAAATTTTTGGCAATGAAACTCTTGGAGACGTCACACTGTGCGACATTTGACTATTTAATGTAATCTACGTCTAAGCAAATATGATGCTTATCCAGCAAAACTAATTCAGCAATTAACTGTAATAAGTCCGGTCTAACCAATAATTAACAGCAATAAAACTGAGAATGAAATGAATACGGAATGGACACATCCATAAAACCAAATGGAAAAAATTTACATATTTTTATGAATTATTGTGTAAGATGAAAATTCACTGAAAATTCACCTGCCTAGTTGCGTTGCCACACCCAATCGAAAAGAGAAATAACAAAAATTTTGTGCGTAAAAAGCATTTCCCGAAATTCGGCCAGCGAGAGAAACTGTAACAAAAGGACACACGAGCAAGAGCAAAACCCATTCAGAAATAACAAAAATGTTCGCTAATTACAACCTTCAACCTATTCGATGAAAATGTAGTCAAAATATGCGATGGAACAGTCTTCTTTTTTTTTTAAATAATATTTTTATTATTATTATTATGAGCGAAATGGAATGATGGTGCCCATTGGCAGCTGTTCTCGCATTTGTAATTTGTAAATTGGAGCAATAAAACGAGCGCGGTTTTTGAAGTTAATTAAAGTAATTAACAATTTCAGAGACTTTGCAAGTTATTAAAAAAGAATTCTTAATGTTAGCGTGAAGTCGGTTCCATTATTATATGTTTAGCGAAGTGAAGCGCAGCTTAAGAAGCTAGGAAAAATATCTACGCGTTGTTTAATTAGATACTAAGAAAGAAAACTCGAATTCGAAGATAATGATAAGTGATTAGCTTATATAAAGTGGATTAGCCTCTAAACAGCTCGCTTCATAACATCTAAGGAGGCTTGTTATTAATCTTGCGGAAAGTGCTTTAACAACTTTAAGTTCAATGGTCTATTCATAAATTCAGAGGAGCGCCCCCTTTTAAAATAATTGACTTGTCCTTTAGACCAACCCGACTGTGGAGCTCATCGACACATTATTTTAAATATTCAGTGAAAATAACTGCTACGCTTCTTGATGGAAATCAAGATGTATTGAATTTACGAGTACTTATGAGGAAGAAGAAAAGTTAAATTCCAAGAGGTCAAGTCGTTCTTTATTCTTGGTCGCTGAAGGCAATCGGCTAATGGATATCTAAGAAGTTTTGAAACATTCTACAGCCTTCTTTATCCTTGACAGTTCTGAATTCAATGATATTTTAAATGTTAATTAGAAGCAATTGAATGTAAGGGCACATATTATTTCTATTTATTTTTATTTTATATATTTAATTTTTCTCCCAATTTTAAAGAACGAAAGGAGATGATCTCCCAAGCCTTGAACGCTAACCATCTAAAGTGCCTATAAAGGGTGTTTTTCTTAAGCGGTTTCTTTTCTAAATTCAAATAAAACACATAATTTTCTTGCAATTTGATGAAATCTTTATTGGAATTGGTGGATTGTTGCATGCCATTTACTTTTTAAAAATAATTTCTTTCAAATGTTGGCCGCGGCTACGCTTCAGGTCGTCCATACGGATGGTTCAATTTTGAGCCACTTTTTCGAGCATATCGGCCGGAATTTCGGTTATAACACGCCGGATGTTATCTTCCAAGGCATCAAGTGTCGTTGGTTTATCGACATAAAGCCAGTGATTTAACCTACCCCCACAAAAAGAAGTCTAGTGGCGTTAAATCACATCACAATCTAGGCGGCCAATTGACCGGGCCAAAACGTGAAATGATTTGCTGACCCAACGGGCCTCTCAATAAATCGATCCATTCACTTGCTGTGTGTGCTGTAGCGCCGTCTTGCTGGAACCACATGTCGCCCAGGTCCAATTCTTCAATAAACATAATGAACCATCCGTATGGACCACCATCCGATGGACACGTAGCCGCGGCCAACATTTGAAAAAAATTATTTTTAAAAAGTAAATGGCATGCAACAATCCACCTATTCCAATAAAGATTTCATCAAATTGCAAGAAAATTTTGTGTTTTTATTTTAATTTAGAAAAGAAACCGCTTAAAAAAACACCCTTTATAAGCTAACCATCCGTCCAAACGACAGATAAAAAAAAGCGTATTTTTTAACATTAAATTAAAAGTTATTGAATCCGTTGCTTTTCTTACAGTAATTGAATGAGTTTAAGAATAAGAAAATGTTTTGTGAATTAACCACATTTATTTACTTATACAACTACAGTCAATTTTCTTAAACCTCGAAGAATATTACCGATACCGTCTTTCGACTTACTGTTAGCTATCTAGTCTTAAAGAAAGTTCGTTCTTTAAACATTTTTTTCTTAGAGGCCCTGTTCGAGTATTGTGAAAAGAACAAAGGTACTTCACCGACCCCACGAAGAAAACTTGAAATCTCCGAAGACACTCTCGCACGGATCCCCTTTGACAAGACCAGCCCCACAAGAAATCTAACATTTTATACCCCTAGCTCTCACTCCCTATCTTCACATATCTAAGTTATCCTTTTCTAAGTTGCCTTTTCGGTATGGAAAATAGTATTTTTGATTCATAGAATAATCTACTTCCAATCCTCTTCGAATTTCTTTTGAAATAAAATCGATTCTTTCGGCCTTGACAATGGCCTTTTTTTAAAGGTATTCATCAGTCTAACGCCCGAAATAAAAAAGCAAAAAAAAAACATTTTGGTAAACACTTTTCAATTTGAATTCAATTTCAATGAATTTTTTGCGTGTGCGAGCAAACAAAAGACTGAAGCGACAAACTTGATCCAACGATGTTTTTAAGTGACTTTGTCACGCATCAATGGTCTATTCATAAAATCAGAGGAGCGCTCCCTTTTAAAATAATTGACTTGTCCTTTGGACCAACCCGAGTGTGGAGCTCATCTACACATTCTTTTAAATATTCAGTGAAAATAACTGCTACGCTTCTTGATGGAAATCAAGATGTATTGAATTTAGGAGTACTTATGAGGAAGAAGAAGGGTTAAATTCCAAGAGGTCAAGTCGTTCTTTATTCTTGGTCGCTGAAGGCAATCGGCTAATGGATATCTAAGAAGCTTTGAAACATTCTACAGCCTTCTTTATCCTTGACAGTTCTGAATTCAATGATATTTTAAATGTTAATTAGGAGCAATTGAATGTAAGGGCCTTCCCAGCAGGAATTTTTACTCAAAATTTTCTCAAAATGAGCTACTTATGAGTTGAAAAAATTTGGTTCAAAGTCTGAAATAGCTATACGGGAGAGAAATATGAGGCACATATGACCCATTTGGCGCACTTTTCTGAATTCATTAAGAGCTCAATATGATATGAATTAAACTACTTTTTTTTTCTACGCATTGAAGTATTTGCAAGAAAAAAGGCGCTTATTCGCCTCAATTTTAAGACCCTATAACGATGGTGTTTGGTGGAATCCACTCGCCACGTTAGCTTAACTACAGCGAAGAAGCAGAGAGCAGTAAGTCTTACGGATTATATAGTGCTTTTTATATTTATCAAATGCCCTTTCACAGATTTGAACCTCTTACCTCTGAAACACCTCCTCGCGATTACTACCTCGCCGTGGTGAGGGGGCCTAGTAAGTGTGATGAATCTCCGAGCGACGCCGGATAGGGCCACCCATACCGGTAAGGTCGTAGAGGAGCACTGAAGCTAAATGTAATCAGGGCAACTAGCGGGAACAACGCCCCATGGTCGAACATGTAGACGAACCAATTCATGTCAGAGAAAACTGTAAACAATCCCCCGATGCACTTCAGCCACTGTTTCAGCGGCTGGAACGCATCAAAACGGCACGACCCGGACTATATTTGGTTTCGACGCCACGGAGCTGGTGGCTGGGGTATTGCAGGACCTGAATAGAGGGAGTGAAATCCTACTGAAATGGCTCCTGTGCTAATGCCCCGGCCATCTTCCGCCCCGCTAAAATCCTGGCTAGGTCTCAAAGTACGTTCGAAGCTTGGCGCCGTTAAGTTGGTGGTGTAGGTTTAGTTGACTTTCGTCCTAATTAGCGCTGGTCTGGCTCTGAGCACATGTCCCCATAAGGGCTTGTGCCAACCCTCGCATGGCCTCCCTGCTTGCATAGATAACTATAACCAACCTGTCTAGAAGTAGATTGTCCTCATTAGGGTACTCCTTCTTCATCAGCCTCACCGGGCTCTCTGAAATCAGAGTCGGAGACATCGCTCGGTTCATTCGGAGGTTCAATTGGCTTCCTCACTAAATACCAAGGGGTAAGTCGTGTCATTCTTGTGGTATCACAATGGGCCTACCTACAGTGCCTACGTGAGCAACAGCTGCCACTGCAACCTACCTACCTACCTACCTCTGAAACATGGAGCCAACACTCTACCTCCTCTGCCAATGATACTGCTTTGAATGTTTTGTTAAATAATGTATATAAATTTAAAACGTGAGCTTAATATGTAAGCACACTGTGACAAATTTTTGAATATGCTCCACTAGAAGGCTTTGGACCTTTTATCAGTTCATAAATAAGAAAATTTCATTTCAGTCCGTATTAGCTCACAAATACGTCATCTTTTGCTCAAAAAAAAACATAAGGATTGATGTCATTATGAGCTCATTATTAGATCACAACGAGTTTGATTTTCGGTTTTCAATTTCAATCTCATATTTAGCTCTTCTTAAGCTCATTGTGAGCTACAACAGATATTTTCAATTTTGTGAGCTCATTTTGCCTGCTGGATTGCGCACATATTATTTCTATTTATTTTATTTATAAATTTATTTTTTCTCCCAATTTTTAAAAACGAAAGGAGATGATCTCCCAAACCTTGAACGCTAACCATCTAAAGTGCCTATATAATTTATCATAAAATTAAAAGTTATTGAATCCGTTGCTTTTCTTACAGTCATTGAATGAGTTTAAGAATAAGAAAACGTTTTGTAAATTAACCACATTTATTTAGGTACTTATACAACTACAGTAAATTTTCATAGACCTCGAAGAATTAAACAGCGATATTACTTCGCGGTACCCGTCATTTCGACTTACTGTTAGCTATCTAGTCTTAAAGAAAGTTCGTTCTTTAAACATTTTTTTCTTAGAGGCCCTGTTCGAGTATTGTGAAAAGAACAAAGGTACTTCACCGACCCCACGAAGAGAACTTGAAAGATCTCCGAAGACACTCTCGCACGGATCCCCTTTGACAAGACCAGCCCCACAAGAAATCTAACATTTTATACCCCTAGCTCTCACTCCCTATCTTCACATATCTAGGTAAGTTACCCTTTTCTAAGTTGCCTTTTCGGTATGGAAAATAGTATTTTTGATTCATAGAATAATCTACTTCCAATCCTCTTCGAATCTTCTTTTGAAATAAAATCGATTCTTTCGGCCTTGACAATGGCCTTTTTTTTTAAAGGTATTCATCAGTCTGAACGCCGAAATAAAAAAGCAAAAAAAAAAAACATTTTGGTAAACACTTTTCAATTTGAATTCAATTTCAATGAATTTTTTGCGTGTGCGAGCAAACAAAAGACTGAAGCGACAAACTTGATCCAACGACTGTTTTTAAGTGACTTTGTCACGCATCAGTACTTCTTGGATTGTTCTTTTCAATTTTTTTTTTTTTTTTTATTCATGATGTTTATTAAAATGATATGAAATAGAGTTTTGTTTTTGTTTTTATTGAAACCACAGCGAAATGTCGTTTAATAAACCGAAACGTTTTTCACATGCCACAGTCGGAACGTTTGCTCGCATGCCGAGCAATTGCAACCGGACAACACACCGCATGAGACCACATAATTGCCGTTAAGCCGCAAAGTGTCTCCTCGATGAACAGTTGGTCGGTAAAAGAAAAAAGAAAACAGTAGCATTTCTGTGCCCTTGAATGCACTTTGTGGCCTTAATACAAAACTGCTTGAGGAATTCTTAAATGCATGAAACCACAAACGAGCAATCGCACCGGAGCGCCATGAACCTTCGGGACGTTAATCGGCATAGAGGGGCCATAGTCACAGACAAGTCCGAGTCAATATGAATGAATTGTTATTTCAACTGTAACGGAATATTTGATTATTCCAAATGCAGCTGAGAACTAATAAAAATCATAATCACAGGCTTTCGAAATTCTCAAAACCAGAAGAACTCACCCCCAAATTAAATAATTGCGCAAAATTGTCCGAAATTCGGTTTAAATTGTTTGTACGTGATGCACCTTTAGGACCAAAGCAATTGACTGAGATGTTCCAATTGGGACAGTAAAGTCGTTGCCAAAAAAAAAAAAAAAACCCTCCACACTCAAGAAAAGCTCGTCTCCGCTTTCACTCTCAAATGAATAGCGTCGCGTAGGCTAAAATTTTGTTGCCCTTTCATCGCGGGGCAGCATATCACAGCAAATTGCAGTTTCGCACACGCGGACGGCAATTACAATAAAATCATCGATAATGATCAATCAATATGTTCGAAACGATTTGACCTTAACATTCCATCGGTTCCGTTGGTTCGTTGAAAAGGAATACCGAGATTTTGCGTTTTTTTTTTTTTTTTCATTTGATGTTTTTAAGATGGTGAGAGAATTTTTGGTTTCACTGTTTTCAATTACCCACTTTTGTTGATGGCATTTAAATTTAAATGAAATGCACGAATATACCTACTGTGAAATCTCTCATAAACAGACACTTAAAATTATTGCAATGAGAAATACTTCATTATCAGGCCAAAAGCGGCATGTTAAAATAATTTTTAAAACGCGCCCAACAAACAGGACCATTAACTAAGAATATTCTAGAGATACCAACTTTTGTTAAGTTTATTTATGAAAACCACCCCTTTGCCACGCCCACTTTTCCAATTTATTTTCAATTCAAATCGAAAGCTTAAATATACGCTAAAATTCTAAATTTAATTCAAATATTTCGAAAAAGTTTGATTTTGGGGCAGTTTTTGGATTTTTGTCACTGACCCTAGTACTGGAGGTACCCTTAATAATGGACCGATCCAAATTTTTGTAGAGGATGTTTATGGCTACAAAGCAAGCATACATGCCACCTTTCGTCCAAGTCCCATTTGAATTTTGAGTATGGGAGGAAATTTTCAAAAAACGCCTTTCTGCCACGCCCACTTTTCAAATTTTTCGAAATCACATAAATTGCATTTAAATATGTTCACACATTAAATTTACTCAAAATATCATGAATATTTTGGGTTTAAAAGCAGTTTTTGTCATTTTTTAACAGACCCTAGTACTAGAGGTACCCTTAAAAATGGTCCGATTGTATCCATTCTCGAACTGGATTTTACTCAAAACCCCGTGAGCAAGCATACCAAATTTCGTCAAGATAGATCAACTCCTTCGATAAAAAAACTGTATACAAACTGATAGACAGACGGACGGACGGACATGGCTTAATCGAATCTTCTGGTGACGCTAATTAATTCTATATACATACATATAGTTTGTATGGTCTATCTCGACTGGTTCTGGATGTTACACACAGCCACACAAACGCAATATACCCTCGACACAGAGTGTCGGGTATATATGTAATACCGTGCACTACGTCACAAGAGAGCTCTCTAGATGAAGTTGAACATAGTTTCATAATGAAAAGGCCGTTAAAGCTGTGGTTAAAATATTTCTGGCGGTTCAATTTTGTTTTGTAGTTTGGTTTTGAGGAACCATCCTCAGTTGGGTGATCTACCCGAGAAAATTTAGATGTTGACGGTTGATCTTCAGAAATTTTTCAACTGAACATGAAAATTGTAAGTTTAAAATATTTATAGGACTTCGATATATACACATAATATTATCTTTATATATTTTGATTGTTTAGGATGAGTCGATTAATTACGTAAGAATCTTATTACTATTTTCACGTTCGCGTTTTAAGTCTTTGCGCATACAGATCTGTTATAAAAAACGAGAGAGATAGAGCAAAGTCTTAAGACGCGAACGTGAGAACAGTAATAAAAATCTTACGTAGTTAATGGGCAGTTGAAAAATTTTCTGTTCGTTCTATATTGGGGTTTCGGCATTTTCCACATTGAAAATGACCATATCGAAACTCCAGCTAGTCTGGCTGGTCATACAGTTCACCTTTGAATCGCATCAAAGCTATAAAGTTATCTAGGACGTCCTGATTAAGTCAATATGTCGAGATTAATTTTCATTTGTAAAGCTCCGTCTATTCAGAACGCTAATCATACGCAGAACGAGGAGCACAACGAGTTAATTCAACTCCAACTATTGCGTAGGTGTTTGCGTAAAGTGGGTGAGCGTGGTTGCTCAATGTGGATTCAAAATCCCGCACATATAATCCACCTCAAAACCGATCAAGTGTTTATCAGGAACCTTACCGCTCTACGTTTGGCGTTCTTGCCTATGATTTGCGTACTCATAGACGGGTCTTAGAGCGAAAGCCGCTCAACTGAAAGTCCTTGAGTTATATGAAACAAAACGTACACAAAACCCTCCTAAATAGGAAGTCCACTAGCTGGTTGTTCTACGCCAGTTTTCCAATACATAGCAACAACAACATACTCGGCAACAAAAACTTACCCACGTCCTTAATAGTTTTCGAAGAAAACTTAAAGAAAGTAATTTCAAACGATCCGAGCAAGCTTTCACGGTGAAATTCTTGTTCACTATTCTTTTTACAACAATTTAATCTTTGCTTACATTTAAAATCTCTTATCTTCCCGCTAAAAACGCACATATTTTAAATCACATATAACTTTTAAATCAAAACAAGCTTTCAACTCTCATATGACGTAGAACAAGCAGCTTAGCGTTGCAAGATTTCAAGAGCTGGTTCTTTTCAAAACTATCGGCACTTTTTCGATAGTTTCGAGATTGAAGCAATGAATTCCTGTCTTTAAATGAACATATTCATTCATTTATTCATTATGAATTTTCATATTTGAAATAATAAATAACTCATGTCCTTTCATATCGTATAATAATAATTTTTAACACTCAAAACCTATCAAACGCTTGTCGGTCGCCTTGTCGCTTGCTTAGGAGCCAAAACAATCGATTGCAAAACCATCGCTAGCTATCGAGTTTTTAAGCCGACGATATTTTTGATAGTGCTATCGATATATTTTTAGCTGTTGCAACACGTGCGTTAATAATAAATATTAAAATCATACAATATTGTATGTAAAATAATGTACTGTGAAATCATACAGTATTGTATGATTAAAAAAACTAAAGTTCGAATGAAACAGCAATGCGTTAATGAATTTCGCTACATTTTTAGATAAGACTCCAATATGCCACCGAAGAAACAAGAAGAGCCGGAACGCAAACCCCTCATTGGCCGAATCGGAACAAATCTTAGAATCGGCATAGTTGGAGTCCCAAATGTCGGCAAAAGTACATTCTTCAATGTACTGACAAAAAGTGCTGCTCCGGCGGAGAATTTCCCCTTCTGCACAATTGACCCAAATGAGAATAAGTATTCCGATTGGTAACTTTGTTAACATGCATATATATATGAGCTAAAAATAGTCCAGCCATCTTGATGAAATTCGCCAAACAGATAACGGATATTTGAGTAAGAATAGGACCATTTTTTTAACGTAGCTCCAATTCTGCTTAGTTAATTATCATTCAAATATATAAAACGCGTGAACATTTTCAAGATGAGCAGCCAAGAACGCGGAGCAGATGGGACAGAAACCTCTTTGCTGAGACATTTTTGAACACATTCAAAGACCCTGTAGGTGGATGCGTGATACACAGCTTGAAAGCCCCTCCTCGGCACACTTATCACTAAGCCGGTACAATTCGAAATTTCGCATTTTTCGAAAAAGCTTTCGAAATCCGTAAAATATAATTTCTTTTCTAAACTAATATTATTCTTTTTTAATGCCCCGGGTTCCACTTAGGCTAATTAGCGGATTTTCTCATTACCGCGCTAGTGAAGCCATTAAGTTGTCATTACCCATACAAAACCCTGGCCGATAATGAGACGGTAATGGCACATTAGCTTAAGTGCGGATTTGTGTAGATAATGGTTTTGCTGCAGTTAAATGCTGTCAAACATTGAAAAGATTTTGAATTGTGCCGGTTTTGTGATAAATGTGCGCTCTGTTCGATTTCGAACCCCGCTAAAAACTAAACTAGATTTTTAGAAATCTTCAAAACTTACACTTTACTAGCTAAAAAAATCAGGCTATTAAGGGTTAAAATATCAAAGTGCCGCGATCGTAAAACTCTGAGAAGTTTGCTGATTTCGTAAATTTTCCCTTTTTTATAATAAACTGGAGATTTAAAGCAATCCTCAAAGGAAGAATACATATATAAGAAGGTTATCCAAGTATTGGCATATATCGCACATCTACAACAAGAGTGTCACAACTCAAAATTTGCAATTTTTCAGAAAACGCAGTTTAACCGATGCAGTCTAGTTACATTTGTATGATGAAGAGACTGACATAACTGTCTTTTGCGCTGATCTGCAATAACAGAAACGCAACTATGAGTGTGCGATCAGGCAGACAGGTGACCTGTCAACACGTTGGTTGCATTAACACCAATTTGACAAATTTTGAGTTGTGACGCTCTTGTTGTCCGAGTGCGATATGTCCAAACAAAGAAACAACGGTTTATCTAAGGCAATAAACACTTAAGTGTTTTGCATCTAAGCTCTAGAAGATTAAATTCATTGAAAAAATCACCTGATTAGCTCACGGCCAAGATTTAACTTACGAAATAATATCAAATAGGCTATTACATTTAAGGAAAAATATTTAATTGGCTTGACTCTGAGTCCGCGAAAACGCTAATGGGAGGCCCCATTCTGTTCCATTCTTTTTAAGTTAATTGCGCCAGCATCAAAATTATTGTAATTTTACTCAAATTAAATTTCATCGTCTCTATCAATTGTTCTTGCTGAAAATGCGATATAAAATCTTACGAACGAAGGCAGCCGTTGGCCACTGTACAAGAAGGGCGGAGTAAAAGAAAATTGCAAGTGGCTTCCTTTGTCAGATCGAACGATCAAACGAATTGAATATGCAAATCAATGACCGATTGGACGACGCAACGATCCAACGATCCTTTATTTTAGTCTGAACAGCGTCATTTTGTACAAGAGCTTAAGTAGAAAAAAAAAAATTGTGAACTTTTTATATCGATCGCAAGCTGGAATAATGACGCTTGACTGAGGCCGCTATTGGCCGGAGGCAATTATGATTTTAAGAAATTATAGGAAATTGCCATGATTGGTCTCTTGTGTGCAGCGGGCAAAAAGACTAAAAAAAAAATTTAAAAAAAAAACGAAATAAAATTCGAAGAAGGTGGAAGTGGCAACTAAATGGTTACTGAAGCGAGGGAAAATAGTGATATTGTAAAAACTATTATTAACAACTATGAGCATTTGAAATCGATGGTGCACTTGTCTGGCGCCAATAATATTCAAACTTGGTGCATTAATCTGACAATTTGTTTCTCTTGTTTCAGCACGTAGGGTTCCAGTGCCTGATGAACGCTATGATTTCCTTTGCGAGTACCATAAGCCAGCAAGGTAAGTGCTGCGAATACGTTTAGCAAAATTTGAAGAAGAAAAATACTTCATCGATATTAAATTCCAGCAAAGTTCCAGCTTTTTTGAATGTCGTTGATATCGCTGGTTTGGTGAAAGGTGCTGCCGAAGGTCAAGGTAACTATTATTTATTTCTCTGACCTCTCTATCATTCAAAAACAAAAGCCAATAAACATATATTGCGAAAAATTTGATAGGCCTGGGAAATGCCTTTCTATCACACATAAGCGCCTGTGATGCTATTTTTCATCTATGTCGAGCCTTTGAGGATCCCGACGTTACACATGTCGAGGGAGAAGTTGATCCAGTACGTGATTTGGACATAATTTCAGAGGAACTTCGACTGAAGGACGAAGAGAAGCTCATGCAAAACTTAGATAAGCTTGAGAAAGTTGTGGCTCGTGGGGCCGATAAGAAATTGAAGCCGGAGTACGATTCTCTTCTGAAAATAAAATCGATTTTAGTCGATGAAAAGAAGCATTTACGTTTTGCTGACTGGAATGCACATGACGCAAGTTTTTTTTACAATACAACTCCTTTGAATGAGAGATTTTTTATTGTCGTTCTCTTATAACAGATAGAAATACTGAATAAGTATCTTTTCCTTACATCGAAGCCAGTCATTTATCTTGTCAATCTTTCGGAAAAGGATTTCATTCGTAAAAAGAATAAATGGCTGGCGAAAATCAAAGAGTGGGTTGATAAACATGATCCGGGTGCCAGTATTATACCATTTTCTGGTGCTTTCGAAAATACACTTGCTGAGAAAGATGATTTGGAGTGCAAGGCTTACGAAGAGGAAACAAAATGCAAAAGTCAATTGGACAAGATCATTGTAGCGGGCTATAAAGCACTGCAGTTGGAATACTTCTTTACAGCTGGTGCTGATGAAGTCAAAGCATGGACAATTCAGGTATATTATTGCGATTTATTTAAATATTGGAACCCAATTTAATTGTTGTTTTCAAATGTTATAGAAAGGCACAAAAGCTCCACAGGCAGCGGGGCGTATTCATACCGACTTCGAAAAGGGTTTCATTATGGCCGAGGTTATGCATTTCAAGGATTTCAAAGAAGAAGGATCTGAGGCTGCGGCCAAAGCAGCTGGCAAATATCGTCAACAAGGACGAAATTATACTGTTGAAGATGGCGATATTATTTTCTTTAAGTTTAATGCTGGCGCTGGATTGAAAGACGCCAAGAAGAAATGATATCAAATTTGTGTGATTCTGTTTGCTTTGCTTTATCTGAATTTAATATTCTATTCTCAGATATTTATAACAATGAACGTTTAACTTTTTTTTTTTACAAATTCTCAACTTAAATAATTCTCAGATGAATTGAAAAATAATTAATAAATTATGGACTTTTTTATTCACCGCTAATTCAGTTATAATCAATCTTTGAAAAATCTATTCATATTAAAATTTAACAAAAATCGCATTTATATTTCGGGAAGAATGAAATAAATTTCAGTTATTATGCACAAAAACACATTGTTCTCAGCGTCCAAACATAGAAAGGCTCCATTTCTTAAGAAAATAAATAAAATTATAAATATACTAGCTGGCACCAAGGCTCGCTCCGCGAGCCTTCGCGCCAGCTTCGTATGACCCGCGCTCGTTTCCTCTCCGGTACAGGTTGATATTGGGCAAAAGTAATAAAAGTGGTAAAGTAGTATGTTTTTAAATACTCTAGGTTTTTATTCATTCTTTGTGTGAAATTTAAACATTATGCTATAAATTTTTACTTAAACTACTATCGACCAATATTTCCCCCTCGCCCACGGAAACGTGGCATTGTTTTATGTACTTAACTGTGAATATAATACACTTAATATTCACTGAAATGCGCTTACTCCCGATTTAAATAAAAAAAATTTTTTTTTTATGATTTGAAAGTTTGTTACATTAAAATTTTAAATAGCTTGGTGAATTCGTATTTTTTGCTCAAGCCTACTTTGCTGCTTTTTCATTTTAAATAACCTAGATACCGACTGCAGTGCAATCTCGGTAAAATTATTCCCCCATTTAATTTAGGGAATAGGTGTTATCTATCTATCCATCTCTCTATTCATCTATCCATCTATCATCAATCTTTCAACCTATCAATCTGTCAATCAATCAATCTTTCAATACATCTATCCATCAATCTATCAATCTGACATTCTATCAATATGTCAATCTATCAATCTTTCAATATATTTATCCATCAATCTGTCATTCTATCAATCTATCAATCTGTCAATCTGTCAATTTATCAACCTTTCAATCTATCAACCTATCAATATGTCAATCTATCAATCTTTCAATCTATCAATCAGTAAATCTATCAATTTCTCAATCTATCAATTTTTCAATATATTTATCCATCAATCTTTCATTCTGTCAATCTGTTTATTTATCAATCTTTCAATCTATCAACCTATCAATCTGTCAATCTATCAATCTGTTAATATATCAATCAATCAATCTATCAATCTGTCAATCAATCAATCTATCAATCTTTCTATCTATCAATTCTTACAACTCACAAAAATGCTGATATTTCACGACACACGCACCAATGTCGCATATAGCTTAAAACATTCAGGCAGACTTCACCTTTCAAACAAAAAAAACTGCATGCAAATCGGTTCAGCCAGTGCCGAGAAAGTTCAACACAAACACATTTCGCAACATTATTTTATATATATAGATATATCTCATTTTGAAATGGTTGACCGATGTTTTCATCCAATATTAAAGTTGTCAAAATCGTGATCCACCATGTGAACAAATGGTTTCAATATAAATATTAAAAAATCATGCTGTGGCTAAAAGATGTTTATGGTTCCACGAAACGGACACATTTTATCTTATATAATGAAGAGATTTTGATTGTAGGCAGTTTGTAGCGATCATTCACCAAAGTTGGCGGACAACTTTAAGGTTTGAAAAAGTATTTGACGAATTTTGTTCCATCGCTCCGGGTTTGTTTTGGTATGCTATTTTCAGACTCTGACTACATGAACCGACACACATACATATGTATATGAATAACCATATTTGTTTGAGTATTTTTTGTTAGACATGTCAGAAGACCACTCTTACTGAGCAAAATTATTAATTATTTATAAGGGGAATCAATTTAGCAAAGTCCATCTCTCTGTAATACCGACTCTACAGTTTTTTTTTTCTGAAACAGACGAGCGACATATCTTGATGCAATGAGGCAAACAAGTTGGTGAAGACATGGGCAACAAAAAGCCCCAGAATGAGTTTGATCGGGGTACTTAGTACCTTAAGTAAAAAGGTATTTTATAGAAATTAAAAAAAACTGTTAAAAAAGTCTACATTTTTTAAAGCAATTGTTATAAAATTAGGACTTTGAGATGATTTCAAGGAAGAAGCATTAAACCTTTTATACTTAAATTATCATAAATTCATTTAACTTTTGATTATTCTTTGAGGTTGTTTCATTAAAAGAAATTTTTAGTGAGGCAAAGGAGCATGAATGCAGTCTTATAGTATTGGATATTTTGTATTATTTGTTATAATAATGAATTAATTATATCATTCCTTCAATATTTTTATTTGAACAAGCCATTAGGTATGCTTAAAGTTACCATCTTGCTTCTGCAAAAAAAAACGGACAAATGTTTTAAAAAATTTAATTTGGCTGTACGCTAAATTGGAAAAAAATGTACAAAAAACGGACACATTTTTAAGTATATACTTACACAAAAATCCATTATTTCAGTTCAAATAAATTGAATTCTTCGGACTCAGAACTAACAATTGTGAGATTTCCAAATACAACTTCCCAGTTGCAAATAAGGGGAAGTCCTCTACTTAGCGATGCATCACTTGAACTATCCCAAGCACTGTCAATAGGCATTAGTTCTCGTGGCAGTCATTGAGCAGAGAAAAGGTGATGTTTTCAAAGAATAGCGTATGTTTTTTTTTTTATCAAAAAGTAGCATATTTTCAGGATTGAACTAAAATTTAAAAGCAAAACCAAAACGCAAAACCAAAACTTTTTTGAACACCTCACTTTCTGCCTGCTCATGAGAGGCATAGGGTAGGCCTACCCAAAGCGGCCATGCTCGAACAAAGTAGATGTGTAAGAGTGATGGGAAAAGTCTATGATATCCCCTCGCTTAGGAATGTTCAAATGATTAATCCGGAGAGCATAAAATTTGCAACTGGGTTAGCATTTAAGTTTTGAGAGTGCAAATCACCAGTTTTTAAGTGAATAAAAAAAATTATTCTTCACCAAAATTTTCAACGTCATAACAAGCCAATTTAAATCAAACTTGTCAATGTGCCCCTTTACATTAGGGCACAATGGTACTCGTCGTTTGTCGGATCTTGAAAATTTTGAATTCAAAAAATGATGGGCTGTGGACATATTTCTAAAAAAAAAGTACAATCGCATGACAATTCATGATTTCAAATACGTTCGCATGACCGCTGTATCGGCTTAGAAAAAACGGACTGTCCAGCGAAAAAACGGACATATGGTATGGTTAGGTATGCTACAAAAGTCTAATTGTTTATTTTTCCGTGTCCCAGTATTAAAAAAGATAAACAAACCGCAAAATTATAAGTGAGCACCAAAATAAACCCCCGATTATAAGAATGGTCGTTCCATTATCAACTTATTCATAGTTTTTGCTTTTGTTTCCTTTTTGTTTTTACTTTTTGTTCGTGGAGTCATGTCTGGCGGTGAAGTTATTCAATTCACGAACTGTCGCCTCGTGCGAAATCATAAACTAATAAAAGATGACCTTTGGATACGAAATGGAAAAATCATAAATCCTGAGCCGGTTTTCTTTGATGAAAAGCGAAAAGCGGATTCCCAAATTGATTGCAATGGAGCGATTATTGCCGCTGGTTACATCGACCTACAAATCAATGGTAAGTTAATTTTATTTTAAAAAATCTCGTGTAGAGACATGTCCAGAAACCAACACCCAGACGGAAATATTTCCTGCGATGACAAAGTCATCATTTCTCAAACAAAAAGGTAAAATGATTAAATGCTCTCTTTTCTTTTTAAATCGACTTCTTGTACATGTTAAGTTGGGCTTGGAAAAGATACCGTAAGTCTCTTAACTGACGCGTCCTTAGAAATCCCTTTGATGCAATTAAAACAAACAAGCAATCTTGAAATATAATTGAAATTTTTAACGAAAAAGTGGAAAATTAGTTACCTAATGCCCAATGTAAAATGAAAATTTAAATTTAAAAAAAAATTAATTTAATTATTAAAGCCAAATTCAAAAACTCCAAAAACATCTTTGAGTGTGATAAATTAGGAAACTGCGACTTCTATGGCCCCATTTATAATTTATACATTAGAAATCCGACACTTTTTCGGAGACAAAATACTTAAGATTAACAAGTAGGTACATGCGCGACATTTCGTAATGGGTTTTAAAGCTTTGTTTAAAAGTATAAGGTGACCACTATCACTTTTCTCCCCTAAATTCGCGGAAATTATCTGGAACAAGGTCATATTAATTGAACAATGTTATCTATTAAATGCATCAATTGTTGTTGCATAGATAATTTTAAATACCAATTGATAAAGATTGAGGACAATTGAAAATAATCATTTGGGGTAGTTGAAAAATAAATCACCAATTTGTACTTCATATAAAGGGTTCTGGCATTTTTGCCATTATCTCAAAAAGATACCTTTTGATTTTGATAAAAAAAAAAAAATTCAGCAAAAGATAATACTCAGAGGTATTTTTTAAAAATAGCTAGAAAGTGGCGCGAAAACGGGAATACACTGAAAAAAAAATTTGTTTAATTTTTTTCTTTTTTGTGGAAAAAAATTTATGTGTAAAATTGAAAATACATTTTCTTGTATTCCCTGTTTTATTAACTGTCAGTAGCCATTTATTTCATCTTTCTATCTTCATTAGTTTTCGAGATGAAAACTCTTGAGAAAGAGCTTACTAACAAGGATTTTCCAAAGTTATTTCAAGGACACTGCGCAATAGGAACCTAAAAACGGTTCTACAGCAATCCGCAAATCTACAAAACTTCAAAATCCCATTTCCTGTCTTATTTTTCACAGGTGGCTTGGGTGTGGATTTCTCCTACGACACTGCCACGGTCGAGGAAGGCATTAACAAAGTTGCTCACGAACTAGTCAAAAACGGTGTAACATCGTTCTGTCCGACGATTGTAACGTCTCCAGCAGAGACTTATCAAAAAATATTGCCTCGAATACCTCGAACAACAGACGGTGCTGGTGTACTCGGTCTACACCTTGAAGGTCCATTCATTAATTCGAAAAAGAAGGGGGCTCATCCTGAGAATTATATACAGTCCATTGATGAGGTAGGATCCTATACTATAAGTATTTTGTAATAAGTATTTTCCTTGAAAATATCTCTCATTGTATCTTTTTGCTCAACAACAACAACAACAGGGAATCAATTCTCTCATGAATGTTTATGGGACATTGGAAAATGTGAAAATAATAACACTGGCACCTGAAAAGGACACTGAAGGAGCTGTCACGAGAGCACTCAGCAAAATGGGCATTACAGTAGCTTTGGGACATTCGATGGCCACTTTAAGCGAAGGTGAAACAGCAGCTCAGAATGGTGCAACTCTAATAACGCATCTCTTTAACGCCATGCCATCGTTCCATCATCGTGATCCTGGCTTGGTTGGTCTATTAGCCTCTGATGCCATTCCGTCTGGTCAAACAGTATATTTCGGCATAATTGCCGATGGTGTGCATACACATCCAGCTGCCTTGCGTATCGCACATCGTACACATCCCGATGGTTTGATACTGGTCACAGATGCGATCTCAGCGCTCGGACTAGAGGAAGGCATACATCATGTGGGTCAATTTAAAATGGAAGTTCGAGATAAGAAGGCATTTTTAGCAGGTACCGATACACTATGCGGTAGCATAGCACCGATGGATCAATGTGTACGGATTTTGAAAAAAGCAACCGAATGCTCGACCGTTTTTGCCATCGAGACGGCAACACTGCATCCGGCAAAGTGTCTTAAAATTGAGCATGTTAAAGGAACTTTGGATTTCAATTCTGATGCTGATTTCATTTTTCTCGACGACGACCTAAATATTTTATCGACTTGGATCAATGGAAAATGTGTTCATAAAAGTTGAATTCGTTCAAATTTGTAAATAGCAATAGACAAATCCTATTCTGTATAAATTTCTATTAAAATTTAGTTAATGTCTTTCTAAGAAATCGAAAATATGTCCTTCAAATTGAGTATATTTTTTAATAAACAATTAATTAACCAAAAATATATTCCTTTAAAAAATAATTTTTTTTCATCTTCATATCCAAAGGATAAAACTCAAAATAATAATATAATATAAAATAATAATATAAAAAAATGTCACTTACATCAATTTGGCGGTTATGGCTCGATATAAACTTTGTATGTAAGTATGTATGTTGGAGTGGGATACTATCTACCTTGCAATAATGAGCCGGTCAATTCACTAAGAAGGACTGGCCTTTGACCGGTCCAATTCCTACCGGTTCTATTATGACAGTTTGCTCCATCGAATTCTCCTAGCCGGCGGTCGGCGATATACGGGTTGGTCTAAGGGTAGTCTGTAAATGACACGTTCATCATTTTAGAATTTATATAAGAAATTGGTTTTTTATTTTCCTTATTTGACTATCTTAAAATCAGACAAAGTTACGTCAATTGATCCAAAAAAAACACCCGTTTTGCGGACTAGTCCCTCTCCTATGACAGACCCATGTTAAAAAAGTCAGTTAAATACATTGGAAGTGGAATTATGAGGGGACTAGTACTGGTAACATGAAGGACTGACCGAAGGCTACACTTGGGTCAGTCCATATTACTACATCGTAGGCCGTATACCATCCCGTTGTGATACCATGAGGGGGTTTTCTTGTGTTTGTGTGTGTGTGTGTATGTCTTTTAATGTAGTGTGCTCCTAATATCCCTGCAGGAAGCCTGTCGCCATATGGCCCCATGTCTATATTGACGTCAATATAGAAAAGAGAAATAGTTCCAACGTCAACAGTATTTATAGGCGGTGTCATTAGAGAAACTGTACTGTCAAGAGGTATAGTTCATCTTTATTGACCATGTCAACAACGAGTCTCCTGATAAAGCGAGAGTACTCCTTTTGTCCACATAATAGTACCGACGTCAATAGTTCGCCAATAGTTTTTTGATCTACTGTTGACATTCAATGACAACTCAATGTTAAATGTATATAACACAAAGCATTGCGACGGGTATAACTGTTCAGTAGTACTGTTGACGCAGTCAGTAGAGAAATAGTATAGATTCACTATTGACATTTCCTGCAGGGATGCGACTTTTTGAAAAACCAGTGCTAGGCTTGGAACATTGCACTCCATTTCGGGCTGTGCTGGGAATCGAACCTTATCTCCTACGCCATCCCAGAGCCACAAGAGAGCATCTTAGAAATAAAGATAATTTAAAGAGAAAATAGAAATGCATTATCATTATTTTTAAACTTTTATTTAAGAATATGGAACGATACACAAATTCAAAGACTACATTTGCGTCTTAACTCGTAATTTGAATTCGGAATACACAAACACACAAACTAAGCTACTTCTATATGTGTATATATGTGTATATTATATATATGAACTAATATAGGTATATGAATATATATATATATGTGTATATATATTTTTTGTTTTCTTTTATTTTTTAGTTTTATATTTGATGCTTGGGACATTTAAGCGCATTGCATGAAATGTCAACAATTATTAACCCTTGGAAAAAATCGCTGATGATCGTTAAGGTTTTAGATTTTTTAATTTTTCATTTTTAAATATACTTGTATATATTTATATACGAATGGATGTATATAGTTTTGCCGTATATTTAGTAGTACAATCATAATAATTTAAGATTTTATGAAGTTTCATTGTAAATATGTATGTATGCTTAGAATAAGAGATTGATTTTTAGTTCAGTTTTCATTGATGATTTTCAATTTATGAAAATTTTTGGGATTTTCCTCTTTTTTTATCGTAAATTTTAATTAAACATTTTGAGAATTAAGTTTTTCTTTGTATGCATTTGCATATAGAGAAGTGTTTTTTTTTTTTTTTTTTTTGTGAGAATTTTCTTTTCATAACTATGTAGATATCATAGAAAAGTGTCATTAGTTATCAGATGTGGTTCTGTGACAGTTTTTTTTTTTTTTTATATATAGATTTCACTCAGCATTTCATGTTTTTTCTTTCCCATTTAATTTTTGCATTTTTTCTTTTCTTCTTAGATTTAAAGCAGTGAAGTCATTTTGAGGATACACTGCAAAAATTTTCTTGTTTTTTTGTCGCATATTTTTTTGTTCTTCATTTAATTGTAAATGATTTCGAAAATTATAAAAGGCATTGAAGAGTTTACTGTGTTTTCATTTTCCTATAATTAACTCGATATTTTATTCATTTTTATTTCACTTTATTTTATTTTTCATAAATTTTTTTTTTTTTTTTTTGATTTTTTGAAATGTCTTTTGTTTTTTCTAGAAAAAAAAAAACACAAAATATTTGAGAAAAAATATTGCAATTTGCTTTTCAATAAATTCGTTACGACATGGACTAAGACACAGCAAAAATTTGTTAATAACACATATAATAAACTTTTTTTTACATTTTTTTCCTGCGTTCATAGTATTTAAATACTAACAGTGAAATGCATTAAAAATTTTTTAAACTTTTTTATATATATATATATATATATATGTAAGTATGTATATATTTTTTAGTTTTTATTTAATATATTTTTGAATATTTTTTGATGCGCTAAAAATCTTCGCAAAACATTACCTACGTTCTCATATGCTTGTTTATATCATGCTTTTTGCTCATTCCTTGCAAAATTACAAATTTAAAAGAAAAAATTTCTTCATGTGTATCATTAATTTTTAATGGCTTAGTAATTTTTGCACGCTTATCGTTATGTTGCAAGTGTAAACTATAACGTGTAAAATTTTGTTACAAACGAACTATCAAGAACGAAATTAATTTCTCTTTTTATATTGTATATATAATATGTTGTATAAGGTATATATATCCGTTTCTTTATGCTTCTTTACACATTTTCACATATGTATATTTTGAAAACTATGAGCTTTTGAATCCAAAAAAAAAAAAAACAGAATATCTTCCAAACGCCAAGACATCTTACAATACAAGTGTCACAATTTAATCAATGTATATATATATATATATTTTTTTTTTTTTAATATTTATATATTAATATAACATCTTTTTTTTTTGTTTGTTTTATTTTGTTTTTTAATCAATTTTTTCCTCAATAAATATTAACTCCCATTAAAAATCTTTAAATTCTTAACTAAAAATGTTGGCGAAAATTTACTGCTAAATCAAATTTTTGATATGTAGTTTTAAAAATGCGCTCTAGTGAAACTGATTAATGTTTTACGAAAATATGTCCATAAAAATTCTTGTATATATAGGTCTTTATATTTATAAATATATATATATATATATTGCACAGTTGGTTTTAAATTTAAATAAGTAGATTTTAGTAAATTGGTATTGCATTTGAGCGCATTGGCTTTTGTAAAATTCACATACACAATTTGTTTTTCTTGCCTTAAAAAATAAATAGAACCCATTCTTTGTGTTTGTTTCTCTTTCCGATTTTTTTGTATTATTATTATTTTTTTTATTGTTTTTTATTTCATTGTTACGTTTATGTCATAATCCTTCTGAATACATAATAATGCCCTATGTATTGCATGTAACGTAAAGGAATTCAAAAAAGTGGCCAAAGCTTATTGTCTGAAGCGATATAGAATACAATATAAAACTGTGTGTGTTTTTTTTTTAAATTTAAATTTTGGTTTTTTGTTTGTTTTCTTTTCCCCTTATATATTTTTATGTTTGAAGCTAAAAAGCTTAAAATTCATATCAAATCAAAACTAAAGAACTCATTTCGAATTTGATGCGTTTTTATTTAATTTAATTATTTTTTTATTTTTGAGCGAACAACTTTTAAAAGTGAATGTAACCCAATGAGCCTGAAATCCACTATAGAGTTTTTTTACGAAGAGTTTTTTACGTAGTGGATTTCAGGCTTTAAAGCATCTTCTATTTCCAAGAAGTTACAAATTTTTATGCATTTTCAAATTTTCAGCAAGCATTTTACTCTCTCAATCAATAAAAGTTTTTGATTACTTGGCGTTATTGAAATTATTTTTTAAATTTTTTTTATGATAAATATATTTAATCTATTTTGAAGACTTAAACTAGGTTAATCACTAAGGAAATTGGAAAAATCGGAAGAGTGTAAGAAACTGAGCTTTTTTTCTTCTATACATTTTTATTAAAAAGCTTGAAAATTTCCATCATCAAAAGCATCGTTAACTTTATTGTGTCTTTAAAAAAGGATTAATTTCCTTTTGTTTCTTTTTTTTTACAACAAAAATAAATAATTTAATAATAATTTTAATTTTTTTATATTTTCACTTATTTTATAATTCAATCTATTTATATTTATTGAAATTTTATTTTCAAGTGATACATTATGAAATATAAATTTTAGATATTTATTTTTGAACTTAATTATTAAGGATTTCTATCTATGTAAATGATTTTAAATTTAAAAGCTTAAATTCCATATGCAAATGTGACTTTTTTAGAAATGTAATACTTTGTTTTTTTTTTACAATAATAGTATTAATATTTATACAATCGTATTTTATTTTTGATTTTATTGAAGTGTACATACATAGTTTTAGTTCTTGAATGTTAGGATTTCTTTTGATGAAAATGAAAGACCAGCAATGGCACTGAATGTACATATGTACATATGTGATATGAAAATAAGCGAAAGATGGATGGAAGAGGGTAATTGAGGACTTGCATTCAATTGAATTAATATCCATATCGAAGGAAGTCTTTTTTTGGACCAGATTAATCGAAGACATGAACTGATTGAAAGGCTTTTCTCCTCCGAGAGTCGAAATTGACGGAGCAAGGTTACGAAATGGTATGTCCTTAAGCTCATAAAAGAATATTAAAAGATGTAACAAGGTTATTATAAAAAAAAACTCTTTCAAAATGAAATTTAACTTTATGTAAGTAAGTATGACAAAATGAATTATACAGATTTTAATTATTTTTTTTTTTTTTTCAATTTGCTGAATTCGAATGGGCTTGAATAGGTTCTTTTATATAAGGTTTTCAGCGGTTTTTATCGGTAAAAAAAACAAAACTTCAAAAGCTTACACTTTCGAATATATTCCTTTAGTCTTCATGCCAGTTTACCTTTATCCTATACGAGTTTTATTATTTCCGAAGTTTTTTCAATTCTTTTCATGTAATCTTTTATGACGGCCTGGCAGCATTCATAAATCTGGTTAAAAGCTTTCATGAAGACTATCAATTGAAAGTTTTAGCCTTTTCATATATCACTTGAGCATGTGTAAGACTTATCCAATCAAGGATTTAGTCGAAACTGGGGAAATGTGCTAACCGAAGGTTGGCGCTCCCCAAATCAAGCCATCAGATTTCAAGCTGTGTGCTAAAATTCTCAGAAGCTTTAAAATTTTCTTGAACTTAAGATGTTTCAAAATTTGAAACTCTTAAGGCTCTCCAAAGGCGCTGATGAGCCACAGTCACAAAGTGACTTTCCGCATCCATCAGTCGTGAATGTCTCCTGCGGTTTAAGCTCGTATATTTTCTTATACCTTCAAAAATAATAAACTGGCATGACGACTAGGAGCCTATCGTGTGAACAGAAATAAATAAAAATGATATTCGAATTGCCTAAAACTAATGAGCAAAAATCTTACAATTTAGACCTATATATATATATATATATATATTTATTAAAAAACTTTGGGAGGGCATAAACATAAGTTAGCACTTGATGTTGATCATTTTTTGTTTTGTTCTTTTACAAATTAATCGTGTTAATATATCCTTTTTATAAATTTGTTTTACTTTCTTTTTTGTTCTTCGCTCTCATTTTATAATTGTAAACATTTGAAATCATATTTTTGTGTAACCTTAATATTCGGTTCGGGGATCTACAGATGTTTATGTAAATTTATAAAAAATTTTTGGTCAGATAGGAAACTATTTAAAGTAAACATTCACAACCGTTTTAAATTTGCAAAATATTCTTCAAAAGTAACTAAATAAAAAATAAAAAAAAACTTTGTTTCGAATAAGAGGTAACAACAATATTCTTTAGAACGAAAAGCACAAAGAAGCAGACTATAAATAAATGAGCAAATTTCAAATCAAAAATATTTTTTCTCTTTTTAATTTCATTGGAAATAATCACAAATTTAAATAAATTGTAAATAATGCCATGTTGTGCGGTTTTTTTTTCGGTTTTAAAATGGGAAGACATAAAACTCTACAAGTAGTTTTTTATTATTTTTATTTTTTACAATGCTAATAAGTTCCCATTAACTGTGTTTAAAGCATTCGATATTGAATTTAATTAATTCTATTTTAAACGATACTACTCTCAAACAAAAGTTCCATTTTTATTGTATTCAATATACAATGAATAAAATTCCATATTGAATTTAAAAAAAAAAATTGTTTTTTGTTTTTTTTTTTGTTGAAGTGCAAAAGCACTGCAAAACATTTTGTTTAAATCCTTAAATTCCTTTATATAACTCTTAAAAATTTTTGTTCTCTCTTACTGACACAATGAGTATAATTTTTATTGTTTATCTTTTTTAAAGTTGCCTTTTAAAATTTTTTTTTCTTATTAGCAGGGCTCGGATTTTGCTGCATTTATAAATTTAAAGTATACTTTATGGGGCAAAAATTTTCTTACCAACATTTTGCAAACAAGTTAAGCGAAGTTGAACTTCAAACCGGTTTTCTAACTTCAAAAAAATCCATATTGAAGTTTAAAATCGATTTGGGTCCTAACTTTATGTGAAATGAGCAAAAATTTTACTCCATAAAGTATGCTTTATATTTATAAATACAACAATATCCGAGCCTTGATTAGTTTTTTTTTTCTTTCTTTTTTTTTTTGTCACTCCTTAATATGTAGATTTTCTATTCAGAATAAATTGTTTTATTTCCTTCATTTTTGAATATACGTATTTATTATTTCTAAAAAAAATTTTTTTTTTAAATTTTGATATCCAATAAATAACTCTTTAATCAACTTCTCACAGAGGGACTACACAATGCTTGCAAAAAAATTTCTAGCATAATTTAGGCGTTAATACTAAAACACACAATATCAAGTGGATGGATTGATGTGAGTATAGGTTTTATATATATATATATATATATATTTATATATATGCATATGTGTATATATATGTATGTATATTTTTATGTAATTGTATATATAAAAATTGTCATTCTCCTTAAAGTTTTCTTCTATAAGCCATTATTCCTTCTGCCTTCTGCGTTCTCATCTTGTCAAGACGCCATCCGTACAATATTAGTAGTTAGTATTTTCGTGAAACCATCAAATCGAAATAGTTTGAACAAATAAATGAGCAGAACTTACTTTGCAAATCTCTTACGTTTGTATTCTCTTAGAAGTAATAAAAAAAAAAATAAAATAATTTGTATACGTTGAAGAACAACAAAAACATTTACATGTATATTATTTCGTCCTTTTGACATCATATATAGACAAAGGAATCGTGCCTATTGGATTTCTTGGCAAGGAGCGAAATTGTATTCAATATTGCATAGCTTTATAGGAATCGTTGTTTTTGTTCAATTGATGATTTCAATGGAAAGTTCTTAAGGCATTAATTAGAACCCTACATATGCATATAAAGAGCGAGAGAGAGAGAGAGAGAGAGAGAGAGAAGAGAAAAAAAAACAATATTTCTTTGGTCATAAGATATTCAAAAACTTAATAAATAAAAATCAAAGAATCTCAAGGTTTTTTTTTTTGGTGTGTAAAACTTCTCTATGACAGTTACATTTTTAATATATATATGTAGTTATAAATTTATTTAAATTTTGGCATATTTTTGGCTGATAAAAATAGTAAATTTTGCATAATGCACAAATGTTACAACATTGAATTGCTAGAAATTTATAGTAAAAATATTTACTTTGTCTTTTTCATACAATAAATGTTTCTAAATACTTCTAATATATATATATATATATATATACGAGTATATGGATATATATATATATATAAGTCGACAGAAATTTTTTACTTAAAAATAACTTCGTAGTGTAAATTTTTAAAGCAATGTTTTTCATAGTGCTTTTCGTTTCCTCCCTGCAATGCTGCAATCCAATAAGTTTAGTGAAAAGCGAAAATTTCCTTTTTTTCGTCCAAAGGATGTCCTTTTTTCACTTTGCACTCTTCTTTTTTTTTACTTTCATTGTTCACACACAATACTCAATAAAATATTGTTTTTTTTTTTTTTTTTGTAGAACTAAGGGGCTGTCCATTAATTACGTAAGATTTTTATTACTGTTTTCACGTTCGCGTCTTAAGTCTTTGCGCAGACAATTCTGTTATAAAAAGCGAGAGAGATAGACGCGAACGTGAAAACAGTAATAAAAATCTAACAGCCCCTAAGCGGTTATGACTTTCACTCAAAGAGGACAAAATTGCAAACGTTCATAAGTTTTTTTTATGGATTTGTTTTTGTTTTATAATTTTCTTTTGTTTATTAAATTTTGATTTGCAACTTTTTTGTTTTTTTGCTTTTAAATAGTTTTGTCTTATTTATTTCGTAATTAAACACTAATTTTTTTTTTCAATTCAATTTGGTGTATTCAAGTATTTGTTTTTTTTAATCATTCAGTTTTCCTGTGCTACATTTGAAAAATTTAAATATTACTTGCAACATCTAGTCAAAACTTCTACTATTTTTTTTTTCTTTTCTTGTTTTATATATATATATATATTTTTTTTTTTTTGTATATTTTGAGTAAACACTTTTTCATTTTCGTTTTATAATACTTGGTATATATGCTTATTTGTAGTTTTTTTTTTTTAATATTTTCTTTAATAAGACTGTTTCAAGGTACATTTCTATTTACTTTGATAATTGTCATGTGTGTGTAAATGTTTATATGTTATTTCTTATTATATATGTTTTTAAATATTTTATGTAATTTAATTTTACATAATTTACAAAGCTTGCTCCAATTTATGCGTATATATGTATGTACTTTTCTCACTTATTAAGTTGCTTTTTTTTTCTTCCTTTTGTTTTTCTCTTTATAAGTAAATTTTTGAGCTTTTTTTTGCAATAAGCCAAAATACGTATAAATATGTAAAGTCCAAAACTAAGTATATGCACTACAGACAACTTTTTGAACATATTCGAACAAATAATATAATTTGATTTTATGTATATATACTTATATTTATATATATATATATATAGTATGTATATGTTTATTTGTGAATGTATATAATTTTAGCATTTTAACATGTTCATTTTGAAATGAGATATGTTAAGCGATGATTTTTCTTTTTTTCAAAAATTTATTCCATATTTTTTGTGTATTGTCATGCGCTTCCTAAAAATAAATATGTTTGGATGTAAATCGATGATACTTAAAAAAAAAAAAAACAACAAAATTATTCGGTATTTGGGAGTTGTAAAAATCATAAGAGTTCACTATTTTCTTACTATCACAGGCGGGGAGAAACTGAAACATGTCATTGGTCTAAAAATTTGGTTTTCGTTTTTTTTTTTTTTTTTTTGATGTGGTAAGTTTTTAATCATTAAAATCGGGTTCAACGAACCATGGAAGCAGTTGTGAGAATATAAAAAAGATGATTTTGCGTTTGAGGGAATAAAGAGCCTCCAAATTTTCTTGAGCCTTTTAAAGTCATCTCAAAAAAAAAAAAAAAATCAGTTTATCGAATCAAAAGGGCTTAAATTAACAATTTTGGTTCAGTGAAGATATCTTATATTCTTCAAATGTAGTTAATGTTCGGACAATTCCACGTAAAACAGGCCTATTGCTCACTATATTTTTATGGAGGCATTCCACAGAAAATGATACTTTTGTCCCGTACAAACCGACAAAAATTAATATAATTACTCAAAAATTTTCGAAAGGTCATCTCAGGGGCTGTCCATTAATTATGTAAGATTTTTATTACTGTTTTCACATTCGCGTATTAAGTCTTTGCTCTCTCTATCTCTCTCTCTCTCTTGCTTTTAATAACAGAACTGTCTGCGCAAAGACTTAAGACGCGAACGTGAAAATAGTAATAAAAATCTTACAATAAGCTATCACATCGAATTGCCTATGGCATCGCAATACAGCGAAAGGACCAAGGTACAATAGTCCGAGATAAAGGGAGAGCAAGAGAGAGAGAGAGAGAGAGAGAGTATTGCACGCACGACTCTAGGACTATTGTACCTTGGCCCGATGGCCCCAGAAATCATGTTATTTCAGTGCCCAGGTGTTTTTAAATTTTCTCAAAATTTATCATATTTGAGTGAGTGAGCATCCTTTTTTCCATCGAAAAAATTGTATATTTCCAAACCAAAACCAAAACCAAAAATTGTTAGTGGGAGTGGTGTGACCATCACAATGGAATTGCCCATTAGCAAGCAAAACAATAACAAATAACTAACTAATAATTAATTTCGAAGGTAGCAACCATATAAAATTTTAAATTTTATTTTTAAATGGGTAAAAAGAAAACTCTGTGAAAACGAGTAACAAATTATTATGCTACCTCAATGGGGATACATTAATTGTCCCGGTAAAAGTCTTTAGAAAACTGTGAAGGAAATGAATTTATAATGTAATACATTAAGGGTATTCACAAGAAAGGCGGAATTTAATTTTCACAAGCTTTTAAATGAAATTTTGGATTAATTCATGAAAACCGGGTGTGCGGCGACGAGCTCAAATCGAAAATTATCCGAAGTCGAGTTTTTGCGATGAAATTTCACGCCTTCCTTGTGAATATCCCTATTATTAACAATCAAAATGTATCAATGGGATCCTAATAGCAACATATAATCACTTAAATGAGTCCTTTTAGTAGTAATATGGAATGCCACCGGTGACTGCTACAGAATTGCGACTTTCACATTACTCAGGATCTTACTTATTTTTAGGTTAGATAAATTTTTTTTTTAAATATTTCTTTTTGAAATATGTAGTTGAAGTTTTTTTGCAATTCGATTCATTCATTTGATTGAAAAAATAACTAATTTTTCGTATAATTTTCCCTGATATTTTTTTGTATACAAGAAAATTGAAAATCAAAATCAATTTTTGGTGTTTTCAAGTTTAAAATTCTTATAAAAAAATAAAGAATTTTGAAAGGCTGAAGTGGCCAAAAAGGCTATTAATTTTCACAGTTCTTTTTAGATTATTTTAATTAGAATTAGACATGCAACATGATGAAACACTTAAGTTTTTTTCTTTGCATTTTTCGGTTTTTGCATATTGGCAAAATTTTGGTAAATTTCCTAAAAACATATTCCTCTCGATTAAAAACTTGAAGCCAAATATAGCGCATTATCATTTGGTACACATATAGATATAGATATACAATATACAATATTTAAAAAAAAAAAAAACTTTTTGCAGTGAAAGAAAAAACGAAATGTCGCACTTTTTTTTTTATAGGAATACAATATTTCAAATTACAGTTATATTCTTTCCGATAAATCTTTCGATGTATATGCTTCGTGATTTCAAATTGATATAGGTATGAGTTTCATATAAAGTTCGAAACTATTATTGCTGCAAAAGTGGTTTGTCAATAAACATGGACCGATAGATATTGATTGGGAAGACTGAGCGGTAATTTTTTTAAATATTTTTTTTTTTTTTTTGGTTTGTGTTCTCTTTTGTTTGTTATTCTAACCGCGCAGGTCGGTAAAACTAACATGAATAAAATGTAGAAAAGAAAAAAAAAAAACAAAATAAATAAATAAATATTAGCGAAGCAATTTAATAATCGCCATAATATTACGTCACAATACCCAGTCGAAAGGTACGTTTGGTTATACTTTAATAGTCTAATTGAGTTTTCCTGTAATAGGTAAATGGATTTTCCTGTTTGTTTAAAATCCATACGCTCTATATGGAATGCAAAAATTTTATATTTATATTCTTTGAATGAACATTTTCAAATGTTTTTCAAATGTGTCTTGAGTGACACCTTCAAGGTTATTCTCGTATTGCTTCGATTATTCGTGAATTTTATTACTTTAGTTAAGTTTTGTAATTTTTGAGGAATTAATGTTATTAACCATATTATTTGCTTTTAAGTTCTTCTATTCTCTTCTCAGCTTTGAAATGTTTCATAGCCCATTTAAAACTAGAATACATTGATGCTGTGGAGTATTTTTCATTGTCAGGGCTTGGATTTTGTTGATTTTAAAATTTTAAAGCATACTTTATGGGGCAAAATTTTTCTTTCAAACATTTTGTGAAGAATTTAAGCGAAGTTGAACTTCAAACCGGTTTTCTAACTTCAAAAAAAATCCATATTGCAGTTAAAAATCGATGTGAATTTTAACTTTATGTGAATTGAAAAAAACTTTTACTCCATAAAGTATGCTTTAAATTTTTAAAAGCAACAAAATCTGAGCCCTGTTCATTATCAACGAATATGCCACTATTTCTCTTTGTTATGCTCTTATTTGTGATTTTGCTTGTATCATTCCTGACATAATATATCAAAAAATTTAATTTTATTTCACTTTTTTTTTTTTTTTTTTTTTTTTAATTCAGAGGTTATTAGGTCGTAGTGTATGCAAGACAATATCCATAAACTATTTTCCCTTTTATTTGATAAATTTTGTCATTTTAATTATTTTTGTTTCATATTTTTCTGTAGACACAAAAAGTAGACTTTTGAAGAACATTGGTCAAATCTTAATTAGCCCTACATTGTTTTTAAACGAGTGGAGAATATATGCAATTTTCTTTTTGTTTTCTGTGTATATCAAGTACATATGCATGTATACGATTTGTAAAAAATATACTTATATGTATACACTAAATAATCCAATTTTCGGAACATACATTTTGTATGTAAAACCGAATATATTATTGTATCTATTTATATATATATATATTTTCTTTTTTTTTCTCTATTTAATTCTTATTATAAGTCAATTAGTATAATAATGTATATTATATGCTAAAGCAAAAAATATTTTCACCACAAATTTGCTTTTCCTTTTTCTATATAAACAACCCCTTGAACAATTATTAATGGATCTATCCTTTATAGTGAAAATTTGATCGTAAGGTCTTCACGTGAATGTTTGGTTTAAACTGTCTTTACAATAGCAGTTTTTTTTTTTTTTTTTTTTTTTTGAATAGGTATTTTCTAAAGTAATTTTTGGTTTTTTGCTGTATATCGACTTTTTGTTTTGGTTACAATTCTACAAACATATACTTATATACTTGTATCTATAGGAAGAAAATGTTTCAACATACAATTTTGTTTTCTTAGGCATTTGCATCTAAAATTACGTAAATACATAATTTTGTATTTGAAATTATTCATGTAAATCTTTTCAATTTATGTATATATATATATATATATGTATATGTATATGTATTTATATACATGTTTATTTATTTATTTAATGTATTTTCCTATTCTCCATGATTATTGACTTTTATTATTTTTGTATCTATGTTTCTTTATCGTTTAAAATGTGGATCTCTAAATATATATGTATGTGTGTATATATCAATTGTAATTTGTAAGCAGTTTTCTATTGTTTATATTCATATTTATTTTTTTTTTTTTTTTGTATAATTATTGTGTAAACAATTTGCAATGTTATCGTTCACGGTATGACTTTCTGACTTTCATCGGTTTTGTCTACATTTTTAAAAAAATAGCTGTGCTTCAATTTAAGTTCCTCTGATGTCTATATTTATTATGTCCAACTGCTTACCAATTTAAGACTTAACATCCACAAGTATTGTATTATATATGAATAGGAAATTTTGTTTTACGTTGTTTCATTGTGTTGTTTCTTCGAAATAATATCTCTACTTCATTTTGGATGGTCAGAAAAGTAAAGGCGGACTGTTTCAAAAGCTTTGAATTTCCCAAAAAAAAAAATATATATAAAAGAAATTTTTTAACAATTTTTCTTGATATGTTAACTAGAACCTACACATGATTTCTTCATTCCAATTAAAGACTTATGTCCGTCATAAATATATTATATATATATATATATTTTTTTTTTCTTTAGAATATTATTTTCAAGCTTTGTAAGTTAACTATTGCTTTTGGTTGGGGCTTACAAATTTTCATTCAAATTTGTAGTTTAAAACAAAGTATAAAAAGAATAAAATAGGAATAAAAAATAAATAAATAAAAACAAGCAAATACATACTGTGTGTGTGTGTGTTTCTGTGTGTGTGATGTTGACTTCTCTGTGCGTAGGTTTTTGTAATAAAAATCTCGAAATTAACTTCACCATTTAAAAGCGTGTATCGTCGTTTTTGTCTTTCATTTTATGCCTTATTATGGCCAATGGTAATCGGTTCCGAAAGCACCGAACTTTCCCTTGATTATTCTAGTTCCAAATGTTGAACAAATTCATAGACCCCTCAAAGACTTTTGATGTCGGACGTACACTTGAATGAATCTTTCTTGCGGAATTATCTGTACAAGTCACTGCAAAAAGGAAATTATGAATTAAAATTAAGAAATAATATAAATAAATAAAAAATTAAAAAAATAAAAAATAAATAAATAAAAATAAAAAAAAATAATAAATAAATAAATAATTCAATAAATAAATATATAAAATAAATAAATAAGAAAAATAAAAGAATTAAAAACAATCACAAAAACCATTCGAAAATCTAACCAAATAAAATAAACAGAATATTTTAAAAATTGCAATTTTATTTAAAAATTTAAAAACGTATTAAAACAAACAACTTATTGTATATTTCCGTATACATATAAGAATAAGCAAAAAATGTATATATATATAAATATATATATATTATATATATATATATATATATATATATATATATATATATATATATTTGTGTGTGTGTGTAAATTTCAATAATTAAAGAAATATCGCTTATTCATATTTGTATGTATGTATGTATGTAAATTGAAGAACACAACGCATGACAAAGAAAAGGAATTTTATGATGTATAAAAAAAAAACTCAAAATCTTTGAATTCAATATTTTAAAATTATTTTTTAATAAGATTTTTCATTTAAAATAAAATCAATGATTGTATGTATGTATATAAGACAAATGCTTAGTATAAAAATAATTGAAAAAACAGCTATTTGAGGAACTTATATACCACAGTAAAGCAATTTCAACTTCATTTGTTATTTTGTTTTTTGTATTTGTTTTTGTTAAATTTTTTCTTTTCGCACTTGGCGTTTTGAACAGTTGCCCTTCAATTTTCGTTTTAAGTGTTTTTTTTTTTTTTTTTAATAAGACTCTTAATATTCTACAATATAAGTTTTTAAGATGTTTTGGTTGTAGAATATTTGACAAGTTTGTAATTTTTTTCGAGTACCTTTCTAAGTTTTGCTCCTTATTTTTTTATTACTATAGTTTTTTTTTCTTTTTTTAATGAATTCTTTTTGAATTTTAACTTTGCTATATGAGTTTTGATGTTGCTTTAAAATTTTGAAATCATTTGATTAGTTTTGGACAGCATATGGTCTTATGGATTTGAGATTTGAGCTATTTTTTTTTTAGTTGCTTTTCATAATATTTTTCAAGCATGTGCTGAAGGTTATTTAAAAGTAACGAATGTTATTTTTGCATTTCCTTTAAAAAGACATGAATGAAAATTGTATCAGCACATGCTAACATAATTTTTTTTTTATACTATGCATCGTATAGAAAATTTTTAATTTTGTGGTACGCACTCTATTTACTTATTATTTATGACTTTCGTTTTCTTTTTTTCTTCTTCTCGTTCTCATCATTTAAGGCGTAAAATATCATCAAAAAATTGACATACACTAGATTGTGGTTGTTATGGTTGTTCTTTTTGCTTCTGTTGCTATTTATGTTATGTATATATATATATATATTCTTGTGTATATGTTCACACAATTCAAATAGTTTATAAGTATATATAAGTATAGGAATACAGATAGCTTTTTCTTTCTAATTAGAAATGTATACTTGTAATGCATTGTATAATTTTGGAAAAAAATAAGAGGATTTTCAGGAGGTTAAAACTTTTCCTTTTTATCTTTGTAATAAATTTTTGGAGCTTTAAACTTGAAGTTGAAATTCTAAATTCTTAAATTTTTTTTCTTTTTTTTTTCTTAACTTAATTTAATGTAAAATTATATATATTTATATATATATATATATAATTTTAAACTTATATTAGTAATTAAAACATTGTTTGTCTTCGTTCGTTTCTGAGTGGTTGTTGCACAAAAGGTGCAGGTGTTTTTTTTTTTATTTTTTTTATAAGTAAATAGTTCTGATATATATATAAATAAAATACAATAAATATATATGTATATGACTAAAAAAAAAAGTTCATTTATTTCTAAATGCAATGAATTGAATTGCAAAATGTATGCAAAGTTTTACATTATCAATCAAATTTATGTATTAAGCGAAGGAGGGGGAAAATTTGCCAGACGTCTGTGTTCAATAAAATCGGATTCTTACCGAACACAATTCAAAGATTTAAGAACGTAAGAGAATGGGTATTCAGTGTACTCCCTCCTTGCGGATGTCCTATCGTCTTAAGGGGACTTTTTGCGAATGCTCTAGTATATTTGCTTCTCAAATAGTTTCCCCGCTTAAGTGGACACCTCTGTTAAGCAGACAAATTTTCAGGTCCCGTAGGTGTCTGCTTAAGAGAGCACACTGTATTGAATTGTAATCCTTAGTAATAATCCTATTTTATTGAACAACGCTATGAGTATGAAGGCTTTCTGTGGGAAAGTTATTTAAGAAAATCAAGCTTTTTTTTGCAATAATTCTTTCGTTTGGCGGTATATTGAAGCACATTTTAAGCGCATTTTGATTTGAAATTTTTAAAATTTTTTATTATATTCTATACCGTCATGTCATTAGTGTTTGCGAGCGAAATGAGTGGCAAAAAATTAAAATCTCCATATCCATTAATTAAAAAAAAAAAATTAAAAAATTATATCCAACAATACTTCTTGCATAAATAAGAGAAAAAAAAAATCGAATATCATTGAAATGACTATAAACATTCGCCGTTACGTAAATTAACATAATATTTTCGATATACATACATATGCGTTTAAATGTATAAATTTAAAAATCTTTGGCAGCTTTTTATTTTTATTTTTTTTAAATTTAAGTCAAGTACTTTCGAGATAAATCAAAGAGAAATGTTTTTTACAAAAATATTTCGAATTTTTTATATTCCGCTGCGCACTTCCAATTCACTCTATCCTTCGCTTTTTCTTGTATTATTTATCGTTGCATTTCTTTTTATTTTATCTCCAATTTTTATATATAAATTTTTGTTTTTGTTTTTTTTTTTTAGTGTAAACTGCATAAAATACTCCAATTCAATAATTACTAGTTCAACAAAAAAAAAAAAATTTTTTTCAATAAAATTCAATTAAAACTGAATTAAAAAAATGAAGAAAAAAAATTAAAATGAGAATAAATTCTTGCAGGACAAAAAATCACATACAATAATTGTTTAAAAAAAATTTGTAGGCATAGCTTTTTTTTTTTTTTTTTTTTAAGAACGTTACTTAAATATTAAGACATATCTCTATATAAACTAATAAATAAAATACCAAATTCACAAAAAAAGGTTTAAATGTCACTTTTTGTTTTGTATATTTTTGTAATAAATAGAGATTAAATATATATCTTTTATATATTTGTTTATATGATTAATCTTTGTATGAATTATAAATTTGTAAGCGTTATATTTCAGTTATCAACACAAAAAGTAAGTAAACATACATAATTTAATTGAATAATAAGGACTAAAAAAGACATTTTAGGTGGAAAAAGTTAACACTTAATTTCATAGCAACGCAGACTGCAGTAGTGTCTCAAAGAACAAATTTATCATTTGATTTTTATTATTATTTGTGAATATATATGTACAGATATATATATATATATATTTCGTTGTGTTGAACGCAATTGGCACTGTTTGATGTGATTTCTTTTTTTTTCTTTTTATGGAATTAAAGCAAGCGTAAAATAGGTTTTGAAGTCTGACTAGCTTTTAAAAATAGGGACCTTAAAGCACTCCATACAGGCTTTATTTTGTTTCGAATATATTGGAAGATTTTCCTTTCAATAGCAGTGTACTGTGCTTCCGATGGGAGCGGAGAAATTGCAGAGAAATGTATTTGAAGATAATTCATGCCTATTACGTAATCAGACGGACCGAATTCGTTCGGATATTTTACGTTTATATGAATGAGTTTTTCATTCCTAAAAATGCGAAAAATCCAAACAGACTCGATCCGCCGGAATACATAGTAGGCACGATTATTGACGTGGATCAAAATTACTTACACAAACAAAATGTTACTCATTTTAGTTTGCATCGTAATCCAAGCCACTGAGAATTAAGTCCAAGCATTATTGCACTAAGAGGTCAGCTGTTTTATCAATATTGGCCCCCGAAAGTATTGGTTGCATCCCATCCAATTGTAAAGAACACCTCAGTTCTTATTTCATGATGGGGGGGGACACATTACTCTTTGATATCCTGAGATTTAGGATTGGGTTCAAATTAACTAAACAGCTTCATAGATTCTTATGCATAAAATACAAAATTTTCATAGCTTGAATTTGAAGCTTGATTGCTTTTAGATGTCATTACTTTAATTCCTATTTTTTTTTTTTTTTTTTTTTTGCAGCCACTACTGTCAATTGTTGCTTTTCATGGGTTTCATACTTAATTCAAATAAGATTCAACAATAAATGAGTCAATTATAAAAAAAAAAAAATAATAAAAAAAAAATAGGACTTGGTAATCGAAACAAGTCAATAAATCACTTAATATATATTCAAGGGTTTTAAACTTCAGTTTAAAAAACGTAGTCTCTAATATCGTTGGAACAAAAGTAAAATAGTTGTATCTTGACTTTATCATAAAAAAAAAAAAAAATTAAAAAATTTGTTTTGTTCAACAAAACTTTGGTGACTTAAACAATAAAAGCGCGTGGAATTACAGTTGTGTATTTGTCTCTTTGTGTTAAAATGTTTTCACATGTAGTTTTAGAAGTTTAATTTACAGGGCAAAATAAAAAAAAAAAAAAAAAAAAAACAGTTCGTTTAACACTTAAGCGTATCCAAATTTGATGTAAAATAAATTTTTCTACATACTAATATCTTTGTATTCGCGATGTTTTAATTTTCACGACGTTAAGAAATCAAATAAATTTTAATTTGGGATCGATTAAAACTAAAGACGTTTGAAAATGACTATGCATTTGATTTAACCTAATTTCTCAGTAAAAATAGAAGAACAAAATTCTTTCAATAAGTTTCAAAGTAATTGATATCGAATCATTAATAAAAATTAAAAAAAATTACTTAACAGATTTACACATTTAAAGAATAAATTCACTGAAAAACAACAGCATTTAAAAAGAGCGTTTACGCATTTAAATAATTTTTTGTAGTTTAAAAACAAAACTCGACCAAAAGAGTCCTGCACTAAGTCACTCCCATACACGATACCAAAGGGAATGGAGAAAAGAGACTGCATGTGTACTGAATGTTGGACAGTAGGTACACATGAAATATATCGTGTAAGGCGATTTTAAACATACGCTATAACAAGGATTGTTATATAGCAAGGACTATTGAAGGAGCTGCTAACTCACATATAGAAAATGGAGAATTCATAACTAAAACCCAAGGGCCTTTGCTCTGTAGTTCGACTTGAACAAAGATTTGCTCGGACTCGAACGTTTCATGCTCTCTTGTGAGAGTGTGGGATGTTCGGTATACGTTATTTGTTCCGACTCGGATTTAGTGTTCTGAGTAGAATAACTTTCCGAGTCGAACTTCAAAGTTAAGGCCCCAGAGTTGAGTTATCAGCTTAAGTCCCATTTTATATTGAACATCGGCTTCACTTTAAATGCCTATTCTAAAAAAAAAAAAATGCGAAACGAACATATTTAAAATGAACGGTTTTTTTGTATGTTTGAATCGTTCCGTATTTTTCTTTTCCAAATATGTGAAAGCTAGTCTACGCAAAAAGAAAATATGTTTAAAAAAAAAAGTAAAAGTATATAACAAGTAAATAATGTCTTGGAAAACCAGCCTTATGAAAAATATAAAATTCGTGTATGTATATATGAATACGTACATGTACATTTTTCGTTTAATGTTGTGTGTGTGTGTGTGTGTGTGTGTGTGTGTGTGTGAGTGTAGGCATACGTGTATAAGAGGAATTTTCAGTATACATACATGATTTTTGAATTTAAGTTTCCTTAACCTACATTTTTTAAAATATTTTTTATATCGGCACTCAAAACTTCTTAAAGTTCTAATTTTTTTTTTTTTGTTTTGTTGTATTTCTATATATATATATATTTATTTTAAAAGTTTTAAAAACAAAAGAAAATCCATTCGTTTTTAATAACGCAAATCTACGATCGCATAAAACACTAACAATTGAAAATCGTAAAATTTACATTAAAATAAAGTAAAGACAAAATGCTTAGAACAATTCTCAAAATGAAAAAAGAAAAAAAAATAGTAATAGAAGAGTACAACAATAAAAACATAATTGATTAAAGCGTAAAAGAAATAAAAAAAAAAAAAAAATTCCAAGAGATCGAAAATTTGGTGAAGTTTGAGATATTTGCATTTTCTTTTCATTAGCATCCCGTTTTAATGTTCTTTCACTCCTCGATTCGTTTTCTTAACTTATTTCGATTTACCTCTTGTTTTGGTTTTTTTTTTTTTTTTTTTCGTTGAAATATATTGTCAAGCCTCAGTTTTGTGGGGGAATATTTTTGTTTTCACTAAGGAATTGTCATAACGTAGTCTTACTACGGCACCGCCTCTTTATCTTTCTCTGCCTCTTCCTCCTGTTCCTGCTGCTCATCAAACTGCTCTCGATTCTCCTCTTTCCGTTGCAATAAACGTAATCTTAGCGGCGGCTGGTGTTTCTTCGCCGTAACAGCTATTCTCTCTCTATAAACAGTTTTACTGTATTTTTGATAACCGTATTTCAAATTACATTTTTGGCCAGTATTTCCATGAATTTGCGATCAGTGAACATAAAGGGTATTTAAAACAAGCACATGGTGATTATTCTTGGCCAAGGTAACAACGTAGCCTTCGGATGTTATTTTCAAACCGCAGCAACGCGATACCTACAAATTAATATTAAGTTAGAGTCGGAGTTATCGCCTTTTAAAAAGAAAGCTCTACTGTGTACAGGGTGGGGGTCGATTTGAAATTGTATAGGCGGTGGTCTACGCTGGCACAGACCGATTTAACAGTCATAATGCAATAGAAAAGATCAGTTTCTTTTGTTTATAGTTTCCGATTCAGTTATGTCTTGAATGTCCAGCATTTTTTTTGTCATTTTTTTTTGTCATTTTTTTTGTTCTCGATGATGCTCTTCGAAGAAGCACGAAATATTGAACGAAGAATATAAGATTGTATATTAATGTTGACCTTAAGCTCGAATAAACATGAAAGAGTTTAAGAATTTTATTCACTGAATATTTTTAAAGTGAAACAAAACCCATGACCAACTGCGCTGGGAGTCGAACCCATAGCCTCTCATTTCGTAAGTTCACATCTCAGCCAACTACGGCACAGAGGCTGACCTAAAATGGAGTTGGTCCATACGATGAATTATGATTCTGTCAGCCCTATTCTAAATGAGTATTCCCCTGGAATATTTTTCGGTAAATTTTTTTCTCCGCGGAAATAGGGAGTGATCTTAGCGTCAAATTAAGGAAATATGCAAAGACTTTTGCTTAGGAATGTTCAAAATTCTTGCTCAACTCATAGGAACTTTGCTCAAGAATGTTAAACTCTTGCCTTCGTTTACATTACCTTGCCTAATGTGCTTAGAAAGGGAGAATTTTTTTTAATCCGCTGGAAAAAATACCCCGGGACTATTTATAATCGGGCAGAAAGTGTGGCTTCATTAGAAATGTTAGGCTTTTATTTTTACTGAAGAATAATGGACCCCAATTGTATTTCCCGGGAATGGGGAAAACAATCACATACCCGATAAATTTTTTTATACAAGTATTTTTTCTATATTAGCGGCCGAAGCTAGAAACCATTTTCTATTTTCCAATCTTTAAACATGAAGCTTACCTTTACATGAGGACATTCAAACTCGGATTGCAAAACACCGTCACGTGAATAGCAAGCAACATGGAATCGGTTTCCATGCGAGTCACCAATTAGTATATCACCGGCATTCGAAATATCAATGCCATTTGGGAAACAGGTGACCTTTTCGTTGCCAATACGATACTGGAAAGTACCGTCCTCGTGGAAAACAGCAACGCAATGTCCTTTGAAGTCACAAACATAGAAGTCGTTATCTGCAGAGAATCAAAAGGGAAATCGTGTAAATTCCATATTGGGATGCATTTCTCAAAAGCACTATTTTTTTTTTACCTCTTATGGCAATATCAGACGGTTCCCGCATATAGTCACTGCAATCAAACCAGCGAACGAGTTCTCCATCTTCAGATATAACAAATACAGTCGGCGAAACACTATCAACGGCAACAATATGGCCTTTCGATGTGACAGCCAATCCAGCAACAATATCAATGTACCTAAATATATATATAAAAAAAAAAAAAAAAAAACTCCATGTATTCGACCGACAATTTAATTAAATTGAAGTTATTCTGCTCCAGAGCGACTTGGCTTACCTTATTGCGATCTTACGCATGAAATGGCCGCATTTCGAGAAGATTTGCATACGTGAACGTTCATTTCCTCGATCGCAGACAACGAACTTTCCATTTGTATGCATGACAGCTACTTTACGTGGATACCACAATTGGCCCTCTTCCTTGCCGGGCACCCCGAAATGGAATTTCAAAGTACCCGATTTATCGAAGACTTCAATGCGATGATTATTGGTATCGGCGACAATGATTTCCTCATCGACGCCAAGGCAAAAACCATGTGGTGAATTAAATTGTCCTTTCGATGTACCCAACGATCCAAATTTGCAGCGTATCTGCATTGGTGTTGCTTTATTACGTCCGGTTAAGATATTGGTTGTTCCAGTCGAAGTAGGATGGAAATTGCTAATAGTTAATTCATCAACCGCACCTGTCAATGCCGACAATGGCTGTCCAAGATTGGGCGAGTTGGCCGTTGGCAAGCAGAAATCTGGTAATAAACAATCAATGCCAGTTGAATTGCTGCCAGCTAATAAATTTGGACCTGTCATGTCTGTGTGGAAATCAATTTCTAATCAAACAAAAAATTTCAACATCAAAATACGTGGATAGTTCGTATATGCATGTGCGTGTGCGTGTGGGTGTGAGTTTGGGCGTAGTGATTCGTTCATTTGAATAGAATTCCAACCGATCAAATTTTTGTGTTGATTGCAGTTTTAGTGTAGGTTAAATCGTTTCGTTGATTATAGACGTTGATTGTTTTTTTTTTTTTTTGGTAGCCATGATTTCAGAATGTAAAAATGTTGAACGCAAAATGTTGTGTCATGGTATCAAGCACAAAATCATAGAAAAGAAACAAAAGGATAGAAATTAAGAGCAAAGCAAACGCAACTGAAATATAATAACAAATTCTTAAGCAAACAAAAAATCATCCTCTACATGTCCCCTTAAAATCGAAGGCAGTTGGAGAATTTTATGCAGTGATGCTATCAGCAGAATTAAAAACATTCTCACAATGCTTTTAGTCCCTTTGCTACTTACTAAAAATAATAATTTTAATTTTAATCAGGGGTGTTATGGAAATCAATAGTTGTCGGAATCGGTTTTGAAACCATCAATTATTTGGAGAAGGGATCTTTATAATCGAATATGGCTTTTGGTAATGGCATCTTTTTCCAAAATCACCCATCCAAAAGGCTTAAAACTCCTCAGTTAGCCTGGAATAGCTTTGGAATTAATTGTCCTCACGAAAAAAAAAAGTTCGAATTTAAATGAGTGGTATTAATATGGATACCGGAGATACGAATTCAGACTTGTTCGCAAGACATTCCTCAAGAAAAAAAAAAAAAAAAAATGGAGCAAAATAAAAAATAAACATGCAAAATAAACAAATTGCGTGTTTAAGGCTTTTAAAATTAACCAAAATAGAACTCGACTACATAATTTTTGGAGCGTAAACTATGAAATAAAATTCCCAAGGCTTCAAAATTAACGTCATCGATCCACTCACCATTGTTTAGACCCAACTTAGCCAATGCCTGCAGATTGTTCAATGCACGCTGGTCGCCGGAAAGTAGATCAGCAAGAGTGATTGTTGTATTTTGGCCCGAAGATGGCAAGACATTGGAATGACTAGTGGCGCTAGCGACGAGTGCATCACTGATAACATCATTGGTTGTTTCATTAATGCTGGCAAGACGCGATAAGTTATATTCGAGCATACTATTGAAATTCGGAGGAGGAACACCGACATTGGTAACCGTGGTTGGAGTGCAACCATTTAAACCATTCAAGGAGCCGGATAGACCATTAATACTATTACCCAAAGTTCCATTAATACCACCATGGTGAAGTGGTCCAGAAAGCCCGTTCATACCTTGGTTGATATGTGGGCTAATACCACCATTTAATGCTGAATGGCACATGGTATTCGAAGCGTTATTCAGAGTGCCATTGGCAAGCAAATTATTTAAATTGTTATTGCTGCCTGCATTCAAATTTCCGGTTGCGCCCGAACCAATCGTATTGAAATTGTTCAAAACATTTGCAGTTTGTTGCTGTTGTTGCTGCTGCTGCTGCTGCTGCTGCTGAAGTTGATGCAATACTGCAGCCTGCTGTTGCTGATGCTGTTGCTGTGGGGAATCGGGCCCCATCATATTTTGCATCATATATCCATTGCCAATTGTTGAGATATCGCCATCAAATGAACTTTGCATAGATGAAGTAGGCATCGATATTGGGCTACTAGCCGTTACAGAACTCGAATTTTGACGTTGCGTACCGACTGATGTTCGTCCACTCAAATTTGGTGGCATACCAGGTAAAGTTGGTGGTGGAGTGCTCTCCTTGGGCGATGGCGGCGATGACTCGGTGCGGAATTTTCCAAAAGCTTCACTTATCACTTGCTCAAATTTATCCGTCTTGGTATCGAATGCAATGGAATAGTTGACATCACATTTTGGTGTATTATTGATGAGATTTAAGAATTGAGCGCTTATCAATTTCTTCATGGAGAGAAATTCTGCACCATTAGCTTGCTCGAGTACGCGACTAGTAAATTTGCAAGTGCCATCAATCTTATTCATTGTATTCTCGATGCTTTGCAAGAAGTCCATTATCTTCAATTCACGTTCAGAATGCAATTTTCCAAGTTCAGTGAGCGCCTGATCGCGACATTTTTCAAGAATTTTCTTGAACTTTTGGTAAGTCTCTTCAATCAATTCACCAGCGATGTCATGCTGCGATTGAAGTTCGGTTAATGCGGTAGATAGACTAGTAGCCGATGTCTCACAATACTCGACCTAAATTCAAATAAAATATATATATGGATGAATTTTTTTTTATTTTTTTTAATGATCACACAATACGTATTCACACTGCTGCCCGGAAAACGTACCTTTGCCTTGGCCTCCTTCATCAAGCTTTCAACATCACCACGTACCGATTTCTCGGCTAAAGCTATTATATCATAATGATGCTCGCTGCCCTTATGATCGGCAATGAGGCAATCATTGCATACTGGAATCTCGCAATTAAAGCAGTAATACTTCAAATTCTCAGCAGCGTGAACGTTGCAATACAATGGTTTATGTATGGTCAATGGCTGCTCGGCATTGGCTTTTTGCAAATCCTCCAGCTTAATGACTTCATGATTGTCAAAGCAACGCATGTACTTGTGGGCGTTATCGCAACCGCTGCACAAGAAATTGGCGCAGTCGCTGCAGCGGGATATTGCCTTATCCTTTCCCTTGCACGAAGTGCAACCCAATTTCTCAGATTCGATGGTTGACAAATCGAGAATATTAGTCAAGATATAATCATAGACCAAGGACTCGACACCTTTTGATCCAACCTGTAGAATTTTTAATCATTAACAACTCATTCATTATGCTATTTTAATTGTAATGCATAAGAAAAACAAGATATTCCGTTTAAAGGAAAGCACAGTCGGGATAAGAACTATCATCCCGGCGATTAATCTTTCACTTGGCGCCACGCAATCGTTAGCAAGCTAATATTTTAGAAGAACTATTTATGGAAAGAATTTTATACACAAAACATCGGAAACATTCTTCTACATTACTTTAAACATAAAATCTACGAATTTCGGATTTTATATCGATATCTTCACATTTGGATTTGAAATCTTTAAAATAGCTTACCGTGGTGATCTGCTTGCAAGTGGGGCACTCAATTATCGACTTGGTAGCCAACTTGATTTCACCGTTAATAGATGAGGTCGATGAATTAGCTGAAGCATTATCATCCGAAAGAAGCTTCTTCAGACAAGCCTCACAGAAGACGTGCAAACAAGATAGAACACGAGGCAAAACCAAACGAGAGCTTTGGGCGAAAGTAAAATATTTGTTTAACAGAAGGAAGAGGAAGAAATCGGAGAAACGATAAAGGGTAGACGACTTACTTGCACAATTTGCAGTTCTTATCCGAAGCATCATGTTGAGAACTGCTGCTGTCCTCCAAGGAGCCAGTTTCAAGCTCGGTTGGTTTACCCTCGTATACCTCGCTGAACATCTTGGCAAGCTTAGTGGAGCCGGTGGTGTTGGCGGTAATCTTTCCAGCCGTAGTCGCCAGCTCTTTTAATGCCAAAGGCTTAAATTTCTCAGCCAATGTAGTTACTGGGTCAGTTGTTACGGAAGATGTGGAATTAGTAAAAGTGGAAGTGGCAGGTACGTTGTCGGTGATAGTATCTTCGATTGGCAACAGAAGCACAGATTCGTTCAAATTACCGGTAGGCGGCAGCACTTTTGCTTCGCTAGCGTTGGTGGTGCTCACCAAACCAAAAATATTCTTCGAAATGGAGGGATTAAGAGCAGAAGGAGTAGTACGAGGCAATTGCTCAGGCGATTCCATAAGTTTCAGAAAAAGGCGCAGTCAGTAGTTATAGCAGTAAACAGTAGTAGAGACTTTCAAGTTTTGGTTTTGGTTTTGTTTTGTTTTTGATTTTTGTTTGAGGTCGCAATTAATGTCGTTGGTTGATTCGGAACGTTTTAAGCAAAAACAATTAAAAGAAAAAAAAAAATTGTAAAGAGCGTTATGCAAAAATTGAAAGTATTCTCTTTCAGGAATACAAAGGATTTTCACCTTTAATCAAGCACTTGGACTGTATGATCGCTACAAGAGGATCGAATGTTTGTAGTTCGATTCGTTTTGTGTTTGATTTTTGAATTATAAATTGTCGCGTTGGATTATATGTAAAATTTTTTAAATTTTTTTTTAAATTGGTTTTCTATTAAGTATTTTTTTTTTTGTTTTTTTAAATATATATAAATATTTTTTTTTTTTGTTTTTTTGTTGTTTTTTGGTTTAAAATAAAATTTGTTGTTTGTATAATAAAAATATTTAGTTAAAACATTAAAATATTTGTATGAGGATCACGATTTTCAGTTTAGATTTTAGTTTTTATAATTAAAAGGTTTTGTTTATAACTTAGATTATTGTTTCCTTTTTATACTTGCTTTGCTTTGCTTTTAGTTTTCTTTATTCTCGCAATAAATTATTGTTTTTGTAAATTTAAAAGATTTGCTTCTCGTCGATTTGGCTTGACGATTTCGCCTACTCAAGTTTTCAGCAAAGCCTTCGAATTCGCTGCAGGATACTTCACTTAAATCCTTTTACACGTCGCAACACGCACAGATCCTTTCAGGTTCTCGGAATTACCGCCTTCGGACTTGCTTTAACAAGAATGAGTATTCCGTTTCTCCTGCTTTCGCAAATCCTTTTCGCTGCGCAAGCTATAAGTATTTGAATTCCTGAAATCCTGTGAGCTTATTGGTGTTTTGTAGTTGTTGTTGTTGTTGTTGTTGGTTGCTTTGGTTTCCTTTTAAATATATATATATTTCGTAAATATCCTTTCCAAATTATAGCTCTTAAAAGGATCGCGCCCAATTACTGAAATAGTTCGCAAATAAAAAATTAAAAAGCGTTCGTTTGAAAAAGTTTTACAATGAAGAATCAAAATTTCTGATTGTCATGAGACGTCACTTCAATTTAGGCTGAGCTAGGCAAGTTTAGCGTTTCATAGCAACCATGACTTATTTGAGGTTTTTAATTATTTAAAAAAATAGCACAAAGTAGACATGACGTTTTATAGATTTTTTATATGACAATAAGAAGAAAGGCAGACCAATATACAATTGTTTATGAAAGCGATGGTACGGGAGGGAGGTATTCATTGCTTTTTACAAAATCGTATCATATAATATCTATTTTATAGGTACCTACTATTAGAACAATTCCGTTCGCAATTGGAGTTACGATAGGTGTAACGCATAACGAAAAAGGCGTCTGTTCAAGGGCAAGCCAAGAAGACGATTCTAAACGGACTGACCCCCGAAACTGCGTGACCTTAACCTCGTTTTCGCCACGCTGATTTCCACCCAAGATGGCCCTACTCTGTGGCATTGAGTGCAACTGCACTTAAAAGGGACATGTTCTAGTTGTTTGAAAAAATCACACAGCACCAATTACTTCTAATTCAGAGCGCTTTGAAGGGGTGCTTCATTGGTCCCATTAAGCAGCGGAAGCGCATGAAACGAACTAGCATTGGCGTAATGCGGAAATATTTTTAAAACAATTTAAATTGTAGTTGAAAAGTTAAGCAAGCGCGTGGGAAAGAGGCAGACAGAGTTGCCACAATGTCGCGCAGTATACCATTTTTTTTTTCTTTCCTTTCATTATATAAACGCATCGAAATTATTCGCTTTTAACTGAGGCGTGCTTCACACATTTTAGACGTTTTTCGTATTTAAATCACTTTAATCTTAAATTTATAAGAGACAAATTTCAATTCAGTTTGAAGAAAAACGCTTCATCATAGGTTGGCAGCCCTAGAAATCTACCTTGTGAAAATCGTTCTGCGAAAAATGTAATTCACTTGAATTAAGAACTTTCCACTCTTCCCCAACTAAACTTTCAATCAATTCCGATTCGGCTATGATCGCGAGATGATTTAAACGCAATTACAATAATTTTCTCGACTTACCTTCGCCATAACAGAATTTTTTCACTTGAGTAGTAAATGTGTGATTTTCTCACTGGAAGGCTATTGGAAGTTGCGCCGGTTGTTGGGAATTTAGAAATTTCCGCGCATTTCCAAACTGACAGCTCGAGCGTTGCCATATAACTCAAATTCGGAAGTTCAAATTTAACCGCTCGAGATCAATCCGCTTGTTTATATCTTAATGTTTGCAATATTTTTTTTATCACTTGGCAGGTATAAAACTACAGTTGGATATGCCTAATAAAATGATGCATTAGAGATTAATATACGACATTTTAAATTCAGCACATGCGCCCGTTTACACATACCGTCAACATCGTTCAACAAAACGCAATTTGTAGGAGAGCGGAGCGGGGACAGGAATGCCCGCGAATTTCGCGTCATGGCGATTTTGCGTTTTGGCTCCTAATATACCGATGCCAGTTAGAACGAGTGATGCATTATGGTTAGTTAGAATTTTAATTTCAGCAATCGCGTTTACACATAGCAAATCGTTCAAGCAATAATCTGAATTTGTAGTGACGAGCGACAGAATCGAAATCGCGTATGAATTTCAGTTGGTCCTATATACCGTGCTCAGTTAGACGAGGATGCATTTGGGTTAGATTTTTCTTGAGTTTGGTAGATATCTTTGAGTGCTGCCAAGTAAAGCGATGAACCTTCATGCCACAATCGCGCCAGTCACACTTATGACACATGTTTCGAAAACATCCCATTTGAATGCATGAGAAAGAAAGAGAAACAAAGATTGTTTCGGAACATTGAACAAACAACTATCTCTTTTCTTCTCACGTCTTTCTCTACTTACATATTGTTTCAAAACATGTTTTCATACGTGTTACCGGACTTGTTAGATTTTATATGCCGATATCGATGTAATTATATGAAGGTTGATGGCTATTTAACGGCAAAGTTTTGTGCGAAGCATATTGGACATGGCCAATCCCTTTTGGCTTACCGGCTGCTAGGCTGCTGCAATGCAATGCAAATTGTATTAGAAAATTGTAGTTTGCAATTTTTTACACTCTTTGCTTTGGTGTTTTGGTCCCAAAACTGGCTCTTTCTTTTTCACTTGGCACTGTGGCTCTCTTTTTATTGTATTTGGCTCTTTTTTGGCTTTCTTACGCCACGAGTAAAATTACTTAATAACAGATTGAGAGCAAAAAAAATTTCGGTGCCAGCTAAAATTGTCGAAGTCACTAACAATCGAAAGCTCAAAGTGCAGCTAACTAACTGAATGAAAATGCGTGTTCTGAACCAATTTTTAAGTAAATCTGTTGTTTTGTATATAAAATATATTTTGGCTCCTTTTTGGTCAAATTGGCTATTTGTTTAAATTGTCTTGGCACTTTTATATTCTTTGAAGTGGCAGCCGTGCTTATAACTAAGCTTTTTGGTTATAGAGCATTAGGAGCCGAGAAAAATTTACCGCGGCGATTTCAGGGTTGCATTTCGTATGCAGAACGGGTCAGTGCTGTCAGATTGAGGTATCTTTCCCTTTTTGTGGTACTTTTTGACTAAAATTTTGGTTAAAAGGGAAAAGAAATTATATATAGCTACCTCGAACAAGGAAAGGGATTTTTTACTGATAAAAGAAAAGCGTTAAATTTTCCTCAGCACTGCAACTCTCCACTCTTTTCACTTCGGTAATGCCGAATCGACAACTCTGGTAAACGTCAATTCTGACGTTTACACGACAAAGCCAATATTTCTCATAACCGAAATGTTTTTTTATATTTTCGGTACGGGATGTACTTATAAGTTTTGTACATAATTAAATTTCGTTTCTTTTGTTGAATAAAATGAGAAAACTCTATTTAGAAAAGAAAAAATATATGGGAGGGAAATTTGTGGGAAAAATTATTTTGAAAAAGGGATAAGTGGGATTTTTTCCAAAATTGGGGGATTTTGCTTCAAAAAAGTCTGACAGCACTGGTACGGGCTAGTGGTCCTTTATGTACTTCAATTTATGAATTTTAGTATGTTTCAGACTTTTGACGGGTTGGGTCGGTGTCGCTTGTTTTCTCAATATTTCGTATTTTTTTGTTGTTGCATTTCGTAAAATCGCGCTGATAATCGCATACCCTTCCATTGCAATACGTAAAAATAGCAACAAATATATACAAAAACCCTGCAGTTATAAAAAAAAAAAAACAATCCACAAATACCGAGAACAGCGGCAAAAGGAAAAAACAACAAAGAACACAACACTACGCACATACTGTACATAGAACTTGTATACGTTCTGGTGTGTGTGCGTGTGTTTGCGCATATACATACGTACATACGCCACTCCAGGCGCAGTTGTCGCCTTCGAATATTCGTTAAAATTGATTGAAATCGAAATTAGAATTAATTAAAAATACAATAAAACCACCATAACAGGTCTTTGTACAGTAGGACGGGAAGAAAAGAAGAGAATCGTCGTTGTCGCGAGCGTGGCCTGTCCGTCGTATTTGGAATTTGAAATGTTCAAAGGTTTCGCCTCTCAACTGTTTGCAACGCGGCTCACATTATTTGACTATATGTATTGACTCTGGACTATTGAAGGGAACCAAGAAGGATCGAATAGTTTGAAGTAATTTCCTTAATTGTTATTACATTATTATTATTGCTATATTGAAATTGAAATAGCCGTTGTGTGAATTGTGTGCGGTTGAAAAATGTCGGCAGCTATTGTGCAAAAGAGCTCGTCGCAAACAACAACAAACACGGTAGCTGTATATTTCGGATGCGGAGACATTTTTAATTTGGTAAGTTCTTTACAAAGTAATTCTCGGAACACGCGATTACTTGCATTTTATTCTTATGAATAATTGAAATCGACTCATTGTACTTAGTACTTTTTTTTTTTTTTGTTTAATGAGAAAATAAAATATCAGTCCATTGAGATTAGATTATATAAGTACAGCGCGGTCATATGAATATACATGGATCTGTTAATGGCTTGTGGCGGCAGCAGCAGAGTCGTTTTCTTCCTTCTCTTTTTCGATGAGGGATCAAAGAAATGCTGGCAATCGAGCCACATTCAGTTCAGGGTGTCCGAATTACTGCAGTGAATGTGCCCATTTGTGAAGTAGCAAGCAGCAGCAAGATAAAGCGCAATTTAACATCCGGTTACGCTCTGAATTGATTTCTCATTGAATTTTTGTTTATAAATATTTGTGTTTTATTATTGCACACACAGATTTGAGTCGGAGCGACTGGATTCGATCGCATGGAATCGACTCGAATGGAATATCTTCGTGTTAGGTTGATTTGAATTGAATGCCGCGCGTTCGTGAAAAGCATATTATTTCAATAAGGTCGGCTCAAGTATTTTTATTATAATTATTTTTTCAAAAAAAGAGGTTTTTTTTTTTTAATAATATGTAATGGATAATTCTCCATTGTAGCATGAAAATTCAAATTCAAAAAAATTATTATAAAAAATGTTCATTTGAAGGAGGATAGATAGTAACAAGGTTCAAAAAGCATTGTAGTTATCATAGAATTTTAATACAGCCTATACAGTCTATTCCAATATAAAGTCCATACTTTTAGTATGAGGAAACTTCTGAATGAACACTCTTTGAAAGTATTGCAAGCATCGAATGTTCTAGATTAAAGTTCAAAGTCTTTTCGCTTGTAGTCTTCTTCAAATAAATTTGTTTGTAACCACAAGTTGTTATTTGAAATAGAAAAAAATTTAAAAATTTTATAGATTTAAGGACAATTTTGAGTTAGATACGATTGAGTTGAACTGAAGATCTCAGTAAATAGATTACCACATCACCTTAAATAATGCGATAATAGCCGGATGATGTTCAAAAGGATTTCATTCGAATTGGTACAACAGATAGCTTTCAATGGTGATAATTCTGAGCAGTAGAGATGGAAGAACTTCTCACTCTTAAATCAGTCCTTTTCCATATTCTATCTTTGGCCTCTTTGAATAAGCCTCGTATTTTCACATTTCAATTTTTTTTTTATCTGCAGTATACTCTCTTTTAAGCGGGCACCTACGAGACCGAAAAATAAGTCCGCTTAAGAGGAAACTATTTGAGAATCAGGAACACTAGAGCATAGCCAAAAAGTGTCCGTTTAAGGGGGGCGTCCGCTTAAGAGGAATTTCCGCAAGGGAGAGTAAGCTGTGAGAATTTGGCCCAAAAAATTTTTTAAATCGCTTCAAAAAAAATTGAGGTGAATAACCATTTTTTGACCACTTTTGACCACCATTTTTTTAAAACTTTTTCGGGCCAACTTCACGCAGCCCAAAAAAAAAAATTTTTTTTTTAAATTGAAATAGCTTTTCAAAAAGCCCTTTTCTTTGGCTCCAATGACCATCCCTTAACTTTTTTTGACCACCCCTAGAAATCGAGATTTTTTAGTTTTCCCCCAAATCACTCGTTGAAGTAAGCAGAAACTTTCGTGTCATTCCTATAGTACCCTATACAAAGTTTTTTTTTTATACCCGACACACTGTGTGTCGAGGGTATATTGCGTTTGTGTGGTTGTTTGTAACACCCAGAACCAGTCGAGATAGACCATACAAAATATATATAGAAACAAGTAAGGGTGTTATAGTCAGGCGAGCCTGACAATAGAATACCCGACACAGACACACATCTTCAAATAATTTTTAATATCAGGAGTTGTTTAAGGCCATAGGGGCCCCATATACCGACTTTTGTTTAATTTCTTTATGAAAACCGCCCTTTTGCCACGCCCACATTTCCAATTTTTCGGAGCCTTAATAACGCTCAAATTTTAAGTTTCATTGAATTATTTGGAAAAAGTCAGATTTTGTGGCAGTTTTTGAGATTTTCGTAACAGACCCTAGTACTGGAAGTACCCCTAAAAATGGTCCGATCGGGTCCATTCTCGAACTGTTCTTACTCATTTCCCCGTTAGAACGCATACCAAATTTTGTCGAGATAGCTCAACTCCTTCGATAAGATAACTGTATGCACACAGACAGACAGACGGAAAGACAGACGGGCATGTCTAAATCGAATCTCCTGGTGACGCTGGTCATTTCTATATATATTTTGTATGGTCTATCTCGACTGGTTCTGGGTGTTACACACAACCACACAAACGCAATATACCCTCGACACAGAGTGTGTCGGGTATAAAAAATTTTTTTGGGCTGCGTGAAGTTGGCCCGAAAAAGTTCAGAAATTTTTCCCCCCTTTGGTCCAAAAAAAGTTAAGGGGTGGTCAAAAGTGGTCAAAAATTGGTCATTCACCTCAATTTTTTTGAAGCGATTTAAAAAAATTTTTGGGTCAACTTCTCACAGCTGAGAGAGTACACTGAATTTTTTAAATTTTCATTTGATGCTATTTTGAAATGTCCTACAATCAAATAATATGACTCGGTCACTAAAGAATTTATGATATCTAAAATATTTTACATACATACTACACACAGACCGATATTTCCGGGGAAATTTTCCCTGTGGATTTGAAAAAAAATTCTGCCATTCTAAGCACGCTGGGAAGGGAATATAAAGGGAACAAGAATTTCGAACATTCTTAAGCAAAAGTCTTCACATTTTTCTTTTAATTGGCGCGAAAATTACTCCCTTTTTTCGGGGACAAAAATTTTTAGGGAAAAAATTCCAGAGGAATACTCATTTTGAATAGGGCTGACAGAATCATAATTCATCGTATGAACTTACTCCATTTTAGGTCAGCCTCTGTTCCGTAGTTGGCTGAGATGCCAATTTACGAAGTGAGAGGCCCTGGGTTCGACTCCCAGCGCAGGTGGTCGTAGGTTTTGTTTAGTTTTTCTGTTTTTTCTCTTTGGTTTTCCATCTTTCGCGGTATCGCAAAGAGCCCATATAAAGCCTTAGCCTAAGGTATACGGCCTAAGTGGCAGCCGCTCCAATATACATACATACGTATATTACCTAAGTAATTTAATAAAGATTCATTTTCTTTAAAATCAATTATTAAATTAAGAAAAATGCAAGACTTCTCTCAGTATTAGAAATATACGGACTTCAAATTAAACTTTCTTCACTCATTTTCACTTTTTGAGATTCTTCAGAGCCCGATTCTAAATATTCCCGTGGAATTTACTTTTCTCGAGACCGAAAATTCTCCTTTTTTAAATAGATAGGGTAAGGAAAATTATGGGTATTGGTAAAATTTCCATTATCAATCAAATTTCTTCCCCCAAATATTAAAAAAAAGAGGAAGTTTACTCTCGAGAAAATTAAATTCCCCGGGAATTCGTTCCTCAAAATCGGGCTGTCTATAAATATGCGACAAAGTGTAACGTTCAATGGTTAAGAAAATGTGTTTTTTTTTTCTTCTTGTTGTTGTGAATTGATTTCAATAATTTTTCAATTGCCACATGTTATTCCATTAATTAATGTAAATTTATTTAATTTTTCCATTTATTGTGGCAGAAAAACTCTCGTGTCTGACAAGATCATTTGGGTTAGAACACAATTTGTAGTTCGGAACTATTTTTTATTTTTTCTCCTCGTAAGTTGATAAAATTATCGAATTATTTTTTTATTTCCAATAAAACAAAATAAAAGGTAAATTACTCCATCCAAATGAATAGCACGAGCGCAGCTGTTTAAAATTTTTTATTAATCGAAAATATGTCAATGCGAAAGGCATTTTTTGTTCATCAAAAGACCAGTCGCAACTTCGATTGGCAACTCCATTGAATCCGTTTCACTTGAAATACAATCGATGGGCATTTAATTTATTTAAATTTCGTCGAAAAAAAAATTATTATTAAAACCGCAAATATACCTACATTGATGATGGCTTTTACGATTTAATTTCTTTCTTTTAATCGAAAAAGGGATTCGTTCAATTGTGTAAGATCGACACAAAAATGGCATCGGGTCTAAAAATAAAATTTTCATATTTTCTTGTTGCCGTGGAATAATTGCATAAATTTTCGGGTTTTTAAATATTTTTTTTATTAATTTTTTTATATTTTTTATTTTATTTTTATTAATTTTTCTTTATTTTTTAATATTTTTTTTTTTTTATAAAAGAAAAAAACTGAAATTATTTCGGAACCAATCGAATGACTGTGGCAATTGAGAGTGTACAGTTGTTATGCACTTTTCCTCATTCCCGTGGCATCTTCTCACGATGGTCGTTAATTTTATTATGTTTTATTATATTTGTTTCTCCTTTTGCCAAAATTTTAAGTCTGCCTTTTAACATTTGTTTCTTACCTTTACAGCGACATGCGTAAGCAATCACCAAAAAGACGAAAAATACATTTAAAAAAAAAAAAAAAAAAAAAACACCACAACAGAAGTTTATCATCGTGGTGATGATCATGATCATCATTATCGATTGCTTCAGTTCCGGGTTGAATTGTGTCGGGCAAATTTTTGAAATAAACAAAGCAACTCAGTCGGCCGTGTTGTCTGATTGTGTGTTTAGTGTGTGTGAGTGATCGCATCAGTGTGTGTGTGTATGGGCTTGTTTCTTTGTGTGTGCCCAGTAAGCCACAAAAAAATCTTGCGAGAGAATAGCAAAATTGAGCTAAGCAAACGTGACATTTCCAAATGTTCTTTTCAACATCTAGTACCAAGTCTCTGGGGACCATTTATTTTATTTATTTTATTAAATTTTTCTTTTTTGTGGATCTGGCAACAATGCTGACAGGTCCTTTTACGCTGGCTAACTTCTGGTCATTCGATGAAGTCGATTCGCGTTTTGAAACTCCTATTTTCGTTCATTTTATTTATTTATTACCTCGCTTTTTGTTGTTGTTGTTGTTGTTTTGGTTGAGCTTTTGCTTTATTTATTTCGCCTCGGTTTTCTCTCCTCTTATTTCGGTTTCTTGTGCGGTTTGCGATTACAAAATCAGAGAGGATAAGACCAACGTTATCTGCTTACATAAATAGCTGCATGCGACTGCTGGTGACTGCAAGCCAGGCTGTACGTACGTATGTATGTACCTGCAAAAAAAAATACATACCTACATTCATATGTATGTACATAGCTATGCACCAAGCCGTGCCGTATGGTATATACCTATGTATGTACATATTTTGTTGTGTAAACGACACTATAAAATGACATTCATAAATTCATTTGAGCGGAGCGAGCAGCCTGTGGCCATATGCAAAAATATTGTAGAAAAAATGTTCACAGTTTGCAGATTTCAGAAAAGACTTGCTGCCATTTTTTCCTTCAAGTGATTATGACAGAGGAACCTTACGACTGAGTAGCTCTTTGCTTACTATGCATTTTTATGATCGTGTTTTGTTTCATCATACTCTGTAAAATATAAATTCCATTTCCTGCCAAGACGATAACGCATTTGTATACAGAGCCAATCATTCAGGCACTCAGGCGAGCAGGCAGGAAAATAAAATAAAATAAAATAATAAACAAAAAAAAAAAAAACAAAATCAAAAATAAAAACGCAAACCAAGAAATAAAAAAAAAACAAAGAAGGAAAAACACAAAAAACAACTCAAGCAAAAACGAAACCAATGAACCAGTCCCGGACTTCGACTGTAGTGACGACACAGTAGAGCCTGCGACGACGACGACGACAACGGCAACGACGACGCAATAATAACAGCAGCAATAACAACAATAACAACAACAGTAAGAAAATCAACATGATTTTAACGTTTTTAAGAAAGCAAAAATTAAGAAAGAAAAAAATGAACGTGTAAATATATAAATACAACAATAATAACAATAATGAAAAAACCCCACACAGCTACCACCACATAGGTGAATGTATGGATAGTCAGCCAGTCCAGCCACAATTCCCGACGAACAAAAAGCAACAGTTGTGTCTGCCGGCCTGCCTGTGTGCCTGACTGCACGACAAAGTGCCTGAGTGAGTTGAACTGCCGTCGTCGTCGTCGTGGTCGCTGTCTTCGTCGTCGTTGTCGTTGTCGTCGTCGTCTCGCTGATTACTTGTTGAACCAAGACGTTCGATTTCCGTCTCACTCTCTATTCCAAAAGAGCGAAGAAACGACAAACAAACTCTGCTATCGCAAACCAATATTGCACATTCACACATCCATACACAACATACATACAAAACGTACATATATGTACCTACATACATACACTCTCGATGGGCTCTTTTGAGCGATAAACACCAATGCAAGTGGCTCCCCCGACTTTGCGCTGCGTGACGGTCGCTTCAATATGGCCTGAGATCTGGCGTCGGTTGCTGCTCTAAAGACTCACAACCGCGATTAGTGCCGAATCGACTCGACTCAATTCGATTCAGCTCGGCTCGGCTCAGCTCAGTTCGGCTCGGCACGATTTGACTTGGCGCGGCAAAAAATAAAAATAAAAATAAAAAAACAAATATACTTTTATACATATTTACGAGAAGAAAAATAAAAATAATAAAAGTTAAACTGATTGAAGCATGTAGAGGTTCCTTGCGAGCAGTATTTTGCCATATCTCTCCCCCGATCGTTACACCACGAAACAAAGCACAAACGAACATTTAACATCTACAGCCGTGTATGTATGTACATACATATGTACGGCGCTATGTGCAAGTCGTTTTAAATCTTTCAAAAACACACTATTAGATAATGACGCACTTAGTAGATTTCCATTCACCGAATGACGTTACGGAGTTTTTTCTTCTTCTTCATCTTCTATAGTTCTGCTTATTCCCTTTCTCTTGGGGGCAAAAGGGTACGCATGCCTGCCTGGACGCCATGAACAATTTAATGTTCGGTACTGCAGCAACAATAACAAAAAATAAAAATAAAAAATAAATAAAATAACAAAAACAACCGCAACGAGAATAACAAAATCAAAATATGCTGGACTGACCCAATGGACGGCCGGACTATGAGGGGCCTCGAAACCTTAGGGAAACCAAACACTGCTTTCTTGATAAGATTTTGTGTTTAGAATTTTTTATTTTCGACAGAGATTGTGCCTGTCCAATTGACGTCAATTCTGGAATATTCTCAATGCACATGTTTGACGCTGACGCACGCACGTCATCTTCATTGTAAGAACGCATGACAGTTTCTTGAACATATGTATGTATGTACATATATACAATATAATTTTAAAGTCAATCCACGTAAGCAAAAAAGGATGGTGTCTGGGGACCCCCGAGAAGTTTAAATCATCGTATTCATTTGTGTTGTAGGTATATTCTACATATTTCGGCTTTTACCGGCCTAGCCTACAGCTGATTCAATTGCATCGTGACGGAGGTTTTGGTTGGTGTTAAAAGCAGAATACAGTAAAGCCTCGCTTAAGCGGACACCCACAGGCACTGTTGCTAGATTTTTAGGGGAATATTCCCCAGAAAACAAGGCCAAAAATCCCCGAAATTCATCTTTGAAATCCTCCAAATACGAAAACTTGGTCCCATGAGGCCCCATACTATTTTCCCTGACCACTTTTCTGTCATAAGACTAAACTAAAGTTCTTAAAATGTCTTTTAATTCAGAGGAGATTCCCCTGAACTGGCAATAAAGGCCTACCGGACCGAAAAATAGTGTGTCCGCTTAAGAGCTACAGCTTTAGTCATTAATTATTATTTGGGCTTTTGGTCCCCCATTTTTCACTTATAGTGAAAGTATTTTTCATGTTATTTGCGAGTTGGAAATCTATAAAAAAAATTTTGGACTATACTCAGATATCCTGTAAATACTTGAACTTTAAAGGTCTGCAAAACGCGACCAGTTCCCTCATTCCGTTCTGTCGGTTGCATAATCTAAGGTAAGTCCTACAGCCTCGAGGCCCTCGTTGACTTCAATCTTGCAATTTTTAGTGTGTAGCCCTTTTTTTTTCCCAAACTGTCCTCATTTGATCTCAGGACGTGTCCATACCAGCGTAGCCTTGCTTCTCGCATTTTCCCAGTAATTGGCGCAACTCCATAACGGCTACGGATGACCACGTTTGGAACATCATCAAGATGAGTTAGTCCGGATGTCCAGCGGAGCATCTTTTTTTCCGTAACACTCAATTTTCTTACTGCTACTTTCGTTAAGGGTTAGGCACTCAGAACTGTGAAGAGCGACAGGTCTGATGACTGTGCGGTAAATTTTAGATTTTAAGCGGTCGCTTGTCTTCTTATCGCACATAACTCCAGTTGTTGAACGCCCAATTTAGCCGAGCAGCGTTAACTCTCTCAGTAACTTCACGAGCAGGCGTCCCATCAGCGTAAAGTGTCGACACAAGGTATTTTAAATTTTTCGGTCCTTGGTGGGTCATTGACTTGAAGGACATACGTTAATTGCAAGTAAAAAAAAATTCAGGGATGCATTGAAAGTGGGGACAAGAAGTCATTTTACTTCACGATATTAATAAGCATGGTCATTCTTTGAACGAAGTAAATCAAAAACAGTTGTGACCGATGGACTGAAATTCATAGTGCGATTATAGGGGTCTTCCCTTAAACGTGAAAAGATCGAAGAGGCAAAAAAAAAAGAGGCTGGAAATTCTATCTCGGCGCTAGCTAGGCCCTAGCTAGTTTATATCTTGGGGTTAGCCAGTAAAGTCTAGCTAGCGCCTTCCTAGTTTGTTAATGCATCGTCTAACTAGCGTCCTGGCTATGTAATTTCTGGCTAGCGCCTAGATCATATGTCAATCACTTTGTTTTGCATAGAGATTTGTTTTCACGTCCCCTTGACGGTGTATTGGTTAAAGTTCTAACCTAGTTCGCACCTCATTGATTACGATATCGCCTCTGCGCAAAGCTGACGCTCAACACACAAAGTACAACCTTTATATATTTCCACGAATTTAAACTACGTGAGAATTATAAAAAAAAATTTGTCTCAACTTTTCTCTGTTAGTTCTAGCTAGGCCAGGCTTGAGTTTTCTATCTGGGCTTGAGCTAGAGAAAACTAGCTAGGCCCTATCCAGATTATTCTTGTCATCGCTCCTTTAGTGGCGGTTCTAGCTAGGTAGCTGCCAGGCTAGATTTATCTAGTCGGGCAAATCTCCAGCTAGGCGCTAGCTAGGCCCTAGCTAGTAACTAGATTTCGCTAGGAAATTTACAGTGGGGACCTTATATCACTTTTATTGAGTTTGAATCGGCCTGTCATCGGAAATTCATCTTTGACTTCCTTTCGCCAAAAGAGTGGTCTCTTTTCTTCTTTCGCATTTACTTTAACAGCGAAGAGCCATCTATTCTGAAGAAAGAGCAACAACCAGCTGTTCTGGCATTTACATTGCATAAAAAATTGATAGAAACGTTCTTTGCTCTGGCGAAGTTAAGCCGAAACATCGGATGCAACCCTGCGCATTTAATATTCTTCGATTACTTGTCAGCTCAGTATAGAGGAAAGTAAAATATTTGCTTCCAAGTAATTTTCGATTTATATTTTATTTTTTGTATGAGTTTTATATGAGCACTTGCCTTACTGCATTTTTGAGTATATCTCGTTAAATAGAATCGAAAACATCAAAAACAGAATGTTTATGAGAAAATGCCGAAAAAGTGCTGTTAACAAAACGGTATCTGCACAAGAAAGGTGTCGACAAACAGAGAGTATTCAGAATGTTTTCAAGCAACAACAGCCAATCCGGGAAAGACCAAAGAAATGTTTGCTTAGGTCTTCAAGGTTTTGGCTAGTCAGTTTGGTAGTCATTTTTATACCCAGCCATAAGCAGGGTATATTGGTTTTTGGCGAGTTTTGTAACAGCTAGAACTAAGCTCCGTGGATACAGACAAATGTATCGTTACCTTAATGTAGAAAAGCCTTACCCAGTAAAAAATAGGATTACTTAACCCTGGGGCTACTCTTCGTCGAATCAACGAAGCACTTTCATTTTATCTCGCATAAGGAGAGAAAACTGTGCTCTTAATATCTTATTTTTCCAGAGAATAAATATTTATTTTTGTTTTCTGATTGTCACTAAATAACTTCTAAAAATCGGTTTTTGCATATCTTTTGCTCAAAAGGTTTTTGCCTCGTAAGCCTTTGAAAATGATGTTCGTCGATTCGACGAAGTGTAGCCAAATCGTACTATAAATAAGTGTAGCCATCCAGGGTTAAGGATTAATCTTGGATTACTCCTTTTTGAGCAATGGATTACTCCTCAAATCCTCCTAGTCTTATGTATTTTGTACTCCTTTTTAGCATTGCATGTTCTTACGGGCGAGCAATCCTTTTGAGCCCCCAATGGAGATAAAAAAGACTACTCTTTTTGACCTCCGAATGGAGGACAAGGAGAGTAATAGCAAATAGTGAGTAATACTTTGAATCTCCTGACTGAGCAAAAGTGGAGTAATAATTTTTAGCTCCTGAAAGATCACAAATAGAGTAATAATATTTCATATTTTTTCGGTTTTTGAGTATTTTTATAACATTACCTAAATAATACCTACTTATATTTAAAAAAAAAAAAAATTATTTTCCGCTTTTGATTCTCCTTGTTGTGGGGTTTGAACCTCGGAACTCTCGATTTCTAGTCAAGTGTTCACCCCCGACACCGTGTTTGCCAAATCGAAAGTATGGGATTTTTTTCATTTATAAGTTTGAAATCAAATTTAATTTAATTTTATTTTGATTTTGGATTGCTAGTTTATGCTCCGAATGGATGAAAAAGTCATTACTCCTTCATTGCTCCATTTAGACATTTCTCCTAAAATTTTTACTGGTTAGCTAACAAATTTAGAATTTTACAGGAGACTTTTTATCTGTTTTGTCAGGTTCGACTGACTATAACACCCTTACTTGTTTTTCTTTAACGATAATTGTGTTAATGGTGGTCTCAATTTCAATATGGTTTAAAATCCTAAATCTTAAGGTTAAAATATATCTCGTTTGACATTTTGAAGTAGCGTTTTGAAGGCCCCTCTAGCTTGTTAAAAAAAAAAAATTTCTGAAATGCAAAAATCAAGATCATTTTTATTTTTATTTTTCCGACATTCACCAATTAACTGGTTCAACGAGAGTGATGGGATTTTTTTGTAAGTCTAATGTAATGTGAAGCCTGAAAAATAATTATTGTAAAAGGGTTAAAGCGTGAATTAAAACGTTTCTTGCTTTATTACGAAACTATTTCAGGTTAAACCGGTTTCGTAAGGAATAAACAGACGCTTACATTCATATGCACATACATTCAATGTAATTGCTTTTTATTCCATGTTTCAGTTTCATTATACAATACTTACATATACATAACAGGTTGGCTGATAAGTCCCCGGTCTGACACATAGATGGCGTCGCTTGTATTAAATGCATATTATTTTTATATAGTGGCAACCTTCAAATGATTCGTGTCAAAATTTGACGTCTGTAAGCCAATTAGTTTGTGAGATAGAGCGTCTTTTGTGAAGCAACTTTTGTTATTGTGAAAAAAATGGAAAAAAAGGAATTTCGTGTTTTGATAAAATACGATTTTCTGAAGGGAAAAAAATACAGTTGAAGCAAAAACTTGGCTTGATAATGAGTTTCCGGACTCTGCCCCAGGAAAATCAACAATAATTGATTGGTATGCAAAATTCAAGCGTGGTGAAATGAGCACGCAGGACGGTGAACGCAGTGGGCGCCCGAAAGAGGTGGTTACCGACGAAAACATCAAAAAAATTCACAAAATGATTTTGAATGACCGTAAAATGAAGTTGATCGAGATAGCAGAGGCCTTAAAGATATCAAAGGAACGTGTTGGTCATATCATTCATCAATATTTGGCTATGAAAAAGCTCTGTTCAAAATGGGTGCCGCGCTAGCTCACATTTGACCAAAAACAACAACGTGTTGATGATTCTGAGCGGTGTTTGCAGCTGTTAACTCGCAATACACCCGAGTTTTTGCGTCGATATGTGACAATGGATGAAACATGGCTCTATCACTACACTCCTGAGTCCAATCGACAGTCGGCTGAGTGGACAGCGATCGGTGAACCGTCTCCGAAGCGTGGAAAGACTCAAAAGTCCGCTGGCAAAGTAATGGCCTCTATTTTTTGGGATGGGCATGGAATATTTTTTATCGATTATCTTTAGAAGGGAAAAACCATCAACAGTGACTATTATATGTCGTTATTGGAGCGTTTGAAGGTCGAAATCGTGGCAAAACGGCCCCATATGAAGAAGAAAAAAGTGTTGTTCCACCAAGACAACGCACCGTGCCACAAGTCATTGAGAACGATGGAAAAAATTCATGAATTAGGCTTCGAATTGCTTCCCCACCCACCGTATTCTCCAGATCTGGCCCCCAGCGACTTTTTCTTGTCCTCAGACCTCAAAAGGATGCTCGCAGGGAAACAATTTGGCTGTAATGAAGAGGTGATCGCCGAAACTGAGGCCTATTTTGAGGCAAAACCGAAGGAGTACTACCAAAATGGTATCAAAAAATTGGAAGGTCGTTATAATCGTTGTATCGCTCTTGAAGGGAACTATGTTGACTAATAAAAACGAATTTTGATAAAAAAAATGTGTTTTTCTTTGTTAGACCGGGGACTTATCAGCCAACCTGTTATGTATTATAAACATGAAGAAATGTTGTCATAAAAGTCTTCCACACTACACGCTACTACAATTGAATGTCAATGGCGCTATTTGGCATCACACAGCAAGCGCCCCCTTTGCTCGAAAATATCGAGCAATTCCAGCCATTTTAAGGGGTTCCAATCAATCATCCAATCATTTTACAATCTCTGAGAGAGAAAAAAAGCAAAGAAAAGAAAAACTGCTCGCATCTTTCAACCTTTCAGTGTGCATTTTTCATCTTTTTCTATTCAATTTATTTCAATGTCTTCAAATTCTCATGCAGCGAAGTAGAACTTTCCTTTCACGAAACGTTTTTGAAACGTTAACAATCGCTTCTGTGAAAAATTTATGCACAAGGGGCAATTTTGTAAAAAATCAAAAGACGAAAATGAAAATGAAAAAGAGGAGGAAGGAGAAGGGGAAGAGAAAAAAAATAAATATATGTATATCCCTTCACGCAGCTCGGCTCGTTTCAGACATCGCCACTATCGCCACCACGTGGTGTTGATTGGAAGAATGAAGTTTTTTTTATATTTATTTATTGTTTTTTTTTTTTTTTTTTTTTTTTTTAACTTTTTTATTGCTCAAAAGAATACTTGAGAGGCATAAAAAGATGAAGTCCAAAACAAAACCGCGTTCGAAATTACATGGTTCTTTATCTAAATGTGTATGTAGGTATGTATATAAAGTTGTTGAACGAGTGTGTATGCATTTGAGCGGCTACTTATAGATATATTAACATGAACGATAGCCCTGCGGGAAATGTCACTTTAATGTCTTGGAATATTTCATATTCGTTTTTTGTAATTTTTGAATATTTTGATTATATAAAGTCACTAGCAGACCCGCCAAACCTCTTACCACCTTATTGTTAATCAATTTAACGTTTTCTGATAAACTGTATTTTTTGAAACTCTCTCAATCTCCTTCTCTTTTCCTCTACCTTCCTCTCCCTCTCTCTTCCTTTCCCTCTCTGTTACTCTTGTTTTCTCTACCTTTCCCTCTCTTCCTCTTCTTTTATCTTTCTTTCCCTCTCTATTCCTCTTGTTTTCTCTTCCTTTCCCTCTCTATTCCTCTTGTTTTCTCTTCCTTTCCCTCTCTATTCCTCATGTTTTCTCTTCCTTTCCCTTCTCTTCCTCTTGTTTTCTCTTTCTTTCCCTCTCTATTCCTCTTGTTTTCTCTTCCTTTCCCTCTCTATTCCTCTTGTTTTCTCTTCCTTTCCCTCTCTATTCCTCATATTTTCTCTTCCTTTCCCTTCTCTTCCTCTTGTTTTCTCTTTCTTTCCCTCTCTATTCCTCTTGTTTTCTCTTCCTTTCCCTCTCTATTCCTCTTGTTTTCTCTTCCTTTCCCTCTCTATTCCTCTTGTTTTCTCTTCATTACCCCCTCTTCCGCTTCAGCTCCATCGCTCTCCCTCCCTCTCTTTCTTTATCTCCATCTTCCTCCCTCTTCCTCTCTGACACCCCCTATCCCTCTCTTTTCCTCTCCAACACTAATTGCAGGCCGTATAGTTAACCCTGCGTACATTCCGCAAAAGGTTCCTCCACTTCCAATTTGACCATATACCATACCCGAATCATGTATTGGTGGACTTTTGGCTGGGGTCCGCGGGTTTGCCAAGCCCGAAAATCATAAATGATTCCCCCTGCGTGAAATATTAGTAAGGATAGGATAGCAACCTAATTTTTTATTTGCTCCTCCTGCGTTATAAAAAGACCAAAACCAAAAGGAGTTCGTTATACAGAGAGCTTCGAACATACTCGGAATACGCGGAAGAAACAGTCGTTTGAAAGAAGAAACGAAAGGCGATCGTTTTGCAATACATAGTTCTCTCTCTTAAACATCTCCGCTTAATTAAAGTATTGCCCTAACCGAACAAAACGAGATATTACTCTTCAAAATCCATGAATAAATGGCAAAGTTAAGATATTATAAGTGACCGGGTAAAGATTGCCTTTCTCGGGCTAAGAAAGTTCTTTGCGCCTTCAAGTCATTCTATACCTATTGGGTTGGGAATGTACACGATCGTTTGTCGTGAATTTATAAACTCATATTGTGCATGTGCCTTTGCATATGCATACGTACATACATATATATGCGCACAGTCATACCTAAAAAAATGTGCTATGTCCGTGTGGTGCATTTTTATTATGATTTCGTATTCATATGATGGCCATATTATGGTTGCTTCTGTTATTTTGTTGTTGCTGTTGTCGATGTGTTGTTGTTGTTGTGGTTGAAAAGCCTTTGTTCTAATTTTGACGCACAATCCAAATCCGAATGGGAATCGGAATATAATTCTCAATTTGAGAGCATATTCGATTCCTGTACTGAGGCCGATACAACGGCGTAATGACGACTAGCCGACTCGTTGGGTCGCTGAAGCGCTGGCTTGCGATCTGTTGACGCTAAACGCTGCCTAGAACGTTTGACTCTTGTTGTTGATGTTTCTTATCTTCAAAAAGATTAGGTGTCGTTAAAAAGAAAATCTAACCGATTTCGTAGCATACATTAATATATACATACATACACGCACACAGTTGGGCACTTAATACCCTAAATGCGGAGTTCAAGTAGTCGTTTAAAGACCTCATTCGAATCGAATACACAATTATATACGTATTCTTTCACTCAACTGTTATTGTATATTGTGCAGATGTGCGCATATGTATGTAGGTACCTTTAAGTATACTTATAAAGTAGTTGCAATCTGTATATGAACAGCTATCTATCTACATATCGTCACTTTCAATTACGATGACAGATACACAGGATACTCACTCGTAAGAATATGGGCTTACTTATCAAACGTTTCTTATTTATATTTGTACATACATATATATATATATTTTTTTTTTAAATATTAATTTATGTATTTATTTCGAGCAGCGATAAGCGTACATGGAAATAGATCAGGTTTCCTTTGAACCGAGATCAGTTTCAATCAACAAAAAAAAAGAAAAATGAAAGGAAAATATCGATAAGGGACTTCAGAGTCTTAAAGTTTGTTGTTCTTCTATTATTATTTTTCTTTTTGAAAGTGCAGTTTTTAGACTCTAATCTCTACTATACTAAGAAATAAATATTTGCAAAGATGTGCTGAATATTCATATTTAAAAGAGGGCTTTGAATAACTAGGGATCCATTTCATTTTTCACTATCTTCTAACTCACAATAAAAGCATTATTTTTGAAAGATTGGTTAATCTAATCGATAAAAAAAAACACCAGCTATGCAAAAATTTCAAAATTTAAGGACAAACAAATATCAGGTACTTATTATTATAGCTATATTGCATTTAGAAATCGGGGATGTCACATAAATCAATTGCAAAATCGTCTGGAATGGGTCTAGTTTTGACCCAGTTTTCCATTTCTCATTCAAAAATCGTCAATTTTTGAAATATCGATTTCTGTGACATGCCGGAATAATCGCTTTGGCTATCTCATAAGCTCATATTTATGCTCTCTATTATAAATGTATCCCTTTAAGGAATATAAAAAATATTTTTCTGCATATTTTGTTGTCCTTATAACTTTCATACCTTCCCTTGATTCCATCATGCGTAAATGTTGAAAACTTCATCATATCGCCCATTGATTAGAGCTGGAAAAAAAATCGATGCACTATCGATAATATCAATGGTTTCAAGCTATCGAAAATATCGATGGTTTGGATTTATTGGCATTTACTTTAGCTTTGACAAAGTGGTGCTGGCGGTGACAGAGAGGGCTTTCCTTTTATGAAATAGACAGATTGTTAAAAAATGCTAGAGATAAGGGCGACATTCGCTCGAAAATTCAACTTTCGATTATCAAAATTATCTAAACTATGAATTATTGAACCTTTCGATTATTGATCCGATCGATTGTTGAAGCCACCGATAATTAAAACGTTCGATTATTGAAAATATTGATTATTTAGAGAATCGATTATTGAAGCTATCGAATTATCGATAGCTCTCCAGCTCTATCAAAGCCACAAATAAGACAAACTTACCACAGCTTCTTGCTACATCAAGTCGTGAAAAATCAATCTCCAGAAATTCTGCAAGTCTTATGTGTCCGATTTTACAAACCAAATGAGAATTATAGGTATCATGCTAAACTGCGTATGCTATGCAGTGATTCCAGATCGAGGAGTTTTCCTTGTTTTGAGGGATTTTTTCGATTTTAGCTTTAACCAAAAATCACTTCAATTGTTTACAAAGGATTTTCGTTTATCACTTTTCTAAAGAAAACAGAAAAGAGGTTTTTTTTTTTTTTTCAATATCCAAGGGAAAGAGCTACCAAAGAATACTGGCCAGTTTCAGTGCTGGTTACAAAGTACGGAGAATTGAATTAGAAATGCCTGATTTCCAATAGCGCAGGAGGAAGTTCTGCGTATCGATTTCTGCACACATTTAACACATACAAATATATATATATATATAGAACAAATCACAACAAATTTAAAGCGTAGTTGATTGAAACTGATTCCATATGCTTGGAAGTGTTGAATGTTTGCAGAAATTGATGCGCAGAGTTTCCTTCACTATTGAAAATCAGTCAAAGGGTTTTAAAATTCGGCTTCTTGTATATTACGACGTGATATAAATTGAGGATGGTAAACATATTTAAATGGTAAACAGCTCAAACACGGTTGATTGAAACCACTAGCAATTTGCCAACCAAATCAGTTTAAATTTTAAAATATATCTTCCGATAGCACTATCGATGGTTCAGACTATCGACTATCGAGACTATCGATGGTCGCAACTATCCATAGCTCTCCAGCTCTACCACTGATAACGAAATCGACGAACCCCAAGATTCAAATTTCTCTAACAAACATCCAAGCTCTTTTGACGAATGTTAAATAATTATTTTTTAACAAATATATATTATTCTAAATTAACTGCTGAATCAATCGAACTCAATGTTAATTTCCCAGGTACCTATATTGATATGTTTTTGAATTGTACCGGTTTTGTGATAAGTGCGCTAAATGTCAACTCTGCCGATTGTAATCGATAAATATCATTCCGCAGTGTTGCAATTAAAGTGCAATAGTTTGCACAAACGCAACGATTTTTCTGCTTTTTTTTTTTTAATAGTAATTATAAAATCCAAGTCTCCTTAATCACTGTTCAGTTCTCTTAAATATACCGAAATCCCTGCATTACAATAGGTCCAATAATAGATCATCAAAATCTCGCCTATATTAATGCTTTTAAATGTCTTTTACCCTTGGCGAGTTTTAGTCAGGAAAGAAAACTTCCGTTTCAATTTTCAAATTATAATATGTTTCTGATTTCCATTCAAACGCCAAGGCAAAAAAAACAACAAAAAATGGAGGAAAACATCAAAATGGAGAAAAAAAAAACAATGCGTTCTCCATCATTCATTTCGCTTCTCGCATCTAGTTAGCATTTTCATCAAAAATACTTCAAAGTAGGGTACGCTTAAGGCCGTATTCGACCGACCTTAGCCTCCGTGCTTGCTTTTCTTGTCTTTTATATTCATTATCACGACGCTTATGCGCTTTTGAAGGGCAATCAAAATTTGAAATTTTCATTTTTCAATATTGTCCACGTTGCTTTTTCACACTCTCTCAATGCGCTGCCCTTACCCCCCGCCACCCGTAGTCAACTATCGATCACGTGTGCAATAAATAATTCGTTCATGATCTTCTTTTACGAATAAATGAAAGCAAAATAAAATATAATAAAAAAAAAAAAAAACTATAAATAAATAAAAGAAATAAAAGTAATTTAATTAAATCTTTTTTTTTTTTTTATTCATATTCGCGAAGAGATGTACAAAGGAAATAAGGGCAATAAGGCTATTAAGCGAGTTGGCCGACTATTTACAAATGCAATAATACCACAATACGCCGTGCATACGGTATAGGTAAATCGAAATCGGCTTAGCTCGACCTAGACCCCAATCATTGGGTATTATGTAAATGACTTTTTATTTCATTTTAATAAGTTTTGTAGCCAAAATGGTAAGCTTTTTGTTGTCGGTCGATTTTTTTCTTTTATGTGTTTGTTAACGCTTCTTCTTTTCTTCTTCGCTTTTTTTTTCATGCTTTAGGGCTTTTATTTTTTCGTAAGTTTCTTTTGAAACTTCTTCGACTGACGTCCGTTCCGTCCGTTCGTGTGGTGGCAAGCGAAACTGGTTGCTTATTGCCTTCTTGCCTTATGATGCCCTTAGACATCTCGTTATTGAAGTTGTTGTTGTTGCTTTTGCTGCTGCTGCTGCTGCTTTTTCTTCTGCTTCTTCGTTCGTTGATGCCAACGACGAGCTGGAAAATGTCCCCCGCTGAGGCATTTGTGCGGGAAAAATTTGTCGCGTTCAATCGGATATGCAAACGCAAGCACGCATTCATGTATATAAAACAAACAACAACAACAACAACAACAAATTTAATTCAAATTTTGTTCAATTTCAATAAATTTCGAATTTCGAAATCGTATTCATTTTCGCGCATAGATCCATTCCAATTAGAATTGAATGGTTCTGCGGTCTTGTTTTCGTCTTGTCTTCGACTTAATCTGCATTTTTATGCGTTTCAAAGTGTATATCTCTTTTTGTATCATTGAAATACGATATATATATATATATGTTTATGTATATGGCTATATGTGTACATACGTATATAACTTCCTTTCGAAAAGCGATTTTTGTTATTGAGAAGACAAGCTCTTAACGAGAGATCTTTCTGAGGCCTTCATCTCAAATTAGCAATTCGTAAGCAATTGGAACAATTTTCAATGGAACTCATGCCACAAAAGTATGTACCGAAAAAATGTCGAAATAGCGAAATTAATGTAATTTTTAAACGAACTCTCGATCGCTCGCGTTTGACAGCAACAGCTGAAGTTTGTGCAATCGCTTGAGTTGGCGCAACCGCTGTTTCCCGTTTTTCCTCATTTGCGCTGAAGGACTTGTCAAAAATGACAGAGAAACGTGGGGTTGCCACTTAATAAATTTCGAACTTCCTTTTTCGTAAGTAGGTTTTTTTTTTAAATATTTTTTTTATTTATTTAGCATTTTTTCCCCGTTTTGTGTGACCTATTGGAAGATTTTCTTGAAATTTCTTTATTATCTATTGGACCTTTTTCTTTAAGTTCAACGAAAAGCAAAAATATTTTTAATTTTTTTTATTATAATAATAGTAGGTACTTCTCATATCATCATACTAACGAAGTCCAATACAAAATAATCATTCATAAATCAACTTGATTCTTAAGAGAAGGAAATTTGAAATAAAAACACTTGATTATACATACATACATACATACATACATACATACATACATACATACATATATAGGTACTTGAGTGCAAACATTATCAGCGAATGAATACTTCACATTTTCCCCCTCCCGCTTATAAAAACATTAGTCGCAATTGCTAAGATTGAAACCGCTATTTGGGGCTTTTCCCCTTCGAAAAGATATTTTTCAAAGGCCATACTCTTTACAGTGTTTCGGTAAAATGTGTAAAAAAAAAAAAAAAAAAATTAATAATACTTTTCATTGAATAAATTTTAAGCTCAACTCGCGTTAGAATGTATTTAGGTTAGCAAATGATTTTTTGAAAAGAAAAATTAAGTCAAAAGAATATGAAGGACATTCCAAGGGCGCCATTCAAAGGTGTCATGCAATTGCTTAAATACCCAGTAAACATTTATATCAGACATATCTGATATCAGACTAAATCTAATGGTTTTTTCAGAATATTTTACGAGTTGACTTAATTTTCTCGAATTTTTCGAGTAAGTATATGATTGTTCTCTCTTTTCCGGGGAAAGGTAATTCAATTCGAAAATTGATGTGATTTAGTTCTCTTTACCAAAATTGAGGGGACATTTTTACTTCTTAGTTCAGAAAATGTATTTACCAAGCATAATGCCGTGGTAATTCAAATTATCCCTCAATATTGGTAAAGGGAAAAAAATCACATCAATTTGAGAATTGAATTACATTTCCCCGGGAAAGAGAGAACAATCCTATACCCGTTTATGTTGATATTTGAAAGAAATGTCTTGAAAAAGTCTGAAACTCTATTCACATTTCTATCCTCACGTTCTAATCAAAATCTGATACTTTTTTTTTTTTAGACAAACAAGCTTCATGTGCATTGTCTGAATTTAGGATTTCCCAAGATTTCTTGTCAACCGCCCATATAAATTTTATGTTTTCGGACCGATTTCGTCGCCATCAGACTGGGACATCTTTCACACAATCAAGCAGATTTCTGGCTTTTTTCGGAAAAAATGTTCGCTGGGTACTTTTTCTAATTAAAATTATTATAAATAATGGAACTGTTATACGGCCACCTTTAGCAGAATGTAAAAAGCTTAAGCTTAAATAGTCGCGGATACCTTTTGAATGAACGCAGCTTGATTGTAGCTATTAATTAACTTGGTTACGTGCTTAATGCGGCTTATTGTGTGATATTTGAAGTTCGCTAGATAAACCAGAAATTTTAAATTTATAATTCACTGACAAATTAACTTGAATGGATCGTTCGTATATTGATAGTCTTGATATAAATTAAATATACGTTTAAATTATTAGATTTTTGGCCTTAAATCCTATACAAAAAAAAATATAAATCTTCTCTTTTTTTTTCAAGTATTATTTCCAGTTACAGTTGCGATGAGCAGCAGTAGTCAAGTTTCGATCAGTTGATTTCTATATTAATTAACTTTCCGGATGTGAACCTATCCATATAGTCAATTGGCATTGGTGATGGTTTTGTGTTAGTGCGTCTTTGCTTTCGGTTTTTATTTCTCAATTTAATAATTCTTGATCCATTAACTTCATTTCTGCAAGCATTATTATCGTAGGTGCCAACAACGTACATACATACGTATGTATGTACCTCAAACATCTAGCTGTTAAAACTCGCCGTCGACGTCATTGTTGGCATTTTGAAGGCAAACTTGGCCAATTCGTTTTCAATACATATTCATTTGTATCGTCTTCCACTTGTGATCGTCGTCATGTTAGAAAAAGAAGAAGAACAAGAACAAGATCGGAGAGAAAAAAAGTGAAAAATTCTGCTGAAAAAAACGTGTTCAATATGAGCTAACGAATACATTCTTATTGCGTCTATTAAATCTAAGCCTGATCTTTGCCGTTGTCTTCTTCATCTTACTGGCGGTTTTTTCTCAATTTTTTCCCTTGTTTTTTTTTTTTTTTTTTTTTTTTTTATTTCGTCGTCGTCGATTGAGTAAAAAAAAAAACACGCAACATCAGAAAAACCTGAAGTTAAACAACCAGTCAGCCAGTTCAACGAGCATAAGCGCACGACGAGAAGAAGAAAAAATAAAATAAATAAATAAAATAAAACTGGTTACAGTGTTGTTCAGTCGTCGGTGACGGTTTATGGAAATGTGGCAGCGCTGTTCGGTGCGGTGCGTGTGCGGTGCGGTGCTGTTGTGCAAAAAATTACAAATAAATGCTAAACCAAATCCGTGCATTCACAGTAAAATCTCGACGACTGCATATTGAAGCGGATAAGAAGGAATTGCTGCGGACCTTGAACGAATCAAGACATCTTCGCTTCAACTATCAAACATCATTTCGTGAGATTCTGGAAGAAGAAGAAGAAGAAGAAGAAGAAGGCGAAAAGAACTGTTTTCTCGATCGTTTTAAAAAAGTAGGGAGTTGCCACTAGATCGTAAGTAATTAAGCAAGACCACATTGAGGTTCAGTTTGATTCAATTTTGATTTAACGCAGAATAGAAGAATTTATTAGGTCTGTTCCCGTACTGCACGAAACTGCCCAATTTTACCGAAAACTGTCCCCGTAATACACGATTGTGCAAATGAGAGAGATTTTGACAGAAGAAGAAGTCAAATACTCTGCCAAAATCTCTGTCATTTGCACAATCGTGTAGTTGGGGGACAGTTCTCGCTAAAATTGGGTAGTTTTGGCCAGTACGGGAACAGACCTATTATTATTATTATTTTTTTTTTTTTCATTGACTTAATAATCTTTTGAATAAATTGTTATGTAAAATCAAGTAAAATGTCATTCAATGACGTCTAAAGCCGGGATCCAACTATCTTCACAATGCGCCGATAGTGTGAACGCAATTATTCGACTCTGATGATGGCAAGTGTGATCCTCTTGAACGATTTCTGACCCAATTTTATTGTTCCCCGATATCTTTTTGATAAAATGCCCCATTAATGTGAGCCTCAGCAGTGATTGTATAAATTTTTGAAATCTGTACCGATGTGGCCAGATTGTGGGATCCCGGTTTAACTGAGCGATTAGTTAGTTGTGCCTGAACGTAGAATTTGTGAGCCTTAATACCTTTAGGTCTTCTGGTTTGTGACCGAATTTCCTTTCGCGATGCTCTTGACACTCTTTTCCATGTCGATGCATACGTACATACGTAGGTAAAAACTGTGTGCATTCCAAATTTTCGTTATAGTTATTGCGAGTTGACTGTAAATTATATTTTCGCTATATAAATTGCATATGAACGTATCGAACGGGTTTTGCCTAAGCTGTTGGGAAAGACTAAAATTAACTTCCAAGTCGGCAAAGCGTCGACTTGAAGCTGGCCTGGCTAAACGATTGCCGTCATCGTCCGCAGCCAGTCAGAGACAAGTCTTGAGATACGCGTTTTATTATTATATGATGATGATGTTGTTGTTGCGCTTTGTTGTTGTTGTTGTTGTTGGTTTTTGTTGTTGTTGCATACAGCTTCTGGAGAGCTTGTTGTTGTTGCTGTTGCCTGAGTTTGCCCATAAATATCGTAGATGAAAACGACAGCGCCAAGCATCGCATTTGAGGTGATGGTCTGCTGTTGCCTGCATCCGTTTGTACCCATATACAATATCTTTTTATGCCTCTGTATGCATGTACATATGTAACATTTATGTATGAGGCAGGCTAGTTTTGTGTGTGCGCGCACGTTATGGCTACATAAGTCTATCTATGAGATTGTCTGAAGTGCGCTTGGCTACGCTACGACGATCACGGTACGACGTCGAATAGAAAAAAGCAAAATCGTTTTCGTTTTCAAATGAAAGGGAAATTCTCACCCGTATAAAAGAAAAGAAGTAAAGTAAAAACACACAAATGAACACAACAGCGCAACAGTAACAATAACAACAATTAAAGTGGAACTAACTAGCAGCAGCAACAGCAGCGGCGACAGCGACAGCGGCAGCAGCAACATTAAAAACCCCGAAAAACTTGTCTCTTGGTCGTTTGATCGTGGACGAGCTTTTTATACGTATTATTCGGTTTTATTGTCGCCTCTTGGCTGCTCGAATGCTTGAATGACTGGACTGACTGTTGTTATCGGTTCGGTTCGGTTCGGTTCGTTCGATCGATGGTTGGTTGGTTGGTTGGTTGGTTATTTGGTTGGCTGGTTGGTAACGCCACGCATGCCGCTCTCTTCACGGTTGTGTGTAGTACGCATTGGACTTGGGAGCATTACTATTGCGAACATACCACAATTGGAGCTTATGGTATAATAGCACCGCTGTGGCCGATGTCGCCGCCGCCGCTTAAGTCGGTCATAATGATGAAAGCTTTTCGTGCGGCAGTATTGGTGGTTTGAACTTGAGCTCTATACATAATTGGCATGGTATGTTGCATAATATGTTACAGCATCGTTTGTTCGTTCGTTCGTTCGTTTTGATTTGGTTCGGCTTGGCTTGGTTTGGCACGTTTGGATTGGTATGGTTTGGCTTGGTTGGTTTTCTGGTCGGGTTTTCGGGTTTGGAGTTAAAATGTTGAGGCATAAAAATGTTGTTTGTCGAATAGTTGTTGCTGTTTTGTTTTGTATTTATTGTTTATTTCTTTTATTGTTTAAAGCCACTGTTGGCTTGGTAATTGTTTACCCACCTTTTTTTTTCTTCTTCTTTTTTTTTCATTTTATGAATGTTAAGTTACAACAATAGATTTAATGCATGAAATGGCAAAAAGAATCTTGGTATGCTATCAACATGTAATTTTGGCTTTTATTTTCTGTTCAATGTTATTCGGCGGTAATTCGTTTCGCTATGTAGGTCGAATGTATGGATGTATGTATGTAGAACCAATGAAAAAGGAAAATTTTTCCAATTTTTTAATTCCACGCGTAAGACAGTGTTACGAGTAAGTATTACGAAACTATCCAACAGGTTCCACCAGTTCTTTACGTCTCAACTATGTATTTATATTCTGAAAAAAAAAACTTTTTATGAAGAGTTTTCATCCAATAAGTTATTATTGGAATACGATTAAAGGCGAAAGGCTAAAGACTCAGTTAGTCTTGATTGAATGTAACTTAACTTGAATTTACTTTAAAAAAATTTGTTCCGAAGATTCGTAAGTCAAGTTAAAATGACAGATCGAATCCGGTGATTCATTATTAAAGGCCGAATTCACGAAACTGTTTAATGAATATTTAAATAATAGGTATGTTCCCGTACTGCACGAAACTCTCCAATTTTGGCCAATTTTTATAGTTTTCCAAAAATGTGGCAGCTTTGGTCAGTTTCGTGCAGTACGGGAACAGACCTAATGTTTAAATTTAAGGGCCAACATTACAAAATATATTTTTTTTTAAATATTCAAAAAAAAAAAAAATCCACTATAAGGCTCATAGTCTTCAGCCTAGTTTAAACTTTTTGTAGGTTTAAATTGCCAAATGATAGTTTTCAGGAGAGTTTAAACCAGGTTCATTAATTTTATATGAAAATTTTTGAAAATATTCAAATAAAGCGAAGGTTTCTGATTGAGTTAAAGTGGCATGAAGACTAAAAGAATATATTCGATAATTTAAACTTTCGAAGTTCTTAAACCGAGTTGAAGACTACCCCTTAGGTAGGTAGGTAGGTTGAAGTGGCTGCCACTTAGGCCGTTAATCGGCCCATTGTGATACCAAGGAGGTTTTCTTGTGTTTGTGCGAGTGTGTGTCATTTTATGTAGTGTGCCCCTAACATGCGATTTTTGAAAAACCAGTGCTAGGCTTGGAACATTACACTCCGTTTCGCCTGTGTCGGGAATCGAACCTCGGACCCTGGGATCAAGAGCATAGCACGCATCCCCTACGCTATCCCAGAGCCAAGAGACTACCCCTTAACCCTCTCAGCCCCGAAATTTAACCTGCTGTCTAATACCATTATTTTCGACTCAAAACGAAAGGTGATGGTGAGTTGTTGAACTAGGCGAAGCTTTGAGTTGTTTTGATCCATCATATTGGTGCTGAAATAAATTATCTCCAAACAGAAAAAGGCCTATAACTTTTTGAACAACCAACAAAATTACAAAAATTTTATTTTTCCTCATTTTTTGTTATATTTGCGCTTCAAGTCTGCAAAAATGAATAGTAATCAAAATTATTTTTAATCAAAATAACCAATTACTATAAAGTCATTACCTTTGAAAATATTCAAAATTTTGACTATTTTCTACATGTCCACACTCTACGGCAAACAAATTTGAAATAAAAGGATTCTCTTTGAAAAATTGTAACGTATTCTTTTCTTAGACAATTAATCGACGGCACTTTATTAAAATCAAAAAAATTTTCTGCATCACATAGGCGTAGCTGCAAAAAGAAGGAGGACGTTCGAATGTTGCTTATATGCAACATTGGGCACGAAAGGGTTAAAAACGAAATCAAATTTAATTTCAATATTGAAAAAGCAGCTGTTTACAAAAATTCAAATTAATAAGTTTCATAAAAAAGTTGATTTTGCGGAAATAACACAAAAATATGGACCGGAATGAAAGTTTTGATGTCAACTTGGAGGACGAAAAAAACATTAGCATGCCTATTTATAGACTCCGTTTTTTTTTTTTAAATAACAGTCTAATCAGCTGTAAAATGGACTCACAGCCCTGGCAGTAAACAGTGCTGCCATAAATTTGATTTGAAGATTGAATGTAACTTAACTTAACTTATAAAAATCTGATTTCCACAGATTCTTATCTTAAGTCAAATTAAGTTTTCAGTAACTCCTCCAGTACAAAATGTACAAAACATATCAAGTCAGCTAATGAAATAATTGAAGTTAAGTTACGTTAAATCAAGATGAACTGAGCCTTTAATCTTCGTAATGGCATCGTCCGGATTTCGTATGATCCCTAATTGCCGAAGGATCGATCAGCTGATTTTGATCAAACTTCAAAGCACTCCCACCGAAAAAAGAAAAAGCAAGCGACGAATGTGCTCTTATTCCATAGAGAAAAATTGACAGCTGTCAATTGAAGCCATTTGAACTAGTTTTATTTTTTATAATTTCTTTAGTTTATATAAAGTTAGAATTAATTAATTCCTCCTCATTCTCGTATTGAGATTATTCTGTTGCAATCGATCGGTACTCCCTTGCTTATCTAAGTTGCTGTTGAGTTGTTTACGTTGTTGGAAAAAAAAAAAAAACATTCTTAACCCGCAAAACACGCATGTGCCGCTCATACATAAATAATATTGAAATATTTTAGTTGATCATAAAATAACAGATTTAACGAATGGTTTTCTGAGTGAGTACTGTAAAAACTAATCGTTACTGGAATTTTCAATGGTGTCGACCTAAAGTCTTTAAAGTTGTTTCGTTTCTTTGTAAATGTGTATGAAAACCTGCAGCGCTTCATACTTACAGACAATGTTGTACACAAAAAAAAAAATAGGTACCTACAGTTAGCACTTGATTTGCATTTATACGAATAAAACTGTTCTCCCGCATTCGTTCCAGATACAAACGTTTCTACATTTTACATTTAACATTTTGCTTATCTGTTGACGTCCCTTATCTTCTTCTTCTTCATTGTTTCAACGGCTTTTCTTTTAATTTTTTTTCAGAATAATTGCGCCGAGAAACCACATGTTGATCATCAACATCATCATAATACAAATCATGTAAATATTACTCCAAAATTAATTTCGGTCGTTGGCGAAGAGCGCAACATTTCGATGGAACTCAAAGGGAAAAGTCTTGAAAAGTCAAAAGAAAATGGAAACTGCCATTATCGTTATCATCATAACGCACTAACTAGAACATCATCTCAACCCCCACAAACGTTGACACAACAAGGATCCAATATATCAACTCTAGTTACACCATTAATCGAAGACTTTGGCAATATAAATTTGCACCGGAAATTGGAGAGAACCCAGTCGGAACCGTTGCCACAACAGCAAGTCAATACATCCAGGTGGGTGTTGTGTGAACAATTTCACCCTTTAACGCATATGGGACAAATTTTTTCCCCATATAATTTTAACGATTAATAGGATTTGATTTTTACAACATTTGTTAAAAATCTTCAAATTTATGCAAGGATCAATGTGTCCCATATGCGTTAAAGGGTTAAAATAACTTCTATGTGGATTTTTATATTGAATTTATTGAAAATTTTTTGTTCTTTTTTAATCCCCGCCCCCTCTCTCTCTCTAATATGCAGATACAAGACCGAACTTTGTCGCCCATTCGAAGAAGCGGGCGAATGCAAGTACGGCGAGAAGTGCCAATTCGCCCATGGCTATCACGAGCTACGAAACTTACAAAGACATCCAAAGTACAAAACTGAATACTGTCGTACATTCCACAGCGTTGGATTCTGTCCATATGGACCGCGTTGTCACTTTGTTCATAATGCTGACGAAGCACGCGCCTCACAACAACAACAACAGCAGGAGCAGCAACAATCACAACAACCACAGCAACAACAACAGACTGCACAACATACTAAATTAACAAGCAATCAACAAGCAACGGGAAATAATTTCAATAATTGCCTCAACACTTTTGGTTTACCAAATGTCTTAGGTGTTGGACAACAGCCGCAGCAAAATCAAGCACAAACGAATTCTATAAACCTTGGTCTGCCATTGAGTCCACCATTGAGTATGTCTACAGGTTCCGATCGTGAATCGCCAACTGGTTCTCTTTCGCTCAGTCCAGCAAATTCGATAACGAATTTCCCATTCGGCGATCACATCAATCAAGGCAATACGGTTTTTCAATCAAATTTCTCAGCCTATGTTAATACACCGCCTGAAAGTCCAAATGCACCAATTTCGCCAGTTAATACACCACCACCACCACCACCACCATCAATTTTAGCAGCAGCCGCTCATGCAGTCCATGCAGCACAATTGCAATATATTAAACCAATAACAACATTTCCGAGCAAGCAACTTTTACATAAAAGTTCAAGCTCACCGATTGCTATTGCCGCTAAGCCGACCCTAAACGGCGGTGGTCATAAAACACTTTTAAAAATGAACTCGGTCTCATCACTGAATGGCGGTGATGAAGCACGTCTACCGGTATTCAATCGCCTCAGTTCGGCCATTGAAAAGTGTCAAAATATGGCTTTATAAGATCTTTGGATAACATTTAAATCTCAATTTTGCACAATATTCAATGAGACCTTTGTGACTTGATGTTATATTATTATTATTATTATTATTATTATCATAATTATTATAATTATTAATATTACTTTATTACTATTATTATTACTTTTATCGCTTTTTATTTATTCAAATCATAACTTATAAAGAAATTGCATACATACGTACGTACATACCTACCTACCTACCTATTTATGTATGCAATCGTGTAGAAGAGAAACATGTAAAACAAATTTATTGCAAGTAAATTATTTATGAGTATTTAAGGTATTTATGAAAGCATATTTTTCTATTCAATATATTTACGCTCATTATCCACCAAATGGATATATATATATATATATATATATACATATAATATATAAAACACGAAGAGTTGGGGTCTATTTATATATATATATACATAAATATATATACAAAATAATGTTATAACTATTTACATGCTATACATACCTACACATACACATGCATATACCATACCTACCCACACTGACGAAAGACAAAAGGAAAAATGTAATTGTAAAATATTAACAAACACACAAACACATGAAAAAAACATGCATTTATATAAATCTCTATTTTCCTGTTGATGGTATATACAAAAAAAAAAAAAAATATCACTAAATTTATTTATTATTTCTGACTTTGTTTTCCAGCACACACAGTTTATTTATGAAATACTTCCTTTATTTTTCTTATCTTTCATTACAAACCCGCTGCTGCTAGATTTAGCTTTTATTTAATTACAATATTCAATAACATGAATAATTGATACATGTATGTACGTGCGTACATGCATATAAAAGTAAAATATTTATATACCTCAGAGACCGACGACGATACACACATGATGAATTACTTGACAAATTTAATTTATTAAAATTCGTGATCAAAAAAAGCAATTTAAGCAGCTTTCGGGCATAGCCGATTAAGTGCTGGAGGAAGGGCTTTTAATGCTTTAATATACAAAAAAAAAAAAAAAAATTATGATAAATTGTCCAAGAGAGAATTATGTACTTAGTAAGAGCACAAAGGCGCGCTCAGCATTTAATTTATTGTAAAACGGAGCTTAAAATACGAATTCAAATATCACAAAACCAGTAATGATTTCCAGTAAAAGAATTTTCCCTGCTTTTCTTAAATCCACGAATGAGTTTTTTTCGATATACATACATTTTTTTTTTTTACTACAAATTAATAATATTTATAAATGTCTTTTATATACAACAGTATGACAGTATAACAATTGAGTTACTATTTACGCGAATCCCTTAAATTGTGTGTTCTGACAGCACTTTATGCTATGTCTACTGAAATCTCAATGAGTTTCTGGTCACGATAATAATTAAGCGAGAAACGAAAGGATTTAAAAACACAGAAAAGAGAATACAATAAAAAATAAGTAATAAATCAAATAAAAATAAAAGAAATAAATAAAAATTGAGTTATAAAAAATCGCCACATTTGACGATGTGTGATGTGAAATATGCATAGATGAAATAAAAATTAGAGGAAGAAAGAGAAAAGCTTATGTAATACATCAAGAAATTTTATGTTATGAAATAAATTAAAACAAAACGATAAGAAAAATGCTTCCAAGGATCAGGAACTAGAAGTTGTAATCCTTTTAATTTTTATACTATTTTTTTTTTTTTTTTTTTTTGGTTGCTTGTAGAGTTGACAAACTTTTATTTATTTATTTTATTAAAAAATTTAGGTCTGAGTTTTTTGGATGTTGGAAAAGAAAAAAATTTAGATTTATTAAACAAACGTTTATCGGTTATTGGTGAGATTAAAACAAATATATAAATATATATAAAAGATCGGAAAATCTGAAAATTTAAGATTGAAACGTACTTTTTTTATATATACATATTTCTTTAACCTAAGACAAAATTTAATTAAACTGAAGTGTAAGAATTGATTCAAAAACTGAAAATGAGCAACCCAAATCCGTTCAATACTTTTTTCTGTAAGAATTTTACAATTATTTTATTTTTCTTTATGTGGTTCTGCTTTTATTTTTATTTTATTTTTTTATTTAAAGAAGAAAAAAAAACGAATTAGGATTGAAATTGTTTTTTTTTTCAAAAGTTTCTCATTTTCAGTGCGATTCCTTGAATTCTGCATATTTTCAAATTTATGCCAAGTCTCAATAAAGCAATTCAAGTCAACAGGAAGGTCTTAGGACTTAATTTTTAAGTTTTTTTTTATCATTTGAAATTATTGTGAAAAGAAGAAAAATAAAACAAAAGAATTCAACACTTTGAAAATGTAAAAAATCGAAAAACTTAACTTCAACTAAAAAAAGGAGAGAAAAAAGTAAAATTTTGTACATGAAAAAAAAAACTGGTAACTTTTTTCTTAAACGAATTAAAAACTGAATTCCATTGATGAAAATTCTCAACGTGCCTTAAATTAGCATAATTTCATAATTGTTTTTTATATATACATACAAATATATATACATATATACACATATTTATATTATGCTTAATAATTTAAATAATTGGTTTTTATGTTTAATGAATGTAATTTGTATTTAAGAACATTAAATGGATTATTAGTCTTCCCAAATGGCATAGTGCGTACCGTTGCCAGGTTGACACTATGCTTAAATTATATGCTTCCAATTATATTGTTTAGTGCTTTATACGGATAAAAGATTTTTTTTTTGAATAAATGCGATTTTCGGTTATTTAAATAATAAAATTAAATAAAAAATTACTCTAACTTAGGAATAATTTATTCCCGAAACGGAGGCCAAAGAAATTTTTGAAAAAATGACATCGCACGGCCAAATAGTGTCTGGCAACAATCATAACGAAAAGTGGAACTTTGGAAACATAATTAAATTGTGTAAGTAGTGACATAGAAAGATAGATTATATACCATAGTTATATTAGCTCAATAACTTCAAATAATGGTTTTATGAATGATCTAATTTGCATTAGCATTAAACACGTTCGCGTCTTCAAGGCTTAGTGCGCAGGCGTTCTGTTATAAAAGCTCAGAGAGATTAGAGCAAAGACTTTGTTAGCTTAACGTGAAAACTCGTTTTGAGTGGGCGTAATGCATTTCGAAAAAATTCTCCGTGGTTGTTACCGAAGTTAAACTTTTCCGACTTTGGGGCACAACGCTAAGTTGTCGACAATGAACGTAGAGTTAAAATTGTGGAATTTGGAAATAACTCGGGTTCTGTTTGAGGTTGGCGATACGGTTATTCGAAATTTTTTTTTAGAATCTCTTAGCAATTCGAAGGAACGTCCGTGCTTAAAGTTTCATGCTGGAACTCCTTCTATGATTTCCGAAGAAATGTATGGAGAGCAAAGACCTTAAGCCGAGAACTGAAAACTCGTTTGAATGGGCGTAGCACAAAAAGTCAGGCGTGGCAGCGTTACGAAGTTAAACTTTTCCGACTTTGGGGCACAACATTAAGCTATGTTCCGAATATGAGGACCGTGGGTTCAAAATTGTGGATTTTGGAAAAACTCGGGTTTTCTGTTTGAGGGGGTTGGGGTGGTTGGATTTCGAAAATTTTTTTGGAATCTCTTAGCAATTCTACGAGATGAAACGTCCATGCAAATTTCAAAGCCCTAGGGCAACTCCTTCTATGCATTTTCCGAAAAAATGTATGGAGGCAACACTTCACTGCCATAAACATTCGTTGGAAATCACCAGAAAAGGAGCTTGCCCTAGGTTAGCTTTGAAACTTTGGACCATAGTATGTTCCGAATTTGGTGAAGTGGTGCATAAGAGATTTCCAAAAACAAACTTTCTGACATCGAACCACTCCCTAGCTCCGCGCTTCAAACAAGTAAACGGGTTTTTCTAAAATCCACAATTTTTAACCCACGGGACCCACATTCTGAACATAGCTTAATGTTGTGCCCCAAAGTCGGAAAAGTTTAACTTCGTAAGGCTGCCACGCTTAATTTTTGTGCTACGCCCACTCAAGAGTCCTCTATCAGATTTGCGTGACGTAAGAACAGAGTTCAGACACCAACTGGCATAGCGCAGACCCGCATCAAAATCAACTTGTCTAGCTAAGACACAACATTCTGTGCGTTGGCTAAATTAGTTTGTGTATGAAATATGTCACAACTAAAGTTCGTGTATTCGCTATGCCAGTTGGTGTCTGAACTAGGCTTAGCGAATACACAAACTGTTGGCAAGCTATTTTCACATTTGCGTCTGAACTAGATCTCTATACCAAAAAGTTCGTGTATGGACTAGATCTCTATACCAAAAGTTTTCTTTTTACTTGTGCTTGGCTCCATACATTTTTTGGAAAATGATAGGAGTTGCCCCTAGGGCATTGAAATTTGTCATGGACGTTCCTTTGCAAACGGGTTTTTTCCAAAATCTAAAATTTTGAACCCACGGTGCTCAAATTCGGAACATAGCTTACTGTTGTGCCCCAGAGTTGGAAAAGTTTAACTTCGTAACGCTGCCACGCCTACTTTTTGTTCCACGCTCACTCAAAGTTGGCAAACACTTTTGCGGCTTTAATATTTTGTTATTTTAAATAAAAATTAAACGAAAATTTACAAAAACGTTTAGTGACTTATATTTTTTTCTTACTTAAAACATTTCTATTGCTAGTCTATAGCAAAATAAAATAAAAATAATAAAAAATTAGACAAGCTTCGAATAGAAACTTCTAGATTTCTATTTTTATATACTGGTATGAAATATTTTTATTTATTCTGTTTGAGATTAAAATGTGTGCTAAATAATTATATTTAAATTTTTGTTTTTTTTACAATTTATGGATTTTCATTAAAGGTACTGAAAGCTTTGCTTTATTGTTTAAAAATATACTCAATAAAAAAAATCTAGAATACATAACACATGTAGCTACATTTTAACTTAATATTTTCCTTTCTGCTTTATTTGTATTTCTAATTTACTTTAACTTTTATTTTTACTTTTACCTATCCTTTTTAGTTTTTAGCTTTTTAGCTTTTTCTTTTGGAAACTTTTTTTTTAACACCACAGCTTTCACCTTTTTTGTTGCCCTTGGCGATCGCAAGTAAAGTAACCAGCTTCTTATGCGAATCACCAACAATCCAACCATGCTTTTGATATGGCTCGCTACTTTCATACTCTGGCTCGTTATCATTGATTCGTCCGAATTCCTCGTCGCTTGATGATGACCAATAGTACAACTTTTCCGAGGACTGACGTTTGCGTGCTGGTGATTTTTCCGTTTGTGGTTTCCTTTTGCCTTTGTTCTTTTTGTTATTATTATTGTTATTATTGTTATTACTACGTTTCTTTGATTCGGTCATATCCTTTAGGGTTGCTTTATTTTGTGCCTTAAATATATTTACATCCTGCTTTGCTGACTTATCTTTCTTAGTCTTATTTTTTCTAGTTGTTTTATTATTATTATTCTGTGTCTGAATCTGCGTCTGCAATTGAAACGGACTCTGATCCGTACATGTCTTTATATCGTGCAAGAATAGATTGTGTTCGCTGACTTGTGAGAACAGCGGCGGTTCGCTCGGAGGTGCCATTTTCGATTTATCGGTTGCTTTTCCATTCTTGTGACTTTTATTAGATGTTTGTCTTGTGCTTTTGGCCTTCTTAGTTTTTGGAGCTTTACTTGTATTTGTGAGCTCTTCTGGAGGCTTCATGCATGTACTAGATCTACGTGAAGTTTCAAGCATCAATAAATCTGTTTGTAGTTGAGTAGTATCCTTTTCTTTTAAATGCGATAATGATGGTAGTTTTCCTATCGGTTTCTCCTCAGTGCTATGATGAGATCTTGATAATTTTCTTGTAGAGTTGATGGCACTTTCAGTCGTTCCACTCATGGATTCTCTGTCTTTGGTAGCCATCTCCGTACTACTCACGTTGCCTGGCACGTTCTTTCGCTTCTTTCGCTGTTCTTGTTTTTCTTTTTCTTCAATTAACGCAATTATATCCTTCGTTGAGAGGAACTCTTCATACTCGTCAGAGCTCCACATTTCCACCAATTTCTTTGAACGATTTGTAGCGCATCGCCTTTTCGATTTACGTTGCCCATCGTCAATGAGTTTCTCGATTTCTTCTTGACTCATGCCCAATTCTGATTGCAGTTTCGTCAAATCCTTTTTAGACTTCTTATTTTCTTTTGGCTTTTTTGCTACGGTTTTAGTCTTTTGTTTTGATTCGGCAGCTGCAGGGGTTATTACAATCGGCGGATCTTTAGCTAATTGTAGAATTTCTTCCTGAACATTCGTACTTACATCTTTGCGTATAGGAGTTTCTATAGGTATAGTTATTGGTATAGGTGGTATAGGTTTCGGTTTTGATTTGGGTACACCTTCACCACGTAATTCATCAAATAGCTGATCGAGATCTGCCTTCGGTATGTGATCCTTTTGAACGACAACGTTCTTCACTGGCGTTTTCGGTTTCGTACTCGCGTTCTTGAATATTCGTCCCATGATAAGTGATTTATTCTCAAAGGTCTTTGCCGTCGCTCGACTAGAACTACTATCCGATGAGTTACTTTTCATATTTTTCTCATTCAGCGTCTTATCGCTAATTTCATCGTCACAGCTCATAGAACCAAAATCGAAATCATCACGATCGGAATAGCTTGCCGTTGACACGCTATTATCATCGAGCAGTAAATTCATTGTCGTTTTCGGTTTTTGAAATGTTATGCTCTCTTTTTCTTCTAAACCAATATTCTTAAATGGTCGTTCAGGTATGATGATTTTATTTGCTTGTTGCGGTTTACTATGCTCTTCCACCGCTGCTTTTATTATCGAAGAGTGCATAATAGTTCTTGAAGATGACGATCCTTGTGTTTCGGTATTCTTTTTATTTTCTTGGATAGGATTGAAGTTGCAATTTCTGCGACTATCAACGACAGACAATGTAACATACTCTGGAGTTACAATGCGTTTTGCAGCAGCGGCCGTTATCACTTGATGGGAGTTACTAGCTATATTTGCCGGTCTAGGCTTATCATCATGACCTAATGCAATATCAGCTAGTTCGGTGAGTTTGCACGTTGCATGGGACTTTGATTCATCTGGTAGAACCATTTGAGCATTTCCGTTCTCATAGCCTTTCATAGCAGCTTTCGTCTTGAAGCGGGATGTTGTGTTCGTAATAGCCGAAAATTGTGTATATGTTGGTGAATGAGTTTGTCTGGAAAATACAAAATTTAGTTTAGTTTGAGATACTAGGAAAAGCATTATGATTAAAAAGAGTTTAAACGTTCCACATCTGCTAAAGCTAGAGGTGTAATTGCTCTATCTTTATATTTGATATGCTACCATTGTCTGTAGCCAATTAAGTAAAGCTATGTTTTAAGCTATTACATCTTTTCTGTTTAACGATTGCTGGGCATAAAAATGTCCAAGCCAACATTAACATAAGGGGTATTCCCTTAAACGTGAAAAGATCGAAAAAGCGGAATTACAAATTTTTCATACAAAACTTCGTTCATTAATTTCTAAGGGCCGTTTTCTCGTCCTACTTTTAAGCTCTATCTGCCAGTTAAATTTCATTTTCTTTGACTTATTAATCAAATTTGTATGAAATTATCATCGGAATAATTTAACGTACAGATAAAAAAAAAATGAGAAAACCGTCCTAAGTCTTCTTGATATACGAGTTTTGAAAGTTTTCGAGGCAAATACACGTTTAAGGGAAGACCCCTATAAATTTATTTTGATGGGTAAAAATATAAAACATGGCACTGCCTGAGTAAAATTATTGGTCAGGAAACCTTCAAAGAACAATGATCTTTTTGTTTTAGCTATGCAAAGTAACCCGAAGCCGATTTCAGAAGATGTAAAAAAAAACTCTAAAATTCGAACAGACTTACCGTTCATTAGCAATGGATGCTGCTGCCACGGTTGATGATATTTTGTTAAAGCTATTCGAGATCAAATTTGGATTCCTGAAGGCATCCTGCGTTTTGGCAGGCTCTGCAGGTATTGGAGCTGACTTTTCTTCAAAGAATGACTTTTGTAGTAAAATTAAATTGGATTCGTTAACGGTCGCTGCTCCAGTTCGGCCAGTTGTAAAAGATGGTGACATTTGATTTTTGTACATATTCACGAAATGGCTCTGGCTCTGAAGCGTAGCTGGGATTTCATTATCATTATCTGCACGAACAATGCGAGAAGTATCGGCACTTTTCAGTATATTGCAACATTCGAAGAATAGACGTTCATCTGGATTGAGCGATAAGCGATGAGAACTATCCATGTTATTGATAATAATCGGTTCTTTATTGGAATCCATACCGATTTTCTCATTTGGTACAATGGGAAGCAATTGATCCCGTTGACTTTCCAGAAGATTTTCAGAAAAACTTTGCCGACGCGCGATAGGTTTAGGAATACTTTTCGTCTTATCCTCTTGCAATGTTGCCCGACCAGATTTCGACATCAAATACTCTCGCTCTGACACTTTCGACACGTGCGCTAGTGTCATATTATGCTTTGACAAGGATGTCGCCGCAAAGAATGTCTTCTTGCATAATTCGCATTCGAATTTCTCGGCGGTCAAATCCTGTGAAGCACGTCGTTTTTTGGGGCGTCTCTTGAGCAAAATACTTCGCCGTCGTCTCCTTTTTCGACCACGTCCACGTCCAAGATCCTGTGAAAAGCTTGTATAAACACTCAGCTCATCATCGAGATCCATGTCCATGACTTCCGTGTTGGTATTCTCATCGCAAATTGAATCGAAATTTGAACGATCATCAAAATTTGGTGCACTGCGGACACTCATCGACGTTGGAGGTCTTGAGAATTTCGAATTCGAATCATCTTGGAAATCATTTCCGATCTCGAATCCATCTTCAGCAAATGCGAAGTCCTCATTCTCTTCGGCCATGATTTTTTCATTCACATTCTTAGCTATTTCGGTCAAGTAATTATCATCTTCCAAATCACAAACTGGTGGCATGTTCTTCTCATCCGGAAGTAGTGTCATCGTCTGCTGTTCATCTTTATGGATATTTTTATTTAGCCTCGGATCTCGACTAAATGTTGGTGCGGTGTTTTTCTGTGTATCCGCTTGCTCCATAGTTGCTGATAATATACTTGGACGTAATATAGAAGCGGTGGACTTAGTTGTCGACGGGTCGCTGTTCTTTCGCGATTTACCTTCGGTATTATTAAAAACGTTGGTGTTTCGGGCTTCAATTTCGGAGAGTTGCTTCTCAATGCCAATTGAAAAAGACTCTAGCGATGTCTTAAGTTTGGAAAGGTTTTCATTGTCCAATGGCGTTGTTTTGCGGCGAGACTGTCGTCGTTTACTTCTTCGTGTCGCCGGTTGATTGAAGTCTTCCATAATATCCGTGGGCTTTGGAAGAACATTTTTCCCTGAGTTCTCATTTGACTTCGCTCGGGTTTTTGGCGTGTTAATCTTTGATGATGTTTCTTGTTTCTGACGCTTTGAACTTTCTGGTGCACGCTGCTTCTCAGTTGTATTTTGTGCAAAATTAATGCCGCTAGATGCATTTCGCTTTGTGCTGGACATTAAAAGCATACCCGTTAAAAGTAAATCTTCACTTTTTTCATATGCCAAATTCTCCAGTTTTTTGAGACTATCACGGCGTGCCTTGTCGATTTTAAAGCTCTCCAATAACTGATCGGCGACAATAGCAGCCAACTCATTCTTACGGCGCCTACGTTGCTTTTTCTTGCCATCACCAACAATATCTGGCGTTCCCGAACTATGAAATCCTGAGGATGTGTTGTTGATGTTGCTCATGTTCTCCTCAGCCAATAAATTGACAACGTTGGATTCCTGTAAAGCAGCGGGTTCCATGATTTTATTCTCAATAGTTGAATTTATGGCACTAACAGTTTCCTTCTCAGACTCAATGCACGCAATCTCAATTTGATTCTTAGATGTTTGTTGATCATCTTTTGATATTACTACCACTGGTGGTACTTGGATAGCGGCAGGAAGCGCATCGATTTCTTTCTCAACTGTCGTGTTTGATGGTACTATTTCCGGAGAAATCGATTTAGTTTCTTTTAATAAAACATTTGTTGGCTCTGTAACCGAAATACTCTCATTGGTGATGGTTTGATCAGATGCTTGCATATTACTTTGACTTGAAATCGGAGAATACAATTCAGCTCGAGAGACTGGTTGCGTTATCCGGGCAAGTTCAGAGCGGCAGTCAAGGGTTTTCGAACGCATTGTTCGTTTCTTTGGTGTTAAAACTACTTGTGGAGCGATGGTTGTACTGTTTTCATTACTTACTATCGGTGTTTCCAATTGCCCAACGATATTCTCACAGAGCTTTTCTACTATATCAGGCTTAGTCTCAAAAACTTTTTCAATTGGTTTTGCTGTTATTATTTGATCGTCATCATCGGGTAAACTAGCCTTAACAGCATTAATAACAGAATTTATAGCATCGTCAATATGATTTATGACCTCTTGTTCCATTTTGGAAATGACCTTATTTTTTCCAATGCCTTCCTTTTTATTCGAGGTTGTATTTTCTTTAGTTTTGCTTGGTGTACCGGTTGCGTTTGCAGCTGTTGGTGTTTTATTCACATTTTGATCAATAGACCCTTTGGAGTTATTTCGCTTTTTGTTATTTGTTTTATTTGGAGCATTGGATATATTGGAACTGGTAGAAATGTTCATATTAACTCCGGTATTAAGGATATTGACAGTTTCATTGCCTGGAAGTGTGGCCGGAACGAAGCCAGTGGCGCGTACTTGTGGTATTTTTAGCAAATCCAAATTGGAGTAGAACTGCTTATTGAAGACAGTTTCTGTTGGCAGCGCCGGTGCCGTTGGATTTGTCATATTTACGGTTTTTATTGAAGCATCATCTGTTTGTGTATGATGTGTTGTGGTTGGTAAAGCCAATGGATCTACTTGTACAGTTTTTGCTGTCTGGGGAGTGTTTAGCAGTTCCAATTGCGGTATTGTTGGCTGAGCAACAAGGTGTTGAACCGCTTGAACCGCTGAAATTGGTGGTGCTGCTGGTTGTAAAGTTGGCGGAGGCAAGTTTAGAATTGGCAGAGCAACTGAAGATTTTGGTTTTTTGGAAAGGTCCAACGGTTCCATATCGTTGAAACAGACTAGATTACGTGCTTCAAAGCCACATATAGTTTGTCGACGTGTTGGCATTCCTGGCCTCTGTGCTCTAAGTTCTGCGGTTGTTTGCTTTTTAGGTCCTTTTGCGCTTGATAAATTTAACGGCTCATTGGAGTTATCAGTTGCAGTAGTAGGTACCGCTGGTGAAACATGAGCCTGCATGCATTCATCAAATGTTTGTGAAAGTAAAGCTACTGGACGCATCATTGTTGGTGGGTTCATACTTTGTGGCAACGATAGCTGTAACGTTGGTGGTACTGGCAGTTGACCTGCTTGAAGATTTTGTTGAACTGGTAAAAATACGGGCAGCTGATTTTGTAATATGGGAACAGCTTGTAATGTATTTGGGATGGGCAAAGGAATTGTTACGAATGTTGGCGTCGCCATGGCACAAGGAAGTGATATCTTTGCTATTCCTTTGGATATGGGTATAGGTTGTGCGTGTAAGGGTATTGCACCAGTTGGTAGTGTCCGTAATGGTGCTGGTGCTGGAGGTGGTGCTGTTATTGGCGCGGGTGCAGGTGGTGGCGCTGTTGCTGGTGCTAGTATCGGCATTGTGGGAATAGAAGTCACTGGTTTTGGGTCCGTTAATGGTGTTGTTGAAGCTAGAGGAGGTTCTTGTGTTTGTTTTATTGCAGTTGTAACTGCGGATTTTATTGTATCTTTGGTTGTTGTTTTTCCATTTGTTATTCTTTTTGATGTTGTTACTGTCGATGTTGTTACGATCGATGGCACTGTTGTTATTATGACACTATTCATTTGCTGTTCAATATCAGTTGATGTGGAATCACTGACATCTGGTTTGATTATCCGTCTAGACAAAGCTTTCCTTTTGGGTGTTTTCTTTTCTATTTCTTTCTCGATTGGTTTTGGAGTGGCCTCCTTACCCAATTTGTCCGCGTTTGCTTTATTCACAGTCTCTTCAGTCTTAAGCTTTTCCTCAAGTTTCCCAGTAAGCATCGCTATGCAATCACTAATTCTTTTGCTGCGTTTTTTCGTACATACTTGACTTTCGTTCTGCTTCTGTGCTTTTGAGATCTCGACCGTATTTTGTACTACTTCAATAGTAGTAGGCTTCGATACAGTTTTATCCAACTCTCCATTTTCCTCATTGTTGTCGTTTTTTGCTTCGTTTACGGTTTTAGTTTCATCTTGTATTTGTGTTATAAGTAGTTCTCCGTTTTTTGCATTTGAACAGCTTTCCGGCGCAGATATTTTTTCTGGACTGGACTCCTTTTTCTCCATTGCATCGATTGTTTTTGTCTTGCTAGGCACAACACTTTTTTCAGGTTCTTGTTTTCCCACCTCCGCCTCTAAGTTTAAAGAGCTCTTGGGACTGGCACGTGTTTCTGTCCGTGCGTTTTTTTCTGATGATTTTGAATGTTCGATTTTCTTATTAGCCTTACAACTTAGTGATTTCAATGCGCTGTTTTCCAAAGGAGGCTTTCTAGAAAAACGAGAGTTTGCAGCACGCTTGGCTGCATTTGAAATTTGACGTGCTCGAGTTTTTCTTAGAATTTTAGTGTTGTAGAGCTTTGAAATAAAAGCTGGCTTCCTTGCATTTTTTGCTTTATTTACAGTGGGAAATATTTTTTTGCAAATTCGCTTTGGTGGCAAGTTTTCCAGCATTTTCTTAATGGATTCAGCTAAAAGAAAAAAAAAAAAAAATAATAATAATAATAATAATAAAAAATGAGTTTATGAATTTTCTATAAGATATACTCACCATCACTGGGACGTTGCCGTGGTGGCGTTTTGGGTTTATATGAATTCGAGCTACTTTCCTCTGTGGTTGAATGTTCGATTGATTGACTTTTCGTTGGTTTTTCCTGTTTGGTTTTCCGTGATTCCAACGAATAATGTTTATGCAAAGATCGGCGTTTCTTTGAACCGCAGTAGTAACGATATTTTCGTTTCTTTGCCATTGACCAAACATAATCACCGGAACAGTCCAACATATGTCGATAGAGATCGGGCATACTATTGCACTTGCGATTGCATTTCGTACATTTCCACTTGCGTTCCGAGTGCTTTTTATTTTCCTCTTTCAGATTTTGGATAAGGCTAGACGTGGGTGTGTTTGATAAGCTGAACGATGAGTGCGATGGGGAAATCGTGTTCATATCTCCTAGCAGTGTTGTTTTCGTATCCGTATCACAATCATCGGTCGTACTGATTGATGGTTTTGTGCTGAATGTTCGTTGCCTTCTTTCGGTGTAAGAGTTCGAAATCGATTGAATGCTATCCGATGATTCCTCTTCGCCAGATGTATGGACACGTCGGTAGCTGACCAATTGAGTTCTTGATTTTCCTATAGCAATGGCATTAGAGATCGTACTGCTGTAATGATTTAGTGCACGTTTCGGTATGAAAAGATGTTGCAAAATATTTCCCGCCAAGAGTTCGCGACCAACAACTTCATAATGTGTGGAAAGTATGTTAGAATGCCGAAACATTTTGTGCTCCTCGAGGGACTTAAGTTTCTCAAATTTGTTGCCACAACACATGCACAAATAGCAACGTGGCCGAGCCCATTCACCGCTGAGTACGAGCTGACGTTCTGGCTGCCGTACATCCTGACGTGGAAGTAATTGCAATAAAGACAGGAATCCTTCATCGGCAAATGTTTGTCCAACTATATTGCCATTATAGAAATCATCACGTTCATCTTGTTGCTGCGTATATGTGGATGTAAAATTAAATTCATCATTTTCAAATTTGATAATTGCCTGTTCACTTTGTTCTAAGATTATATGTGGCAGTACCCGCATATCGAGAATCGAATTAAGCTGATCATTCAGTCGACGTTTTTCTATGCTAAAACACTCATCAGCTGTATTGGCTGCATTTTGTGAGAGAGATAATTGTTTCTCATGTTTTTGACGCATGCTTAACTGAGTCCACATGTCCAGTTTCGATAGATCCCGCAGTCCGAGTAATGGATGTTTTGCTTTCTTAACGATTTTTCCACCTTCGTTGATTAATTTGTATTTCTTTACGCTATCCCATTTCCATTTCCATGAATTTTTCGTATGCGGACGTCTTGGTTTGGTTGAACCGACATCCACGCAGTACTGTTCGGCGGTTAATAATGTCGGAAATGCAGTTGTTGTTGATGGAAGATTTGTAGCAACATGTATCTCGGCGTCTTGCATATTGCTACTATCGAAATTATCCATTAGCGTTACATTACTTGCCAATGTGCTTCGCAAAAGCAATGGTAAACTTTTGTCCTGATAATCTTGATTCTCTTCAACCGTCTTCTGGCTACGTTCACCCAATTTACCATCGAGATAGAATAATAAATTATTTCGTACATTCGATGTAACCTCCTTGTAAAAGCTTTCGTCAAATGCAGTTAATAAAGTGTCGGTTCGTGCTGGCACTCGGAATACAACAGAATCGGAGTCGCTATTGTTAATGTTTGTACTTTTTGTTGCAGTAGCTCTACTGCGCGATTTCGAAGGCGAAGCATTCACACTTACGGATGATAATGATGATGTCGATGATGATGATGTGCTAGGCAGCATTGGATCACTTTTTACCAATAGAATATCCGGCACACTTGTATCCCTTCGAAGCCGGACACCTTTGCGATTGCTCGGATTACGGCGGCGATTTTGTGTTAAGCCCAATCGAGAGAGTATGGCTTCTTCAGCGCCCATAACACTGGATTCATCGAGCACAGATATTTCGGATGCTGTCGTTGTCTCGTGTGCTACCATGTGTCGTTGTTTTGTTCTTGTGTGGGTCTCCTCCAGCGGCGGTGACTGCAGTGTCGGCTCAGTGCTTATGTCATCGAGCGTATCGTTGTATTCTTTAGTTAGCTTTAGCTGTGCATCTGGCAATGAATTGTGTACGTTTTGCATATGGTTTAAAAGATTTGCGATATTCTGAAAGCGCATCATACAATTCTTACAACCGAAATACTTATCCGCATGGTACTCAGTTAAATGAAGGAACAGTCCATTGAAGTCTATAGCGGCAGAATCGGCGGTTTCGGGCGTTTTAGTCTTTTTGCAATATGTACAACCTGGAAAGTTTGTCGACGACAATGGGACGACCGAGGAGACACGGTCGAACGTTTTACTTGATGACTTGCTGCGTGGACTTGTATTTTGTAATTGCACCTGAGAGTTTCGAACGCTACAACGTCGATCCTTTTGTGGGGTATGACATTTTTCGATGTGCTTCAATTGCATTTTATGTGTACTGAACTTTTTATCGCAGTACAAGCACAAGATCTTAACCAAAAGTTGATCTTGCGACTTGGAGTTAGATGTATCATCGAGCGTATCGGAGAATATTTGTTTTTCATCTTGCTCCTTGCTCTTGCTGTCGTCTTCCTCAATTGAAGTGGCGCCATTCGATGATTTTGATGGCTTCGTGGATACGTTCTCAGTGGAATTTCGATTGTTTATACATGCAGCAGATGCAGCGATTTTAAACTTAATTTCTCAATAATACCCGATAAGCGACTTAATGGTAAACTACATATTATTGAAATTTTAGCACTATTATCTTCTTCATCGCCATTGCTGGTGATTGGCGTTGAACATGGCAACAAACCAATAGAATGAATTGCATCCTTTGGGCTAATGCTACTTCGACTTTTCTTATCGACTCTTTTCGTTGGTGTTGTTTTCAGTGCATTCAAAGGTGATTTTTGTTTCTCCTTTTGCTCTGGTAGCTTTGTTCCTTCTTTGCTGCGTAGAACAAAACGCGACATCTTACGTACGTTGCGCGACGTTACTCGTACTGTACTTATGAGCTGAATTGCATTCTAAAAAAAAAAAAAAAAAGGGAAATTGTTTTCATTTTAATTTACATTGAACATCTGTAAAACGTAATTAGCTTCGCGCATTGTAACTACGAATATATGTGATTATGTGGATATTCAATTAGGATATTCTAAGACAGGAACATACATTCGATAAAATGAAAGAATCCTTTTAATTAGGGTGACCAAATTGCCTTCGGTTAAATAAAGGACACCATAAATCGAAAACCAAAAATCGCGCACACACAGGTGAGCACAAATTTTAAATTAGCATAGCTTCGTCAAAATAAAAGGTAAATGAACATTGTTTTTTATTTGCTAAGAATTTATTGGACTTTAAATCTACATACTCATATTTTACATTTAAAACGAGTTTTTATTATTTTTTTTTTTGGTTTTTCAAAAAAACTTCATTTCAATCCTGAAAAACGATTTTAAGCCCCCTTCTGTACGACCCAAAATAAAGCTCAATTCACTATCTTTGGACCTGATTACATTTCACAATAAAATTTTACACTTAGGCATCGACTTGAGGTATAAATTACAATGCTTCCCTCAAAAGTGGAGGTTTCCCCATAAAATTCATTTGCGCGACCTCTAAACGTCCTTCAAAAAATCTGAAAAAATGCTTAAAATATGTTTAGACAATTATCTTTCGAATTCCGTGTGGACATTTTAATATTTCCAAAAAAAAAAAAAATTTCGGACACCCTAGTATGTACTTATTAGTAATAAGTTATATACACTGGAACGGGGTTTATTAATATCACCAGAAAAATGAATAAAATAAAGGACAATCAAAGGCCGATTAATTACTTTCCCCAAATCGCCAAAAAAAGGACGTTTGGTCACCCTATTTTAATATACTCAGTTTTGCTATGGTGTCTGTCCTGTTTTCGATATATTAAAATTATGTATTTTGTAGGAAATGAAATTACTAATTTGTCGCGAGCTAAAGGGAAGTTTAAATAAGTATAGCGCTTTTCTAAAGCTTGGATGGAACGCAGGGGTGTCATAGAATCCAATAGCTGTCAGAATCGGAATTAAAACCCATCGAAATTTCATACAAAATTTACAAATTTTGTTTGTTTTTGGTTTTGAATCGGAACTATTATCGGTTCTCAATTGCACAGAACCCTATTTTATCCGGCTGTCTATGATATTGTATATATATGAAAAAACAGTCGACTAAAATTCCAATTCCGACAGCTATCGGATTCTGTGACAACCCTGACTATCTGCAAAATGCGCCGATTTTGCCGCAATTGATGCGCCGATAGTGTGAATTTTTAGACTCTCATGTTTGACAATATTCGACGATAATGTTGTTGTGGGAATTGTTTAAATCTGTGCCGATATGGCCCGATTAAAATCGAAACACATTGTGCTATTTGGGCAGATAGTGGAATCCCAGCTTCTTAAATAAATATTCCCCGGAAAGTTTTTCGCTTGAAATTTTTCGCTGTTAAAAGAGAAAGCATTTTTAAGGGTAAATAAAATAAAGAATGTGATGACCTTTGCACTCGAAATTCTTGCGCCCTCTTTTTATTTCCTTCCCAGTGTGCTTAATAGGACACGAAAAAATTCCTCGAAAAGATTTAGAATCGGGCTGATGTTCTCTAAGGACTGTAATTAATGATTTTTGGGCCATTAGTCCATCAATTAAAGAAAACATCCAATTAGATAAAAGGGCGATTCAGCTATACACGATATCCGATAATAATTTTTTATTTACGATAAAAGTGGTTTTTTTTTTGTCAATAGTACAAAGAAGAAAGTCGGAATTTAATATTAAATTTATTTATATTTGATTTAAATCCATATTTCATTTATTGGCGCGTTTGAAAATATTACTATTCAAAAATCTTGATAAAACTTTAAAGTCATACCTTTTTAAACTGTCACAAAACAGCCGTTGCCGACAGTTTGAGGTTACATTTTGCCACCAAATTGAAGTGAGAATATTAATTTTACCTCGCGTTCCAAAAAAAGTTAATATATGTTGTTATTTTTTAAGTATTATTGATTCCTAAAATACACTGTTGACTTGTTGCACCCGCGATACAAAAAGTGTAAAAGTTTACTTTTTTTCACAGAAATAAAGAGCTAACATTCTGAAACTTTGTGAAAGTAAGAAGAAACCAAAACTAAACATAAATTAATCGTTTTTAAAAGTGAAGTGATTGCCAGGTTAAAATAATCGATAATTTAAATTGGTTGCACCCGCAATTTTGATGTCAGATCGCTGGTGCAACTGTTTGTAATTTAACCTTCTTGTGCGATTTACTACATATTTTGTTATTTTGATATGCCCTGACTAATGATATATGTATACTGAAAGCCATTGTCAACAGTGTCCTAGAATTTTATGATTTAGCTCGCAGTCACTCTAAGAACATCTTCTTTAAATATGTGGCAAAAATAGAAATTAATGAAAAGATAGCCATGTTGGATGAACAATGGGCGGGCTGAAACATATACCAAGCATTCAATCAAAACATTTCTTCCAATTAGAAGAAACTCGTAGCATTTCTGTGGTGCGCAACTCACGGTCTCATTTTAAATGCAAATTGGTTTTGAAGTCGCCAAAAAGCCCCACTAATACAGAAAGTGGTTGGAGTGATGACGACTTGGAGCCTCTTTCAAATCTCAAAATACGAAAAGAAACTCTGCATCCTCATATATCTGTGCCTTCAGTTTCGGATCAGAGAAAATCTTTATTACCCCTTAAAAAGAGATGGAGCGGTTTCGATTTTAACAGTGATTCAGATACTGAATTTATAAATGACGAAACTCCATCAACGTCTTTTCAAGCTTCAAAATAATGACGATGAGCATGTCCTGAAACTCCTACTGTCCAAATTGCTGTTTTAAAAAGATATTTTTGCGATGGCTTGTATTCCCTTGTACAATTGCTCTGCAAAACCGGCAAAAAAAAAGACTGGTTGCACCCGCGATTAATATAAAAATGAATAACTCTTTGTTTATATTTCTCTGCTTAACACTTTTCATTTCCTGTAGTTTGTTAAATATACATCTAACAAAATATTAAGGCATAACACATAAAATGTAACACAATTAACAGATTTATGCGTTTTTTGTCTCTGATCTAGAAACGTAGGGCCAAATTTGTTGCACCCGCGATGGCAATTAAAATCATTTTTAAGACTTTAATAGTATTATTTTGAAATACTTGTGACCTAATATGCAATGAAAATATTAAGATGTAGCCTTTTCAAGACTATTTGTATTAAAAATGTTTTTTATTTAGTTACCTGAAACTAAAACATACATGTAAATGTTGCAACCGCGATAATGGAATCGCCCAAAAGAGTTTTTCCAGTTCGGCTATTAGCTTTAGTTTCCTTATTTTCCTCAAAGATGAAGTGTCTAAATTTTTTCGAATTTCTTCTAAAGGTAATATCCCAATCAGGATTTATTAAAAAGAAGCAGTTATTTTCAATTACAATTAGTGCCTAAGCATGATTAAACATTCAAAGGATGCGAAGATAGTCATCAAAAATAAACAAATCTTTTATTTCTTTAAATAAAAACATAACTTTTTTCCTACTTAAATACAGATGAATAAAAAAAAAAAAAAATCTAATAAGAATCGAGGGAAACTGTAAGATTGTAAGTTTTTCTTACATAAACAAAAACCGTTGCACGTTCCATACAACGCATTCCGTTTTCGTTTGCCCAAATGGTATGCGTATGATCACACAGAACACAAATTTAGGTCATTTTGTGAAGTTCGCCGATCGTTTTGCTTTTTGTATTTTATGTAAGAGAGAAACTAAAATAACATTTAAATTGAAAAGATGCCATAAAGGGAAATATTAAACTAATAAGAATATTATGCACCCTCAAAGTTGAACAGGAAAACACGAAATGCACATGTTAACTCACGAACATACATTTGAATGTACATACATATGCACATGTACATATGTATGTATGTATAAAACATTAAGAATGGAAAAACTTTTTCCTTCGCTTGCAACTTTTTACACTTCATTGTTATTAGTTTCGACTGCACTCAACCAGAGTCGCAACACAGTCAACCCCACACTGCACGTTTAAAGTATACAAGACTCGCCTCATATATCATTGTAGTTATTGTACATATGTATCAATTTTACGGCAGTAAGAGCAGCAGCTTACCTTTTCTCTCGATTGACTAGTGTGAGTTTATATTAGTCCAGAAGGATATGATCACGGATACGGATTCAGGACATGATTGCAATAGCCCGAGATAGTTTAGTTTTTACGCAAAACAATCAAGTTTGTAGCTTCAATAAAGCATCCACCCTAAATCGACAATTGGAAAACATGCAAAAAGCGATTTCCGTCTGATATTTGAAAAGGGCGTGCTTTTTGCCCTCAAATGCGAATTCACTGCATATTTATTAGAGATCGGTTCTTATAGCACGTTGCGTTGAATTCTCACTTGCACTTTTTATTTGATAAATCAGAAATTTTCCGAATCAACTTTTTCTTTCCGAAGAAAATATGTACAACGTTAAGTGTTGCCAGCTTGATCAAGAATCGTTGCCAGCTTTGTTTGTTATGAAACGTCGTGTTTCTGGCAGCACGTTCATGTCGATGTGGTTAGATGTTATAAGTAGAGCTTTAAAATTTAATTGAAATTAACTGGGTGTGTTTTATGAAATATTTGAAGGTTATGGAATTTTCTTTTTACTATTAAACGAGGGAAATTTGTATTTAATGCGTCGAATAGCAATATCCAAAAAGAGCAAATTTAGTGGAGGTGGCGGCAAGTCAAGTTAGTAAATTTATAGTTAAACCCTTTGAGTTTCATTATATATGCAAAAAGACTAGGTGTATTTCTTATGCTGTAAATAGAATAAGGACGTAAGCGAATATTCGCCGGGCGAATACGACCAAGAATTCACGCGAATTCACGCGGGCGAACACAATGACAGCGAATGGCGAACTCAAGCTAATTTCAGAATTTTGAAAAAATATGATTGAAAATATAAGTCATTGCCAGCAGAAAGTACAAACCCTCATTTTCGAAACAAAAGCTAAAAGATTTGATACAAATGCATATGTTTTCTGATGTGTAAATTCAGCTATTCGCCAGTCGCCGGTGCTAGGGGCTGTCCATTAATTACGTAAGCATAAAGGGGGGGGGGTTTCGAAAAATCTTACGCCTGCTTATAAAGGGTGTCTGATTTATACTAAAGTATGCTTACGAGGGGGGGGGGTCAAAATGGTCAAAATCGCCCTTACGTAATTAATGGACAGCCCCCTACCATTAGAATTAAATCTATTGCGGCGTATTGACGCTGCGAAATTCGCTGTGTTGTGGGCAACCCCGTATAGCCATGTGCGATTTAAGCAGCGACGTAAAGCGAATATTCGCTTACGCCCTTATTCTGTTTACAGCATTAGATTTTTTAAATTTATGAAATTTTCTCTTTCATTGTTCTATTGAAATTGGGAAATTGGTATATGAGAATCTTTATATTATTATAATTCGATAATAATTCGTTGTTATAAAAGGCTTAATATTTTCATGTTGTCTAATACCCTAAGCAGATTACAGCTGAAATAAAAAATTAAAAACCGCTAATGCAAATCACAAAAATAGATCTCCAGACTGTAATAGCACTGACAGACATAGGTATTTTACACCATGATGGTGTGAAGTCTAGGTGACACGCATAGGTATTTCTCCAAAGTCTACCTTAGCCATCATAGACTTTTTATAGACTTCACACTACATTGAAAGGGAGGATTTATTGTGGACTTCTTAGATTGATATGGCAACGCTGCACCAAATTAAACGAAATATCGATTATTTTATCGGAAACCAGATGTTTAAATTTCTAGTTTCAAGTAATTTATGCGAAATGCATGAAATTAATTCCATCCTATGGATTTATATAACAAACAAACGATATTTCCATGGATTCTTTTGAGATAAAATCGAGGCTAAATGCTACCAAAATGTTTTTATTGTTTTTGTTGTTGTTTTAATTTTCAATTATCAGCTGTTTTAAAGAAGTCCACAATAGAAATCCACAATCAATTATAGTGTGTCACCCCAACATAGAATTTTTTCATTGTAGTGTGAAGTCTATAGACTTTACACCATATGTCTGTCAATGCTATTAATTTTAATCACCCATTGTCATATAACTACGGATTTAATTTTCATCCCATTTCACCAAATCAAAAATTCAATAACGCGGAAGTACGGAAGCACCTTTTATTTTTCGTGCAACACCATCTTTATCAGCTGATTACAAGCAAAATAAATGAAGGAAAAATGTCAATAAAAATACCCAGCAAGCATTTCCATAAACTTATTAGAAAGATGATTTCTAATAATTTGTTTCCAAGTAGCTTTCCAAATTCCATCCAAGGGCATGTAGAGAAACTATCTCTCCGCGCTTCATCTAGCCCATAAACCAAAAAATTGCCGGCATTAGTTGCCCTAATGTAAAAGGGCACATTTCACGCGAGTGTACACCGAAAAAATATCTTTCTCAATGTGGCATCACCAAAAATGTAATTGGCAGCTAGTGCTGTCAGACTTTTTTGAAGTAAAATCCCGAATTTTGGAAAAAAATCCCACTTATCCCTTTTTTATTCAATAAACGAAACGAAATATAATTATGTACAAAACTTATAAGTACATCCCGTACAGAAAGTATAAAAACATTTCGGTTATGAGAAATATAAGCTTAAACGTGTAAACATCAGATTTTTTTACATCAAAATCTATGATTTTTTTCTTTGTTTAATGTTATTGAAAATAATTTTGAAAAAGACTTAACAAAGTCGTAAAAATTGTAAAGACGGCATTTATATAAGCATGTCGACACGTGCACTCTTTCTTATACATATATATGGTTTACAGACCATAATAAAATTACTTCTAAATGAATGCGTATACGTTTCGAGCGTTTCTCTCATTTGATGAATGCTATTTGCTGTCCCATTCAACGAGAATAAGAGCGACAAGTACCACTATACGTGCGGAACTTGTCGAATAGTTTATGAATTGACGTTTACCAGAGTTGCCGATTCGGCATTGCCGAAGTAAAAAGAGTTGAGAGTTGCAGTGTTAAGGAAAATTTAACGCTTTTCTTTTATCAGTAAAAATCCCTTTGCCTGTAATAATAATACCCAGCCGGAAATTTCACTACTTCTGCAGTACTTCCGAAGTGGTGAAAATTCATGCTGCGAGTACTCACATTACTAACCCTTACTTCTAATGAAGTTTGTTCGGACATGGCCGCTATTTTCAGTACTTCAAAATTCATGTGTTATTCATTTGGTAAAGGAGTGTATGACCTTGGTCCGCATGAAAACTTCATTTGGGAAAAGAGCACGTGCTGGTTGGCTTAGGGAGCGTCCATAAATGATGTCACGCATTTTTTGCGATTTTTAGACCCCCTCCCCCCCCTTTGTCACAAACCTGTTACATATGAGCTAACCCCCTCCCCCCCTGTGTCACGTCACAATTAATATGAAAAAACAGTATAGGCCAATTCACAATTAATGCTAATTTAAGGTTAAATATGCTAACATGTTTTTTATATGGAGTTTGACATCTCACGCCTACTTTAACACATTAAACCTTAAATTAGCTTGCACTTTGTGACACATATCACTAATTTATAAATATGATGCTATTTTTCATATAAAAAATTAATGTAACAAAATCTTTATTTTATATTTTGTTTGTAGTAACAACGGTAACAACGTTTTCTTCCTTAGTAACAGTTTTATTTTTAAGAGCAAAAATAATTTTTGTCACTTAAAATGGAACCTCTGCGGATGACTTTAATTTACATGAAAAACATTATGAATTTGTGCAAATAATTAATTATTTATAAATGTAATACTATTTTCATACATTTTTAAAATAATAAATTAGTTTTTTGCACAAATTCATAATGTTTTTCATGTAAACTAAATTCATCCGAGGAGTCTCAAAATAGGTGTTAAAATTTTTTTTCCCCATATATTGAATATTATCGGATCGTATAAAGATATGCCTTTTCCAATTGATTTTCAGACCCTTAAATAGGCTTCAAAAATTTCATTTTTTTAAACAAATTTTACTATGAAAAGTGTGACATAACATGCTTGGGAACCCCCCCTCCACCCTATGTCACAAAACTGTCACAGATGAGCTGACCCCCTCCCCCCCCACCAAACGTGACATCATTTATGGACGCTCCCTTAAGAAGGATCCAACGTGTATGATTATTTCATTTGAAAATAGAGTATATAATCCTAATACAAATGAAAGTTTCGTTTGAAATAAGTTTACGCTACTGGGATCTGGGAGGTAAAGAAATATAAATTTTTTTTTTTTTTAATATTAAAATGTTTTATTTCCATGTCTGTTAAAAGTACTTCATTGACTATGTTATAACTATAACGCCTAGCATCATAGAATGTTGTATCAACAATAACATAAAACATTAACCGATTCCTTTATCAAACAATTTTTTATTGTTCTAAATGCACTTGGATGAAAATTTGCAGAAGTGAATGAAATTTTCTCAAAAAATGTGTAAATCATAGCAGAAAATTTGAAATATGCAAAACACTGTTTTTATGAAAACTGCATAAGATCTATAAATATTGAAAGAAGGAGTAATTCAACCCTTTTTCAAATGAAAATTTCGTCCTTAGAAAGAACAATCTCTTGTAACGAGCTACTTGCATTCCATGAAATTTTCACTGCGAAAATCGATTCGAAACAGCACCAATTGGTCTCTTTACAGAATGAATTCTTCAATACTTTCTGCATCGATGAATCCTTTGTCATGCATGCGATAAAACTTTCCGTTTGCTGGGATTTAGTCAAAAAGTACCACAAAAAGGGAAAAATACCTCAATCTGACAGCACTATTGGCAGCACCTGCATAGAATTTACAAAGTCATTCATTCTCAAATAAAGCCAGTCATTTCGTAAAAATGGAAATTATATTGCCGGACAAGGTAAGAAGCCTTTCTAAATATTAAATAAGCACCCTTAAACGTTTCAACTCCTCCGATAGGATGAAATTTTCGACTTCAAATTGAAAGACGCTCATAGCTCTTTGGATGAATTGGAATTAGATGATTTGTATGTGCGCTATAAGGTAATTTATTTTATTTTGTATTGAACTCCCGCAATGTTTGAGTGTAAATTATTGTTGTTTAGAAACTACAAAAAACTCTCGAATTCCTTGAAGTGCAAGAGGAATACATTAAAGATGAGCAACGGAACTTGAAGAAGGAGTATTTACACGCTCAGGAGGAAGTGAAAAGAATTCAATCAGTACCATTAGTTATTGGTCAGTTCTTGGAAGCTGTTGACCAAAATACTGGAATTGTTGGATCAACAACTGGTTCCAACTATTACGTTCGAATTTTGTCGACAATCGATCGTGAGCTACTGAAGCCATCTGCTTCGGTTGCGCTTCATAAGCACAGTAATGCATTGGTCGATGTCTTGCCACCTGAAGCTGATAGTTCCATTTCGATGCTGCAGCCAGATGAAAAGCCAGATGTAAGCTATGCCGATATCGGTGGCATGGATATGCAGAAACAAGAGATACGCGAAGCAGTTGAACTGCCACTGACACATTTCGAGCTTTACAAACAAATCGGTTTGTATATGATAACAACAAACGGCGAACAAATGGATTTATGTTTGATATCTCGATTTTTCAGGTATCGATCCACCACGTGGTGTTTTGATGTATGGTCCACCTGGCTGTGGAAAGACAATGTTGGCTAAGGCCGTAGCACATCATACGACAGCATCATTTATTCGTGTCGTTGGATCGGAATTCGTTCAGAAGTACTTGGGCGAGGGTCCACGTATGGTACGTGATGTCTTCCGTCTTGCTAAAGAGAATGCTCCAGCAATTATATTCATCGATGAGATCGACGCAATTGCAACAAAGCGTTTCGATGCACAAACTGGCGCTGATCGAGAAGTGCAGCGTATTCTTCTGGAGTTACTCAATCAAATGGACGGTTTCGATCAAACGACCAACGTAAAAGTCATTATGGCAACGAATCGTGCCGATACCCTTGATCCCGCATTATTGCGTCCTGGTCGTCTAGATCGTAAAATAGAATTCCCGCTGCCAGATCGTAGACAAAAGCGACTGATTTTCTCCACAATTACAACAAAAATGAATCTTTGCGAAGATGTCGACCTGGAAGAGTTCGTAGCGCGTCCCGATAAAATCTCAGGTGCTGATATTAATGCGATATGTCAGGAGGCTGGTATGCACGCAGTGCGCGAGAACAGATACATCGTACTGTCAAAGGACTTCGAGAAGGGATACAAAAACAATATCAAAAAGGACGAACAGGAGCACGAGTTCTATAAATAGATTAATTTTTATATATATATATAATCCGGCAAAATTTTTATACAAGCGAAGTAGACTCGTGTGTATGTTTTGTGTATGCTTTTAAGTATTTTCGAAGAATAATTAAAATTCGTTTAATTTAAATTTCCCCAGCCAACGGATTTTTAATCTTATAATTCATTCGAATGCTGGCTTACTGATCATTTTTCTCACAACGCCAAGAAAAAGCATAAATTTTTTCGTTGAATATGCTTTATTTGTGTTAATTTCTCGCAATTGTGTTTCAATTCATAATCTATCCCCAATAAGTGTAGACTGGTGGTTGGTAATAGCCATTGTATGCACGATAAGCATTATATCTGTATTGAGACCATTGATTATAGCTACTGCCATAAGCACCATAGCTTCCTAATCCATAATTGATCAAATCCGGACGAGGCACAGCATACGGGTTTCCGTAGACAACAGGATAATAGCCAAGACCAAAACTGTCTGACGTTTTCAATGTTTCATCGGTCGACGGAGCTTCGGAACCGGAATCCTTCAGTTCGATAATTACTTTCTGCAAAAAACAATTTCTTTCGCTTCTTTATTTTATCAACGTACTATTTTTCTACACCGACCTCTTTCATTTTATCGATCTTGTCAGCTGGGCTCGAGTGTACTTTGGAAGCAAGTGCCAAAGCGAGGATCGCAAGGAGCAACAAATAGAACTTAAAGAAGATCCAGGATTATGCGGAGCAAAGTAAAAAGATATATTTACTATATTTACCTTCATTATTTGGAAATTTCTTTTGACGAACTGATCTTGACTGGCCTTTTGTGAAGACGACGGACGGTTTTTATAGCGAAAATAAGTTTTGCATAGTTATGGAAAATTCATTTTCATACTTCAATGTCAACTGAAGCGTTTCCAGATTTCTATCTTTCTATGCCATCCATCGACGCTTTAAAGAATTCCATTCAGAATTTGATGCAATTTTTGCTCTTAAGTGTGTCTTGTTTTCTCCATTAATGTCAAGAGCGCTTTGGCCTACGATTCATTTAAAAATTTTTTAGGGGCATATTACATAAAGTCATCTTCTCCATTGAATGAACAGTAGTCGAATTGTAATCTTATTGAACAATATCACTTATTCCAGTAGAGAATGGCATGGTCGATGGCCATTATTATCAGCCCGATTCTGAAAATTCCCGACGTATTTACTTTTCTCAAGACTAAAATTCTACTTTTTTAAATAGATAGGGCAAGGTATATTATAAGTAGGGTCAAATACCCATTCTCCATCGAATTTCTTCTCCTAAATGTTTAAAAAAGAAGAAGTTTACTTTCAAGAGAAGTAAATTCTCCGGGAATAATCAAAATCAGGCTGTATTATTATTAAGACTGCAAGAGCATCACGACTTAGGCGATCTTTTGTCCAGCCCATGTTCCCTAAGAGCACACTGAGATTGCTTGTAGGACTATCAGGGCCAGTGGCGTGTCCAGAGGGAAAGTGCTTTGATAGTGCTTATATTTTCCACAGTGGTATATTGAATAATTATAAGACATTAACCCAAAAAATTTGGGGGTCTAGAGGCCATTTTTTATGAAATTGTGATAAAATTAAGGTACTTTTGTATGGGTGTCCCCCTAAGGAGGGGATATATGGGTCAGTATGTTGCGAAAAAATGTTAGGGGGAAAATTTTAATGGGGATCGGTCATAGATTTGACTCCTCTGGGGACACCCTGGGTCTAGTTAGGACGGTTGGGGGAAAAATTAATAAAAATTAATTTTTGTGTGGGAGCCCCCTTAAGGAGGGGAGATAGCGGGTAGGTTTGTTTAGAAAAAATGTTAGGGGTAAAAAAGTAATGAGGGCTGGTCATACATTATATGTCCGTAGGGGCGACTTCTGGGGAGTTATGGGGCTTCTACTCTATTTTTCCACTCTCCACTATATTTTCAAGTCGTTTCCAGGTCCACTTAAAATGATCGGATTTACTCCAAATTTCATTTGCTTACATTTTTAATATAAAGGAACAAGAATCTGGCCGGCGGTTTATAAAAATCCAGGACACCCCTAATGTACACAGATCATGGATCTGCTCTTTCCTTCTCCTACTTGCAAAGTCTTTTTCAGTTGATACTTCAGTCTACAATGGCCCTGTTAAAAGTTCAGTGTTGATTTTGATATTCTTTCTGCTCAGGTTTAGTGTAGCTTCCGCCCTGATAGTCCTGAGACTTATGAGCTTTTTTGGCTGCCTCATGTGCCCTTGTGGACTCTGCAGTATTCATTTAGGCTTTGTTATTTCCATTTTCTGATCAGGTGTTTTCTAAAGCCATTATTAACCCCGCAGAAAGGTTCGGGTCCAATGAAAGATTTTAGCCAAAAGGTCCGCTCTTTCATTGCCTTCATTTCTTTCATACCACAGTATCCAGTAAAGAGTGATCGTGTTTCTTTTGGATAGGTTTTGAAGGAGGCCGATGACCATAAATAATAAATACATAATTTGACTACATTCTAATAACATATTTTTCTAAAATAATAGACATTACGGATACCGGTTAGCATAGCTCTTTACGCTTCCGGAGAGTTTAAAAGGAAACTTGTCTTCAAAGTCTATAATACCATTAAGTCCTTATCAAAGAATTCCATGACTTACCGAAAGCCTGTAGTTTTCATAATTGAATTCAGCAACTCGCACGAAATATCACGTTTTTATTTCATTCTCATTTTCATTATGAATTCGAAGGACATTGATCTAAAATACGATATACATAAACATTAATATATGGAAACACAGATTACATCTAGACACTTACAGGTTATGTTTCGTTTAACTAATAATTCTATCAAAGTTTATATATCTTAGAAATTTTTGATCTTTTTCAAGATCGTTCTTAACTTCTAAAATGTTAATTGTTAGTAAATGACTAGCCAAGATACAAGAAACACTGCTGTTGAAACTAGGAAACCTCTCACATTGTGCATTGACTTGCACCCCGATATATGACGCCCTGCAAAATAAATCAAGAATTCAATGGAATGAAAATAAGCCATAAGGAAGCATTTAGACACTCACATTGTTTGGCAAGAGCGCTTACACAGCAGCAGTCCTTGACTTCTTCGTAAAAGAAACAAGATCCAACGGATGCTGTATGGACCTTTTCTCCAACATAACATATATGGGGTACGAATGGCAGACCTTCTGTAAGTAAAAAAAGAAGAATATTTTGAAAATTATTATATCTTCCGAAATGCCTCAATAAATTTTTTTTTTTTTTTTATGAATTGGATTGAAAACAAAAAATTGCTTCAACTTTTTTTTAAACTATGCAGCCCCATACTCACTGATCATTATAGCAACTTTTCGGGATCCTTGAAACTGAACTCGAGTTCTATATAGCTTCATCGTCTCCAGATTTAGCCCTAACCTCAAAAAAGCATCCTCGAGTGGAGATTTTTTGCTCCTTTTTTGAGGTTATGGCAAAACCTAAACCCGATGAGGCTATGTAAACCTCAAACCCGGATTCAGTGACCCTCAAAATCATATCCTAGCCACAGTCTACACAATCTTCTACTCCTTAATACTTGAAGTCCTGACGAACTTCTCAATAAAATTTCCCATTTCTATATTTTAGGGCATCTAATTAACTTAGGCCTTCAGTAGATGATGATTAGGGCAAGAGAATATATTTAAAATCAACACTTTGATGTAGAACTATCATATATGTATACCTCAAATTTGGCGACCCCGAAAACATATAGTAAATATTGTGTATAGCCAGTAGCGTAGCGAGCGGGGATCGAATGGGGCTGCTGCCGCGGGCGCCAAATATTTCAATTTTTCACATATTTCAATTTTTATGAAGGCATTTTTATTGAGGCCGGTTGGAGGGGGCGGCATTTCCTGCATTGTGCCCCCATTCCCCCGGGCGCCAAAATGCCTCGCTACGCCACTGTGTAAAGTAAGACCTGTGTACTGAGTCTGAAACAATTTTCTTGTGGGGCTATGTTATTCGTGTTCCTTCTGCCAATCACCTTGACTGATGATCATTAATTATGATCAATCAAGTAGCAAGAGACTTTTCTAAATATGCCTCCAAAACTTCATCATAAAAATTCAAATAAAAATTAACTTTATTGCCATGAAAAAAAGTTTTAATTCAATTTTCAGCCTTTTTGGAAGTGCTGCACGTGCGCACGGTGTTCACTTCATTCCACTTCGTGAATAATTGGGTTCTTATGCAAATTAGATTTTTATTATCGTAAAGAAACGGAAATGATGCTCGTAAGAAGTTCGCTTAAGGCATTTCACTGATTCATAATAAAAATTGAATTTTTTTTTTTTTGAATTTCTATGTCTAAAAAGCTCATTACAACACGCACCCTTGTGTTATTTTATTTTTATCTTTTAAGAGAAATCGATAAACATTGCTTCTGTTTATGCTAAGATCAATTGTTTATTATTGAAATCAAATGAGTATTGTTAATCAAAAATTAATTGAGAAGCACCTCAAAGCTTCTGCTTTTATGTTTTTTTTTTTTTATGGAAATGTAGTTGGGAGAGGAAAACTGTTCAAATAATTTTTTTGTGTGCGTATTTCCAAGGAAACCAATGAGAATATAGATTGTTTATGGCTTCAACAAATAAATTTATTTGGTGTAGCGGAGGCTCCTTTTGAACGTTTGCTCATCATTGCATGAATAGTTCCCCTTTCGGAATCAAATGAAATTTCTTTCAATGACGTTTTTTGGACTACCTTAAATGCTTAAATACTTAAATACTTTAAACTATTAAATTGAAAAGGCTTAAAAATTTACGTTGTTCAAAATGTTCGCTTGCAGCTAACTCGGTAAATTATTTAGCAAATTGGTGGGCAATTTTCCTTTAACTATTTGAAGTTGCATTGTTGCTTGATTTTCTATTCTTTTGCTATTGGCATGACGATAATTGTATAATTGAGGAGAAAATTTGGGTCGACAAATGAAACCTCAAAATGCAGTACTATGGCGCACAGTGGGACTTCGAGGGGAAAAAACCCCTAAAAAACTATGGAAATTCAAAAATGTAATGATGAGATTTTGTTGGATAATGTTTAAACAAGAAGTATTAACAATTGGATTGGCCAAATATTAACAATTGATATGTCAAAAAACGTGTTAAAGTCACAAAATTATTTTACAAAAAAAAAAAAATATCAAAGGTATGGGTCACCCATATTCGAATAAGATCGTAGTCGAATAATTCGAATATTCGAGTAATCGAATATCAAGATCTTTAGATGGGTGGTGGACGTGGCCGATTTTGATGAAATATCGTTTTTTACTTAATTTCATTAAAATGATGCTCGGTGCCGAATTCCATTGTTCTATCTATGAGCACTCCTTATAATTTTTGCATTCAAATGTATGAAGCGATCCCACTGTGTGGCGCGAGGCTTAAAAGTTAAAAGCAACAAAATAGTATTGCAGTTAATAGTGCTTCTAGTAAAGGGTTAAAGGGATATTGAGTTGGCTTTTTATTATTTTTTAATTTTTTATTTACCTATACGAGCTCTCTTGAAGTCATTAATGCAACCAAAGAATAATCCTTATTGTCAGAAATCTGTTCGTTCTTGAACTTCGTTCATTTACGACCATCTTTAGCAAGGATTTTCGACGTTGTGTAAATCTTCTTAGAGTCTTAATAATGAACCATTTTTAAAGGCTTAAAATTATAAAAATTAGTTTTTAAATTATAAAAGGTGTTGAATTTAAATATACTTTTCTACTGAAGGCTTAAGTGAAATAAATGCCCTAAAATATAGAAATGGGAAATTTTATTGAGAATTTCGGCCCTTGGCTTCCGTCCGGGCTTCAAGTATTAAGCAGTAGAAGATTGTGTAGATTATGGCTAGTATATGATTTTGAGGGGCACTGAATCGGAATTCGGGGTTTACATAGCCTCATCGGGTTTAGTTTTCGCCATAACCTCAAAAAAGGAGCCAAAAATCTCCACTCGAGGATGATTTTTTGAGGTTATGGATGATTCTGTAGCCGATGAAGCTATATAGAACTCGAATTCAGATTCAGTGACCACCAATATACATATTAAGCACAGTGAGACCCCCAGGTCAGAAACAATTTTTTTGTGGCGCTGCTTCTTTTTATTTTTCAGTATTAAAAACAGTGAAATTCTCCCTAGCCGGACACCCACCGTCGTAGCATTTTTAGTCTATTATGAGAGATATATATTTATGGGGAACGAATTAAACGAAATATTTAAAGGTTGTCGCGACTAAATTTGTCCGGCTATGGGTGCTGTTTGTAATGGAGAATTTCACTGTACGGACGGACATCAAATTGTTTTCTGTCTTACAGCATTTTTCCTCACAAGTGCCAAATTATATTTTGAAAATCTTAAAATGATATTCATCCATTTACTAGCCATATGACCCCCCAACAGAATAGTTTCGTGGTAAAATGAATTACCTACACCATGTATATATATATTCTCACGCTTCGATTGGAAAATAAACAATTCCCGATATTCCACGGCGCAAGGGCGTAAAATACACATTAAATGTTTGGCATATCTGTACCTACGAATTGAATTTTACACATCCATGTACATTGTGCCTATAAGTAAATATGTATGTATGTGCCTCAGAACTTCTCAGAAATACAAACTTTACGAGCTGCATTTACACTGCACGATGGTATCGCGTTATTGTTTCGATATTTTTAGGTCATTTTGAAAACAAATTTTTAGTTTCCAGAGCGCATCGTTTTTGCTGTGGTTGTTATACTTCTGACCGACTTTTGTTTGTGGAATGATCTATAAATTTAATATTCTTATGTGCATTGTTGGTGTAGTATTCATTTTTCTCCTTCTGCTTTGTGGCGTATTCACAATCTTTGACGATTTCTACGAGGTAAATGATCAAATTAAAAAATGTCATAAATTTCCGTAATAGCCAAATAAAAAAAAATGCAAAAAACAAGAGCAGAAACAGAAAATCGTTTAATAGGCTCTTTGTTAAAGTTATTATTATATTAATTCTTTTAAGAATGCAGTTAATTATGCTGATTTTCTTTTCTTGTTTTTTTTTTTTTTTTTAGTTTTATAGAAATCTTCGACGAAAACATTGAGTCAATTGAAGAATGTTGAATTGTTCCAGTTGAATGAGCAAAGCTCAGAAAAGCTCAGTTCCGCAACGATCGTTCAATTATTCAAAATTACTTAACGCATCAAACAAGTCGATTGGGGCTCAAATGTCGTTTTATGTTAACAATGTGTACATCATTAGAACATTAAATTCATTTGATTAGAAAATTAGCGTTGCGAACGAGATTTCACAAAGGTTTTTCCGACTGAATGGAAAATGTTCGACGTATTCAAAGACATTGAATTCATAGACATTTCTAGCGCTGCATGTCAATCGAGCTGAGAGATTCTGACAGAGATATGCGTTGTCTTTGAAGTCTAAGGACAGTTTAGCTTCATGATGCTACAGGCGACATAGTCGTTCAACATAGTTTCAAATTTATTGAAGGTCTTTAACTTAATTGATATGTCTTTCAGGACGAATTGAATCCAGGTTATATCTTAATTATTTGTATAGAAAATTATTTGAAAAGTTTCAAATAGAAGTTTAATAAGGTGATTTGGTATGAGACTATCAAAGAATTATTCGAAAGGATAGATTCGAAATGCTTTCTTTAATACCAGAGTTTGATAATCTAACGATTTAATATTATTAAATTTTTAATTATTATTATTATTTATTTAATTATTATTTTATTTAATTATTAATTATATATAATATTATTATTATATATTATTATTATTATTATTATTATTTTATTATTATTATTATTATTATTATTATTATTATTATTATTATTATTATTATTATTATTATTATTATTATTATTATTATTATTATTATTATTATTATTATTATTATTTTTTTTGTTTTTATTATTATTAACGGGTAACCGCTCGAGGCACTGCGTTCAATTGTGAACTATTGTGCCAGACCCATCTGTTTCAATGGAGCATATTAAGTGCTCCAATACGTAATAGGAAGGTCAGTATCACTTCTACCTCTATACTGGATAGTTATTGCCTTTACAGTATTTCTGCGTGAAGATTGCGCTTCCTGCGACCCTAAGAAACATTTCAAATCAAATATTTTTTTTAGGGATATTCATATGATTATGTAAACCATTCCCAAAGCACTCATGAAAACTCTCATTAATTACCATCGGTATGTCCTAATTCACACCAGCAATGATCGTTGATGAATTGAGGTCCAAGACAGTATTTCATAACCTTCTTCGAGCATGTTATGGATTTGCAGGAACTCTCAGTGGAAATTCCTGAAACGAAGAAAAGGAAATTGTTCGATACATTAAATCTTAAATGCAATTAAAATTCATTTAATTCTTAAGATTTAAAGCTTTAAAGAAACTAGATACGGAGTACTTCACTATAACATCTGGGCATACGCTGCGTATGAGCAATGTACTTCAGTTTCTTTTCGAATACAGTGGAATCTCTATAGCTCGAATATCAATGGAAATGTAGAAAAATTCTAGTTAATGAGTCTCCCACTTAACAAGAACTTCGAGGAAAATGATTTCAGCGGGAAGGAATGACATTTTTTTCTACTTACAGAGGATTCCCACTCAACGAGGTTCGAGTTATAGAGACTCCACTTTATTTTACTTCCATAATATATTAAGAGTACATAAAAATACCGAATTTTAAAGTCAAATAACAATTTAAAAGGAAACTTATAATATAACCGAAGTCGTTACAAAATCGTCTAAGCGTTTCGTTTTCTTTGAAGAATTTCCGCTCTGATTGATCGAATGAAATTAAGTTCAGAAACGATCGAAGATAAATAAATTGGGTGTAATAAAAGAATTTCAATCTGTGAGGTATGCTCGAAAAACGTTTTTTTTTTCTCATAATATTAATAAGTCATCTAATAATGGTCACTTGAAAATGATCGTCAAAATGAAATGAAGTAGTCAGGTCACGATTTAAGAGGTGTTCAGCCGGGCAAATGCCCAGAGTGGCACAACTAGGGGTAAACATTTCACAAAGACATGCGATAACAGCACCCCATGAGTGCCATCATAGGCTTATAGATGCCTGTTATAATCTTAGACATCCTTTCCAAAAATTCACTTCATCCGTCGATTTTTAAGGGCACCCACAGTACTAGGGTCTGCCGCGAAAATAGTAAAAATTGCTCTAAAATCTTAGTCTTTCGTGATATTTCAATGAGATTTGGCGGACACCTACGGGACCGAAAAAAGCGTCCGCTTAAGAGGAAACTATTTGAGAAGCATGAACACTAGAGCATTGCCAAAAAGTGTCCGCTTAAGAGGAGTGCCCGCAAAGAGTGAGTACACTGTATATAACTAATTTTTTTTTTCTGTATTCGGTATTGTATGGCCAGGTTCGTTTGACTCTAACAACCTTGCTTGATATTCGAAATTAAAAGATTTTTCCGGAGGAAAAAAACTAGGAAACTAGAATTGGCAGTGATGAATTTTTTTTTGCATTTTTCGGGGGAATATTTTCTCTTATACCTAAAGTATTTAAGTGTTTCTTACTTTCGTTTCACTTAAGTCGAATGAAAAGTGTAAGAATTATTTTTATATATCGTTCTCAGTGCTGAAGTTCATATTTTTGGGTGGTCTTTCATGCGGTTAATTTTATTGCTGTCTTCTCGTTTAGGTTTCCTCAGTTGTGATTTATATCGTAAGAACCGCCAAGCAATAAATCAACCATAATTCGTGAAGCGATTTTCTCTATTGGATTTACATAAGATATGTAAGTATGTATGTGGAAAAATTCTTTAACCCAATGAAATGACAGCACTGAAACAAATTCGAGAAGACAATTTAAACAAATTGTGTAAAGACGAAAACAAATTGTCCAAAAAGACAAATATGATAGGTATTTTTAGAGGCTCTTTGAAAAAAAAACTATTTGGGTCATTATTGCAACATTTAAAACTTTTCAGTTCTTCTTGGAATGTAATCTTTTTAAGGGGGTCTTCTCATTGAAAACCCGTTTTTTGGACCCTTTTTAAAATTTTTAACCGATATTAAATCGTTTTTATTTAGTATTACAAAAGTCAAAGTAATAATTGAAATCGTTTTTTCTTCGTATTGGTATTCAAAAAGTATGAGTTCAAAGTAAAAAAAAAATTTTTTTGCCTCGATACGTGGAAAAAACGAACTAGATGTACGTGAATAAGTTAATTGTGATTTTTGACAAAATGGCGGCCATTCAAAAAAAAATTTCAATTTCGTGTTTTTTTTTTGTAGTTTAGTGTAAAAAAAAATAGTAAAAATTTTTTAAAATTATGGTCGAGGTTCACCCGAGAATGGTGACAATTCTGCGTCGATTCCACTTTGTTTCATGAAAATCGGTTCAGTTGAACTGGAGATATCATGGCCGCCAGTTCGAAAAACGTGGTTTCGAGATAAACGCGTTTAAAGTTTGAAGCAACGCAAAAATTACTCGTTTTAGCGCAGATCTTGCTCGACAAAGAAGGCTATATCCTCTAAACTATTTCGAATTTCAAAAAATCCTTTTAGGGGCATATTCACAACTACCCAAGCTATAAATAAATGCAAAAAAAAAAAAGTCGAAAAAAAAGTTGCTCAATGAGAAGACCCCCTTAATAAAAAAAAAAAAATTTTTTTTTTAAAGTTTAACCCTCCAATGCAACAATTTTTTTCAATGAAAAGATCAGATAAGACTTATTTTTGGGTAGGTCGGCCTCTGTGCTGTAGTTGGATGAGATTCCAAATTACGAAGCGAGAGGCTCTGGGTTCGAATCCCAGCTGAGGTCGTGAATGTTTCTTTCGTTCTTTTAGTTTCTGATTTTCTTTGTTTTCCCATTTTACGTGGTATGACAACGGGTCCATTTGGTGCCTAAGTGTGTCATCCTTAGTGGCAGCCGCACTAACCTAACCTAACCTAACCTATTTTGGGTAGAGAAGAACGAATCTGAAATTTTGTGGGTATTGTTTTTGATAGTTTGTTCGAATTAGAGGATTATTATAAATGGCTTCTTTGAACGATGTATTCATCTCTTACCGGCGTAAAACGATTCGTTCATTGCCTTCAAGGCGTCGATGGCATCTTGCCGTGTCACTTGATGTTCGAATAGAAATTCCTCGTAATTCGTTCGTGGATCCTTTCCTTCGATATCATTTTTATCACATAAAACACAAGATTGCGGAGCAGCGTCAACTCGCCCCAAGCAATCGTTCCACATGAGAAAGCAGCCAGTCAAAAGTAACGCCAGCAAATAGAACTGCCTGCGACTGCAATGGAATACCTTCAGCGAATTATGATGCACTTTGGCAATGTTATCATCGCTGATGTTAGATAGCCGCCGCTCCCGCTGCTGCTCTAACGTCGCGTATTGATAAGACGTGGAATAAATTTTTGAACACATTTTCCCGCTTCACATAGCATTGCTATTCTAATTGGCATTTTTGTAACGTTCCGCAAATACGCTTATTGACTGTTACGCGATCAGAAATTCGATAGGCCCCACCAAGCGGAAATCTATAAACGAAATTCGTATTCATTTAAAATTTTTGTTCTCTTATTTTTATTTTATACATTTTATTTTTCATTTTCATGCACTCATACATGAAGGTATAAAGTATTTAATTGCTGTTTTCATTCTGCCACTCTGTATGACTATTTTAAAAATTTCCCAAAAATTCTCGACTTTTTCGAAATTGCGAAAGTCTCTGATCTGTGCTCCTATTTAATGCCAGGCACGTACGAATTGCTATTGCTCCATTTTCACAAAGTACCTCCTCCTATCGCTCTCATGTACTCATTTTATTGGCTTTGTGGAAAACATTTTTCATTGTTTTTTTTTTTTTTTTTAATTTGGTTTTTCTGTTTTCCGATTTTCATACATTTTTGATCATTTTTGGAATTTTCTTTATTTAATTTTTCAAATTTTTCTTATTTTTTTTATTATTTATTTTCTTATTTTTTTCTTTATTTATGAGCCCTGGGCACTTGTTTTTCCGAGCGCGCGAAATCTTTTCCCAACCAATTTAGGCATTCGAAGGCGATTTGATGATTTGCTGCCGGCTATTTGGTCGAATTATTTATCACCGATCGAAGCATAGATCATTCAAATGATGAATTATGTGCGCTCTCGAGGCGAGGGAGAGATATGGCGTTAAATGTTTTCGCATTAACACTTCACGCGTGAACGGCAAGCGATAAAGCATAAATTTTTAGATAAAAGCGAAAAAGAACTCGATGAAAATCTTAGCAGTTTTTTTTTTAATTTAATTTTCTTTTTATTTTTTTTTTTTTTATTTTGACTCAGATTAATGCGTGAGCTCTTAAAATTGTCTTCACGTAACGAGAGATTCTAAACTCGGCACTCGCAAATCCGTGTGTGTGTGGTGCGAGCGATGGGCCAACCGGTGAATGGCTATGTGAAAGACTGAATGGCGCAAATGTTCCGCAGAGGCAGGCAGCCAAACGCACGCCTGTCCGTCGCCGTAGGTATGCAAATAAATTCTAACGAATCGTTCCGCCGATACTGAAGTTGCCCGTAGAAACGTGGTCAATTGTTGTGCTGGGCTCAGTATTGCGTGCGAGCGTGGACAATCGTGCGTGGGGGTTGGGTTGGGGTTGGACGCACGCACGATAGGTGTGCAACGATGGAAGCGCAGCTGCCTGCCTGCGCTTTATTTATGAGCATATTTCCCAAGTTTCGATTTCGGTTTCGGCGCTATTTTGTTGTTGAACGTGATTTTATGAAATGGACTGGCGTGAAAGTGTTAATAAAAGACTTTTATATACTCGTTTTGTTGTTGTTGTTGTTGTTGTTGTTTATGGAATCTATTTTCTATTATTTAAACAATCGGAAGGAAATGTGCGTAGAAGGAGGAAAACTTTAAGAAACTAGAACGCAAGCAAAAATAAACAAAATTTTGAGGAGAATTTTGAAAATATGACATTGAAAATAGAACGCTCAGCAGCAAGTGAGAATCATGATTCAAGTGCGTTGAAGAATCCTTGAATGAAGGAAAAGAAAATTGATTCAATTGAGACCATAACAAAGGCTGAACCTCTTCGGAAGTTGATAGTCTTCATTTCTAAAAAAAAAAAAAAACAAGTAAGAAAGCTAAAGTCGGTCAAGCCCGACTTTGAAATACCTCAGCGTCCCGACATTATTGGCGCACTATGTTTTGCCTCTCCATTTGTGGGCGTGGCATTGGGCAAGGCCACATTTTTTTTCTACACCTTTCATTCGCCTTGGTCAACCTATGTTGCGAATTTGAAGCTTCTACGCCTTTTACTTCGGAAGTTACGATAAACCTTTATTTGTGGGCTTATTTGTGGGCGTGGCTCGAGGAGGACGGCGTCCATTTTTTCCCAGTATATGTCCCCTTTCGTAGTTTACCAGCACACCAAATATATTTAAATTGTATAAAAAGAATTTTTGAAATAAATGTTAATTTCTTTAACACTTTTACACTAGAGCTTATTTCACAAATGTTTTACAGGAGTTGTACCAATTTGGTAGTTCATGTTTCTTAAAGTGGGCTGCATCACAGCGGCCCCGGTGTATTGAAGACCGGTAGTCAAATAATCCCAAATCAAGACTGTTTTTATTTTTTTTCAAAATAATGTGTGAAAATATACTCAATTGCACCGTCATAAAATAATTTCGGCTCATATGGACAAGTTTTGTGAACAAAGCAAAAATTGTGAAATATCGATTTTTTAGTGTTTTGGGAAAAAAATCATAGCTCCGTAAATTTTCCACCGATTTTAGCCAAACAGGGCTTATTTTTTTAGAAGAAATACTTAACTATACGTAAAAAATTTTAAAATGGGTTTGCCACTTCGATTTCTATTTTTTACAGATTTTTATATGAAAAATTTACCCTGATTTTTTAGAAAAAAACACAATTTTCTTGTATAATTGCACCTCTAGCACTAAAACTACTCATGAAATCAAAAACTTTGTTTGTAAAAGTTGTAGGGAGCTTAATTATCTATAATTTAAAAAAATATATATTAAAATCGGTAGATCGGGGCCTGAGATATGCTTGAAATAGCAAGTGCACCTACGAAATGCACTGAAAAAAATTTCAAAAATTTTTTTCTCAAAAACTCTTCCATAGAAAAATAAAAAAAAATTTTTTTCTTGCTTAGGAGGCCGAGATCTATAGGAAAATTGTACAAATATTCATTTGCTTTTCTTTTGTCTGACAGTGATATCAATGAAATGTGATGTGATATTCATTTGTGGGCGTGGCAGTGGGCGGATGTCTTCCATTTTTACTTAGGATCATACTCGGACCCCGATATACATGTGTGCCAAATTTCGACTTGATTGGTCCAGCCGTTTCGGAGGAGATCCGACCACGGACGGAAGGACAGACGGACAGACAGACGGACATGTCTAAACCGATTCAGTTTTTGATCCTGATCAAGAACATATATATATATATATATGTCTATATCTACGGAGCTTAGTTCTGGCTGTTACAAGATTCGCACAAAACTAGTAAACCCTGCTTACGCTGGGTATAAAAAAAAATTCTCTACACAAGTTGATCCTCCTCTTTGCTTCTTTTCTTCTTTAATATCCTTTGTAATCTGAAATGATACTTAATATTTGCAAAGAACGTGTCCGTTACTGCATGCCTTTCATACTTGGCACGAATTCCATTGATGCAGTGGAGAAATTTGTGTGCCACCACAAAAGTACACAATAAAATACAATACAATAAAGGCGCCTCTTCAAAAATTGTGGCTCACAAGTGCTCTTCATGAGACATGGAAATACCAAAACCTTTTATACTTTGACTTTCTTGGAAGGACATTTTAGTTGAAGGACGTTCTACTAAAGGAAAGTGAGTTAAATACAAAAGTCCGCACACTAAGTAAATGTAATTACTCTTTACTAATTTAAGTGAAATTCAAGTTCCAACATGCAGAGCTGAAATTATTTCGCTTACGATGCCTGGACACGTAACTGATGTCATAGTGCCCCAATATGTTCGTCCGTCGATTTTAAGGAGATGATTTCTCACCTTTCTTTGGTAAGTATGAACAATTATTTCGTACAATTAAGGTGTCATAATATTCGCCGCCCCTATGATGGCCTATAGAATGAAATTGATAGTCATAGTTATATGAGATTCAGATCGAAGTATCCATGTTTCGAAAGGAAATTTTGTTTATAGAAAGTGTCCGATGGCGCGTGATTTTGCTCCAATTATGAAAATAGATTTGTTTCTCCATTTATATCAATTGTTATTTAAAACCATTTGACTCGTTTATTTTATATTCAGCTTTCTTTTGGCGTTTTCTTTGTTGGATTACGACCGATATTGAGTCGATGCAGCGATATCAGAACGTTTCATAATCTTGAGCAATTGGTTAGAGTACTTTGTATTTCGGATCGACTTGTGCGTGCCTATTTAGGACGAGCCCTTTTGCTGGCAGATGAAACCTTTATTTTCCTATTTATTTCTGTTGTCTCTCCTTCGAAAGCTTGACTTCATCTAACAAAACAAATCGTTGCTAGGAAAAAGCCATCGATTTGAGGTGTTGGAGACAACAAGAAAAAAAATTACAAATATTTGTATCCCTTTTGGGTTTCTGCCGGTTACGAAAATAACAAACTAATGACACTTTTACCCTTGAGATGCTACACTTCTATTTCACCAAGTGTTATTGAAAGTTTAAAGAATATATTTAAAAATTGAAAACCTCAAAAATAGTTCGAATTCCTTTTATATTGCGTACAAGAAACACCCAACAAAGTCTTAAGACGTAGTTATTTACTTTCACAAAACTTTTTTTTTTTTTTGCCGAAAGTTACTATAAGTGAAAATGTTTTTTTGAAAAAAGATTTTTTATTTTCTGAATTTTTCGCGATATCACCGCGCTAACGTCAACGAACTTAGTGCGCCATTTCAATACTGAATTCAAGCGTTTCGTTGTAGTAATCTAAAAAGTTAAAGATTCAAGCACCGAGAGAACGGGAGAGAAAACAACCCTTAAGATATTCTAAGCGTAACCACCCTCTGAAGTGAAAGCAATGAAGTTAAGCTTATAATAATCGGAAGCTATGGAAGAGAAGATGTACAGTATTCCCCGGATATATGCACCCCGGATATAAGCATTCCTCGCTTATATGCACCCGAATTTGTGTCATTTGCCTTAAGGGGGTCTTCCCATTGAAAACCCGTTTTTTGGACCCTTTTAAAAAAAATTCTTATTTGAAAACGCAAAGAATAATTGAAAACTTTTTTTATTTATTGTATTACAAAAGGTTCAAAGTAAATAAAAAAATTTGTTTTGCCTCGATACGTGGGCTGTTCAAAAAGTAATGAGACTTCAAAGTTGGTGGTGAAAAAAAAAGGTGCCGTCACGGCGGCCACGATTCCGGGTCTCCGGAGCGTCCGAAATGGAAAAAAAAACGGGGTTATAATCAGTATAGATGTATTTCTCGGGTGAACCTCAAGCTTATTTTTGTGATTTTTTTTGACAAAATGGCGGCTATTCAAAAAAAAATTTCAATTTCGGGCTTTTTTTTTTGTAGTTTAGTGTAAAAAAAAAATAGTAAAAAATTTTTTAAAATTATGGTCGAAGTTCACCCGAGAATGGTGACAATTCTGCGTCGATTCCACTTTGTTTCATGAAAATCGGTTCAGTTGAACTGGAGATGTCATGGCCGCCAGTTCGAAAAACGTGGTTTCGAGATAAACGCGTTTAAAGTTTGAAGCAACGCAAAAATTACTCGTTTTAGCGCAGATCTTGCTCGACAAAGAAGGCTATATCCTCTAAACTATTTCGAATTTCAAAAAATCCTTTTAGGGGCATATTCACAACTACCCAAGCTATAAATAAATGCAAAAAAAAAAGTCGAAAAAAACAGTTGCTCAATGAGAAGACCCCCTTAACTTTTTACACAAGAAGCCACGCTTATAAGCACTCCCCGCTTACAAGCACTATTTTTCGTGCATTTTGCACGGTGCTTATATCCGGGGAATACTGTAACTCAATGAAGCAAAGCAGAAAGTAAGAGTTTGAGAGAAATGATGTTTGGAAAGTACACAAGGAATGCAAAGGATAGGAAAGGATAAAAGAAAACGAGTTTAGAGAAGCTAGCCACCAAGGAAACGGATGAGCATAAAACAAAAAATATATGAGAGCCTTCAGCAAAGCAAGCGTGTTAAAGGTATCATTTTTTCTTCTTTAAGAAACTTCTTTTAGAATAGAGAATGCTCGTCTTAGGACCGTTTTCTCATCATTTTTTAACTGTAAGTTAAATTATCCTCATGATAATTTCATACAAATTTGATTAATAAGTAGAAGACAATGAAATTTAACTGGCAGATAGAACTTAAAAAGAAAATTAGAAAACGGCCCTAAGTCCACGTGAATTATATTTCTTCCTGGCGTACGGGTAGCGTCTTCGCTCAACAATCGGCATAAGGACTCAAGTTCAAATCCTATAGTAGGCAAACGAAATGTGTGAAAAAAGGGAATTTTTCATGTAAGTGGTATAATATCAAATGGGAAAAAGGCAGTTATAATGAAAAATAATGTAGCTTTCTCAGCCATAAATATAAGGCTCCATCCCGGATTTCCCCCAAAAAAAAATTTTTTTTTGCATAGAATATTTTTTTTTTTTTTACAGATTTTTGTTCCTTTAAGGTTTTTAAATATTATATAAATGATATGTTATGTATTTTTTAAAAAAATTGAAAAAAAATACGTCTGCACGACCAGGGATCGAACCCGTCGACTTGGGATTTGATACTACTATCGTATTTAAACTTTTTTACTACGCTTGTGGTTATTTTAACTACGTCGTTGTATTTAATAGTCGTAGAAACATGATTGCTGTTAAGGGCCCTCTCCAGCTCTGTAAAGAATCTCAGCAGGAATTTTCTAAATATTCCTTAAAGGGAAAAACGTAGCATAATTTCATTTTTTAATGCAATAGTGACAATCTCTATATCTATATATTTTATGTCAAGACGTTTCTTATAATCGAAATTATTGATTTCATTTATCCATTTCTGAAATTACACATTGAACCTTGTCAAATCATTTAATTTTTCGAACTTGCCTCGTCTGTCAAAATTCTTTCAGAAAGAACGAAAATTCGAAATTTCTACAGAAAAATCTGTTTATATGCCTGCACACGTAGATCGAATTGAGCAATTTCAAAAATTTCAGAACAATTTGGCATTTGAAATGAGCAATTTCAATTTTTTCTGAAATTGTGCAATTTCGATCTACGTTGCAGGCATATAACCGTGTTTTATTTACAGCAAAAAAGGGAGCGAAAACAGAAACTACTCTTTGACGAACTGGAGACTGTTAACAGAAAATTTCTGACACAAAAATTCCTTCAGCATTTCTTAAGCTTTTTTTTATATGAAGTTTTTCATTTCTGACAGAGCTGGAGAGGGCCCTTTAGTAGTTAAATCAACTACGTTTTTGTTATGTTTCTGTGCGCTCATTGATCATAGCAGAAAATTTGTTTCCTTTCGATTTATTTCCTTAATTATTTTTTCGCAGTTCGCTGATACAATTCTACATTCCAAGCTAATAATTTTTTGTAATTTTGTAAATTTTTAATAATGTTTTAACAAAAAAGGGCAGTAGATTTGAATTTTGCGCAGTAAAAAAAAAAAATCATTACAAATCTGTTTTTTATAACAAATATATATTTTATTCTTTTCAAATAAAAAGAAAAAAATTAATAAAAAGTACATTTCATGTAAATATTTCTCCGTATTGCACGTCTTCCAATGTTCAGCGAAGATTTTTGACAAGATTTTTTTCTGTTATATCAGCTGTCAAACTGTTAATATCGCATATATAAGCTTAAATGGAAAATCTAAGATGTTAAACAAGGACAACAATAGTATCTTTGTTATAAATAGAATTGCGGTGTTGTTAATGTATAGCCAAAATTGGTACTTTTTTGGTAGCTATCGTTACGTGTTTTGTTTGACAAAAAAAAAATCGAGTGACACCAGGGACGAAAATCGCAGTAGATTTTAAGCTTTTCGCAGTGTCGCAGTAGATGTCAAAAATTTCAAAAAAAAACGCAGTAGATCTAAGCAATTGCCGTAAAGTTCCAACCCTGGTTCTGATTAGTTGCCGCGCTTTAGTGCGGTGTGCCACGTAAAAGCTTTTGGTCGAAGTTGCAGCTTAGAGATCGCATGCTATCGATAGTCGCAACCGTCGATAGTGGACGATTTTAAATTGCGGCCGTTGTGTATGAGCTAAGTGGAACCTCAGACATTCCGACTTGAAATCCGAAATGTCAAAAATAAAAAAACGCTCTACGTGCAATTGCTGTAAATCGCAACTAATTCGATTAGTGTAATTATCTTGACACTAAAAACTATTTTCAAATTATTAGAATCGATGCTATCGAAGTACAACAATTGTATGTTCTGATTTCAAATTGCAGAAAGCTTGTACTAATGATCTAATAACATTTTGAATGCGATTAAGCATGCGTATATGTATTTATTTACTTGAAAAACTTTAAATTATTTATATATCTGCAGTAAGCCAATGGTTCTTATTACATAATAGCATATTTACGTATTTTGCCTTTACGCTATTTACACATTAAGACATTTCGATAATGAAACACATTTTTTGTGGACTAGGGACGCGCGGAGATGTGGTATGGGAGCGTTTTCTCTCTTCTCCCTGCGTCCCATGCTTCTTATTCGAATAATAGCATATGTATTGGCCTATTTACACATTAAGACATTTCGATAATGAAACACACATTTTGTGGACTAGGGACGCGCGGGGATGTGCTATGGGAGCGTTTTCTCTCTTCCCCCTGCGTCCCTTGCGAAAATTTATTTCATTATCGAAATGTCTTAACGTGTAAATAGCGTAATAGCGTACTTCAAGTGCGTTCGCACGCAGTCTATCGGAAGCCATCGATACTCAATTTTAGCAATCGATAGTCACGATAGTCAAACACCATCGATACTACTCACAATGCAATCGATAGTTTGCGAACGTTGCTCAAAAAAATGTTGGACTTCGTGGCCGTTTTCAATAAAGGGGGAATTCTTCTTTGGAAAAACAATACCCTGGACAACAGCTTCTCATCATGCATCAACAATCTCATTCGGAGTGTCATACTGGAGGTGAGCAGAAAGTAACAGTGCCTCAGTCATTCCTATTTAAGCTTTAATCGATGATTTCAGGAGCGCTCGACAGGTTCGCAATTTTTTGAAGAAAACAACCTGGCCGTTGGTTATAAATTAGACAATGATTTGGATTTAATGTTTGTGGCCGTTTTCCAAAGAGTTATACAGCTGACGTATGTCGACAGTTTCCTACAAGATCTACAAACAGCATTCAAGGAGAAATTCAATGAAAGCCTCAACGATCCGAAAATCCGCCTGAGTAACGCCTATGATTTCGATAAGGAATTCCGTTCAACACTTAAAGCTGCCGAGAATGCTTCTAAGCTCAATAGTAAAGCGCCCAAACAGATGCGAACCTTTGACGAATCTCTCAAGTCGAAGAAAACTGTTGCATCCATGATCGAGGACAACAGGAAGGAGACTAGCGTTAAAAAAGTTCAGATACAGGAAACGGCTAAATCAAAAGTGGAAGACGCAGCCCTGTCGAGTGAGGAACTTATCCTGGAAAATCGAAGGAAGCTAAAAGAGAAGCTTGCTGGTAAGAAGAGTCCACCTGAGCAAAAGAATAAAAATGCAAATCAAGAGAAATCGGGCAAGAAACCAAGAGTCTGGGATCTGGGTGGCAATTCGAAGGATGTTGTTAATCTGGATCGTTCAAAAGGACAGCCACAGGAGGATGCACAATTGCCGAATATTCAGAACAATGTGAGGCAAATACATTACAGATTTTATTGTGGAGTATTTTTTTTTTTTTTTTTTATTTATTTCATGTGAACTTTCTCTTTAGCTCGTTGGTACAATGCAAGGTAGTATACGTGACCTTGAGGTGGAAAGCGACGATGAGATTGAATATGATGATGATGATGATGAATTGAAGCGAGTGCGGATAGCGGAAGCAGTGGCAACAGTAAAACGAAATTCGGAATACTTTCATATTTCAAGGGAATAGTTAGCTCGAAAGTTTTGACTAAGAACGACTTGGAACCGGCGCTCGAAAAAATGCGTGAACATCTAATATCGAAGAATGTGGCTGCAGATATCTCTCACAAGCTTTGTGAATCTGTTGCGACTAGCTTGGAGGGCAAGACACTTGGAACGTTCAGCTCAATTGCTTCGTTGGTTAAAAATGCATTGACAAGTTCATTGGTGCGAATATTATCTCCAAAACGGCGTATCGATATTATTCGTGATGCGATGGAAGCGAAAAAGAATGGCCGTCCTTATACGATAATATTTTGTGGTGTCAATGGTGTTGGAAAATCAACGAATCTGGCCAAGATATGTTTCTGGCTGATAGAAAATAATTTTAGCGTATTAGTTGCTGCTTGCGATACCTTCCGAGCGGGCGCTGTTGAGCAACTTCGAACGCATACCCGTCATCTGAATGCGTTGCATCCGCCGGAAAAGCACAATAATCGCACTATGGTGCAATTATATGAGAAAGGATATGGCAAGGATGCTGCTGGCATAGCTATGGAGGCTATTAAATTTGCAACGGATACAAAAGTTGATATCGTTTTGGTGGACACGGCCGGCCGTATGCAGGATAATGAACCTTTAATGCGTTCTTTGTCGAAATTAATTCATGTCAATAATCCCGATCTTGTCTTATTTGTGGGTGAAGCTCTTGTCGGCAATGAAGCTGTCGATCAATTAGTAAAATTCAATCAATCACTCGCCGACTATTCTTCCAACGAAAATCCTCATATAATCGATGGCATTGTTCTAACGAAATTCGATACGATCGACGATAAAGTTGGCGCCGCAATATCCATGACCTATATAACAGGCCAGCCGATTGTATTTGTGGGCACTGGGCAAACTTATTCCGACTTGAAAGCCATTAATGTAAATGCAGTTGTACATTCGTTGATGAAATAATTATTACTTGACAATCAGCGTTCCCAGCTGATTTTAGACTTATTGGAAGACATTTATAGCAGCAGTTTGTTGATATGGTTAAATCATTGTTTTTGTTTCAATTTTTATACATGTTTACGATTACATTTTCATAGAAAACTTACTCACATTGAAGTTTCATTTTTCTGCATCAGCTTTCCTTGTGAAGTGGACCTTCTCTATTTCTTAGATCCCATTGCAATGAGTCAATCACGTTCCTATGAATAAGTATCAATATCGTACATATTCCTTCCATCCAATAGACCTAGATTTGAGACAAACTAAGCGGACTTCTGTTAGTTATGAGGTTTCTCAAGTACACGCTCATATCGAAACAGAAAAAAATTGAATTTTATTTAAAACGATGAAAACTTTTATTTTATCTATATTTGCACTTAAAATGAAAAACTATCAAAAATTAACTCTATTTTAAAATCTTAACTACCTAAGAGGACATTCAAATTTTTCATTAAGCATAAAAATTACACTTAAACCTAGTAATATAATAATTTTAGTCGTATTCGATGTTTTGTCTTGTTTAAATTAGAAGTTCGTTAAATGCTAGGACTTTCATTCTAGTCTAATGTTATCATTGTTAGGGTCAATGTATGAAATGATGCTGCTTTGACTGCTGTCATCCTCGAGCGTATCGTTTGGGTTTGAATTTAAATTAGCATTCGCATTCGCATTTGTATTTTCTCTAAAGGCTTTTGGCACAGTTTGTACAGATGGCACTTGAGTAGTAGTTAGTGAGTTCAAAGAGTGAATAATATTTGTAACTTCAGTCTTGTCACTTGTTAGTAAACTATTGCAAAATGAGGTATTATCGTCAAGTGTGCTGGAAGTGGTATTCATGTCCGCGCAATCATTGTCTGTGCTCTTCCCGTGTGGCTTTGCCAGAGATGGACGTTTTATAGCTTCATAAAGTTGATCGATTGAGGTATTCATTGCCTCGTGATTACTTTGTTCGTCCACACACAGAGGAGCACTACCAAATGTTGAAAATTCTTCATCATCCACTTCACTCGAAGATTGGTAAGGAAAATCGTCAGTTAATGTTAGATTCAGATCATTATCGGTTTGTGGTGCATAAAGACCCATATGACTACGAATACTGATTTCGGAATTTTGATAGTTTAGATCACTATCGTTAGTGGGACTTGCTGACAGTGTCCTTGATGGTGGCGGAAGATTATTGAAATTTGTTTGTTGACTCCCCACATTGTCGATATAATCGTTCGAAGCGTTTGATTTCTTAAGACAAAAAGCAGTCTCCTGCTCAAGACCGCTCAGAGAAACTGAACTCTTACAACGTAAACTGCAGTCCGAAATATCGAGAATATTTGAATTATTTGTATCATTCAAATTATCCAATGACTTCGAATAGTGACTCAAACGTGCAGCAAGTAGAATTGTTGAACAACTAATAACATCATCAACTTTACAAGGAGATTGAACATGATTTTTCTCATTCGTTGGGGAGTTTTGCTCGATTGTGGGAGATTTGTTTAATTGTTCATTCGGTGCATCCATGATTGAGGCTTGTGGCAGTCCAAGGCTATTCATGGCTTCGATTTCGTTTGGAGCAAATGCAGCTGCTGCTCTTATTGGTGATAATGCTTTATCGTATTTGGGACGTTTCAATGGAGTAGAAGCAGAAACTGTGTTGCTAGACTTCCCTTCAAAACTGGTATCGCTTCCCTTTAACGCGTTCGTATTTTCGTATAGCGGTCTGCTTTCCTCCGACTCCTCGTCCTGTTCGGCAAGTGTTTCGACTGGGCTGAGACGGCTTGTTAAAGTTCGCAGCTTAATCGTTTCGTGTTGTGGAGCTTTTGTTTCGGGTACATTTGTATAAATATTCGCTACCATACTTCTATCAACTCCCACAGACCATGCTGGTCGGCGATTATTGGCTTCGACGCGAGCCTGCGTTTGCCTTTGAGGGGAATTCGTTGCATCACATTCTTTTGATACTGGACCATAGTTTCCTAATCGCGCATTTCTGTAATGAATATTTGTGTTGTTGACCTTGCTGCCACCACCACTGAGTAGAGTCATCGCATTATGCCGCCTAGAATACAAATGACTTACTCCGGTCGATGATGTCGTATCACTCAATAGATTCTCTGTGCAATCGAAGCGTGCAGCATCGATTTGTCTCTGAAGATCGAAATTGTTACGTTTTGCGAGACGCTTCTGTTTCTTAAAAAATTTACGCGCCACATTTATTTGATTGGGATTGTAGAAGAACTCTGCGTTGGGTATATCAAAGCCATTCGCATTGCCATTGAAGCTATTATTTATCAACGATGGCAATAAATTTTGATTCGCAGCGCCGCATTCACGCGCTTGCCGCTCATCCGATTTAATGCTGCGAATGCTGCCTCCACGGTGTTTCGAACATTTCGAACTCGAACGTGAGCCCGTATTGTTGACTTCGTTAGGAGGAGCAGCAATCGTTATCGGTTTGTGTGCAGCAACTGAAGTTAGCATCGTTTCGTCGGCATGACAAGAAGATGGCATATTGTATGTATTTTGGGGTATAATTGGTGGCGATGTACAGCATTTACTGCGCCTCCATTCGTTTTTAACATCATTACGCGAGCATATGTAGAAGACAGTAAGAAATATGCTCAACAACGTGCTAAATATAGCGAATGCAATCATATAGTAGTTGCCTTCGTTTGGAATTGTTTCCAATGTTGTCGCGGTTAACTCGATCGCAGATTCCATTACATATGCTGCTGCTGAGAGCCAGCAAAGTACATATAAAGCTAAGAATATAAAATGAGCACGTAAATTGGATATATCCGAACGTTCGTAATCATCGACAATGCTACTTAAAGGATTGCTCAGTGTTAGGCTTTTATAACGCTCGACATTGTCATCCGACGAGAGTTGAGCACGACGCACCGTACTCTGGTTGGAACCCAGCCAATCGAGATCAATATGTTCTGTGCCCTGCGTATTCTCAGAGATCTGGTTGTGCTGCTGACCCCCCCGTCCATGCAATAAATCAATTGCCTTTCGATTGATGTGATAGTAAATGCATATGAAAAGAATTCCAATGAAGAGCAGAAGTATAAGAGCTGGCACCAACAGAGCATTCAGCGAAGAGGATGAGTGTAAAAAACAAAATGAGTATGACGCATAGTCGCGATGGTTAACGGCACTGCTTATACCGCATATAATCATGGCAATACCCCATCCAACTAAATAAATACCAAGCAGTGGCTTCGATTGCCGTGAATTCCCGTCTTTGGGTAGCATATCCGATTCGGGGACGGCAATATGACTTTTTGATACCCTTTTATACATATTGCTCAAACTGACAGTTACCCAAAGTAGCACGCAAAGGCTGAAATAATGAATCATCAGTCCGAATAAGCGACAGCGATTATGCCATTCTGTCTGATAGATTCCCATGGCAAACACTAGACTTAAACCTGCTACAGCTATCCATGTATTGACGAAAGAGTGTCGTTGTTGACGATTTATATGGATCGTACGACGAAAGGCCACAAAGCTGACTATGTTGAACCAACTACTTAAGAACAAAATGCCACAGCCGTAGTAGATCAGTGAAGGTAAATAACGAAATGAAGCGCCATTTTCTTCGCTTTCAAATTGATTGAGGTAATCCGCTTGCTGCACAACTCCATAATAGCCAAGACGTTTGCATGTAAACATTAGTAGACCACGATGCAAGTATAATTTATGACATGCATTACTATTCCATAGATTTCTCTCCATATCTAGCCAAACTGGCACTGGTGTGCTCATTGCGCTATGATATGGATGGACGCGTAGGACAATGGTCACATTCTCGTTTAAGTCTGATTCAAAAGCTGGAATTGTTATATTCTCATAAATGTTTGTACCTATGACGGGCGAAGTTAGCAACTTTATTATTTCTTCGTTCGGACTTTCAGTTGAATATGGCATTAGGTTGGCATTCCGGAACACTCCCACCATTAGTTTAACTTGTCCGATTTTGAATTCCTCGGGTAATATATTGTAAGGTATATGTAATGCTGCATCAATTGAACGATCGAATGATGGAAACGAGTCGTTCGCTGTACTGCATTCGAACGAACGTTTCGCAGCAGACTCGGAACTTCTGAACCAAATACATGAGATGCCAATAAAAGTTTCCATATGCATGGTAAAATAATCGATATAAAGATTGCTGGGAATGGATATTGCCGACCATTTTGTATCAACATCCGAGAGTGCTGTGGAACTTTGAACATAAGCGGCAGATATTTCGGCAACTTTTAATAGCTTTCCGCTACTATTATGCATTTGTTGTGCTTCCCAGAACATTTCGCGAGGTAAAATCATTATATTGGAAACAATATCCAGAAGCAAGTATGCAATTTCGTTTTGCTCCTCCACATGATCGAGATATTTTAGTAATGTGCTTGCTATAAATTCCAAATCAATGGGATCTCTCAGCTTTCCCGTGTACACTTGCGTGTGTGTGAAGTTGTGTAAACGTTGTGCTATATCCAATGCATTGCTCTTAGTGAGTGTCAAATTGACTTTGGCGAATTGTTCGAAAATGCGTGTTGTTTCACTAACAAATGCGCAGTCATCAATATTCAAATCTGTCCATGTTGCATTCTGAGTGCAGCGATAACTAGCGATTCGTTTGACATCAGTATCTTCAATGCAAGTCTGTTCCACTACAGCGCCTTGTACGGTTTTTGGCCAGTAATAGACACCTTTATTTGTACGTGTGGTTGTTGCTTCACAGTAATATGAGTTCTCCGAAATGACAATAACGACAATCGATTGCGATAAATTGGCCGGTTGCGAACGTAGAGTACAATCCCATTGACCAGTGTGATTCGATGTAACGCTCTTGATCTGCAATATCGAGCTTAATATTGCAGAATCGGATGTATGTTTTGTCTCGAGTTGTACGTCATTAAAAACTTGCGTTGGATCTTGATATATAATATCCTCTGTTGAATTTGGTTCCAAGATTTTCTCCGACCATCCCCAAAAGACATGTGCACGAGCCGGTAGATCTTCGGATTCATGTTGCACGCCTATAGCTATGCGTGGTGCGCGACATTTCAGTATAAGGTTATCACCCTCGAAGACAATCTGAAAAAGTATTGTTTAATTAATCGATGAACCAACGAATTTTGATCGTATGACCCACCTGATTCCCTTTCGGTATAAGTTCCAAAGCAGGTGCTTGTATAGGCGAATCGCAGAATAAATCTTGGCCAACCCTTAACTTTTTCAGAGGAGAGCCCTTAAAATCTGAAGGAGCTTCACATTTTGGACTAGGTTGCAGTTTAACAGAATGATTACTCGACCACGCGAGCAGCCAAATAAGATCACAATCACATACGAGTGGGTTATTGGAAATATCACTGTCGGAACGAAAATATTGATACACATAATGGCTTTTAACTTTAAGAATGTACTCACATTTGCCGCAAACTTATTAGAGAGTCAAAAGAGCCAATTTGAATGTGACTAATAGCATTGTTTGATAGTTTTAAACGTTCCAACTTGGGCAATGCCACTCCGAAGCTTGTTCTATCAATTAAACGTAAGGCATTCGAGGATAAATCTAAGCGCTTTAACTCGGTCAGGTTTTTGAAATCTGATTCACTTAACTGGGTAATACTGTTACGGCTTAAGTCTCTGAAAATAATAAAGATTATCATCACGAAAGAATTTCTCTTATTGGAGCTCATTGCTTAATAGTGTACTTACAAAGATAATAGTTTAGCTGCACTATCGACAAAATCAAGTTCCTTCAAAGAAACAAGGCGACGATCACTACATTTTGCACGAATGTTTTCCTCCTAAACGCAGTAATAACACAATTTTGATAAGGAATTTGGAAATCATTGTGGTTTTTATTTATAAAGTAATTACCTGCGAAGAAGTGCAATTGCATTGATGAGGGCAAAAGCCAGAAACGAAACTAAACGTAAATGCGAAAAGCAGCAAGTACAATACCAGCATATTGGAAGTACCAAGCTAAAAAACAACAAATTCTACTTCATAAATCTGCATGTCGTCGTTTTGGAACGTTTAAATAACTCTTTTCGCGCAACATAATTAAAAAAAGAAAACTTCTACAGTAAACAATAAATTGTTGTTTTTTATAACCAAAGCTACTAGTGCTGGCAAACTATCGATGATGGTGGTGTCGATACTATTACGCTATTTACACGTTAAGACATTTCGATAATGAAACAAATTTTCGTTGGTAAGATAGGCAGGGGGAAGAGAGAAAAACGCTACCATACCACATCCCCGCGCGTCCCTAGCCAACAAAAAGTGTGTTTCATTATCGAAATGTCTTAACGTGTAAATGGCCTCTATGGATTGAGCTGCATCGCCAACCCTGCAGGAAGCCTGTCGTCATATGGCCAAATGTCCATACTGACGTCTATATGGACAAGCGAACTAGTTCAAAAGTCAACAGTATTTCCAGGCGGTGTCAATAGAAAAACTGTACTGTCAGGAGGTATAACTAATCTCCATTGACCATGTCTACACATCTAATATTAAGCTATTCATCGATAAATATTTGCATGTAAATCGGTAGTATCGATAATTCTTCATAATTCTAGTAATTTGCGCTGCGCTCGTGCAAGTATACAAATAAAAACGGTGAGAAATCTTAATATAATACGTATAATTAACAAAATGAGTAAGAGAAATTACAGAAGAAAAGTTAAGAAACAGTTTGAAATTTATAAAAATGAATGTGAAACTCGTTCATTAGAAAAAAGGGAAGAATGCGTCAGTGAAATGTTTGCGGGTCAAGAAGAAGAGCGGTTCTTCGAATCTTTTCCAAGTTTTTCTCCTGCAAAGTTGACACTCGCAGAGAAATTAAAACAGTGGTACATAGAAACATCACCTTCAAGAAAGTCATTAGAGATGCTGTTAGCTATTTTGCAAGAAGAAGGAATGGACGTTCCACTATCAGCAGCAACTTTGTTAGGTAAAAGATATGAAGTTTGCTTGAGGGATGTCGCGCCAGGACGTTATTGTCACATTGGAATTCAAAGTCAGTTGGAAAAGATTGAAGATGTTTTAGTCAACTATGACAAAATTGAACTCGATATAAACGTTGACGGAATTCCATTGTTTAAAAGCTCTCGCGTCCAATTGTGGCCAATTCTTTTGAGAATCGTAAACATCAAGGAGAAAGTGCATCCATTTCCTGTCGGAATATATGCAGGGAATTCCAAGCCGAGCTGCATCAAAGAATTTTTCAAAGACTTCATTGATGAAGTACTTTTGCTTAATGGTCGACTGCATTTAAATGGAAAGAGCCTAGAAATCAACTTTGGTCCTATAGTTTAAGGTATAGGTAAGACCAATACAACCATAATCGCGATGTACCCTAGTGCATTTTGTCGGCTCCCTACAATTTGGTCCGCCCAAATATATATATATATATATTTTTTTTATATTTTTTTTTATTTTTTTAACATTGAGTTTTTTTTTCAAATTGCTATTCTAATATTTGAATAGATTTGATTTCTTACAAATTTTACGTAGAGTGGCGTACAATGCAATATTTTGCCATGTTAAGTACTACTTTTATATATTTTTAAGATAAGTCTGTTCCACTACAGCGCCTTGTACGGTTTTTGGCCAGTAATAGACACCTTTATTTGTACGTGTGGTTGTTGCTTCACAGTAATATGAGTTCTCCGAAATGACAATAACGACAATCGATTGCGATAAATTGGCCGGTTGCGAACGTAGAGTACAATCCCATTGACCAGTGTGATTCGATGTAACGCTCTTGATCTGCAATATCGAGCTCAATATTGCAGAATCGGATGTATGTTTTGTCTCGAGTTGTACGTCATTAAAAACTTGCGTTGGATCTTGATATATAATATCCTCTGTTGAATTTGGTTCCAAGATTTTCTCCGACCATCCCCAAAAGACATGTGCACGAGCCGGTAGATCTTCGGATTCATGTTGCACGCCTATAGCTATGCGTGGTGCGCGACATTTCAGTATAAGGTTATCACCCTCGAAGACAATCTGAAAAAGTATTGTGTTTAATTAATCGATGAACCAACGAATTTTGATCGTATGACCCACCTGATTCCCTTTCGGTATAAGTTCCAAAGCAGTTGCTTGTATAGGCGAATCGCAGAATAAATCTTGGCCAACCCTTAACTTTTTCAGAGGAGAGCCCTTAAAATCTGAAGGAGCTTCACATTTTGGACTAGGCTGCAGTTTAACAGAATGATTACTCGACCACGCGAGCAGCCAAATAAGATCACAATCACATACGAGTGGGTTATTGGAAATATCACTGTCGGAACGAAAATATTGATACACATAATGGCTTTTAACTTTAAGAATGTACTCACATTTGCCGCAAACTTATTAGAGAGTCAAAAGAGCCAATTTGAATGTGACTAATAGCATTGTTTGATAGTTTTAAACGTTCCAACTTGGGCAATGCCACTCCGAAGCTTGTTCTATCAATTAAACGTAAGGCATTCGAGGATAAATCTAAGCGCTTTAACTCGGTCAGGTTTTTGAAATCTGATTCACTTAACTGGGTAATACTGTTACGGCTTAAGTCTCTGAAAATAATAAAGATTATCATCACGAAAGAATTTCTCTTATTGGAGCTCATTGCTTAATAGTGTACTTACAAAGATAATAGTTTAGCTGCACTATCGACAAAATCAAGTTCCTTCAAAGAAACAAGGCGACGATCACTACATTTTGCACGAATGTTTTCCTCCTAAACGCAGTAATAACACAATTTTGATAAGGAATTTGGAAATCATTGTGGTTTTTATTTATAAAGTAATTACCTGCGAAGAAGTGCAATTGCATTGATGAGGGCAAAAGCCAGAAACGAAACTAAACGTAAATGTGAAAAGCAGCAAGTACAATACCAGCATATTGGAAGTACCAAGCTAAAAAACAACAAATTCTACTTCATAAATCTGCATGTCGTCGTTTTGGAGCGTTTGAATAACTCTTTTCGCGCAACATAATTAAAAAAAGAAAACTTCTACAGTAAACAATAAATTGTTGTTTTTTATAACCAAAGCTACTAGTGCTGGCAAACTATCGATGATGGTGTCGATACTATTACGCTATTTACACGTTAAGACATTTCGATAATGAAACAAATTTTCGTTGGTAAGATAGGCAGGGGGAAGAGAGAAAAACGCTACCATACCACATCCCCGCGCGTCCCTAGCCAACAAAAAGTGTGTTTCATTATCGAAATGTCTTAACGTGTAATAATGCTATGTTCAGACGGCAACCTGATTTAAGTAATTCGGCCCCCTTTCGTAATTCACAGTCGAATCACGTTGTGAATCACATAGTACGCCATACAAAATTTGACAAGCCGAATTACCTCATTCGAACGTAATTCAGTTTGAATTACGATCCGAATTACGATAAAATCAGTGCCTTACCTAACATTTATCGGAGTTTATCGAAACAAGAAGAAGGAATCAGCAAGAAAAGAAATACTCCCAGCTGGAATTTATTGCATTCATGACATAAGAGATCAAATACTGCTCTTTCCAATGTTGTTCTAGTAAAAACATCATGAAAACAAGAGCTGGCTACAACAGACCCTTCTTCAAATGAAATTTTCATGGGCAAAAGAATTTTTTACTTATATTGAGATAGTTTTATTACGTTGGAATTGGTGAATTTTCCGACTGGGCTTTTGCTTTTCAAACAAAACGTCAAAAATGAATTACGAATCTCTCATCTGAACGGGTTAATTCGCATTTGTAATTCATGGAGCCAATTACTTAATTCATAATGCCCTCTGAACATGCCATAAATACGTAACATTTCGATAAATAAATCTGCACGAGTGATGTGTCTTCTGCTATCGAAATAATGCTCCCGCTGCGGTGTTCCATAATCTTATTGGATAGTTTCTCAAACAAAAAAGGAAAAAATGGAAAAACCAAAACAAAAACTGCGTTATATTTTACAATACTACTTTGATCAAAAAACGAATGCCGCACAGGCGTGTAAAAAGATCTGTGAGGTATATGGCGAAGGAACGTTAACCGAAGCAGCAGGTAATGTAATTTAAGGTTTTTTTAAAATAAAATTCATAGAGTTTCACTTGAACAGCTCAAAAATGGTTTTCGAGATTCCGGAATGGGAACTTCGACGTCGAGGATGCCCCACGCACGGGAAGACCCTCCATTGAGAAAGTTGATGAAATTCTAGAGAGGATTAAGCAAAATCCTCACACAACGACTACAGAAATCGGAAAGGAATTAAATATCAATCAGAAAACTGTTTGGAACCATTTGGTTAAAGCAGGATTTGAGAAGAAACTCGATCTCTGGATTCACCGTGATTTGACTGAAAAGAGCTTAATACAACGAATATCAATATGCGAATCACTTCTTAAACGAAACGGCTTAGATCCCTTCTTAAAACGCCTAGTGACAGGAGATATTAGATGGATTAATTATGAAAATAATTTAAGGAAGCGATCGTGGGCAGAACAAAGCGAATCGCATCAGGTTGACGCGCAAACGATGCCAAACCGAACGAAAATTTTAGTTAGTATTTGGTGGAATTCGGAAGGCATATTACATTTTGAACTTATGCCGTCATCTAAAACGTTGGACTCGGAGTTATATTGTCAACAGTTAGTCAAATTAAAACAAGTAATCGATGAAAGAAATTCCCAGCTATTGAATGAAGATGAAATCGTGTTTTATCATGATGACACAAGGCCATATGTGAATTTAAAGTCACGTCTAAAATTGAAAGAATTCAATTGGGAAGTCTTATTACATCCACCAAACAGTCCAGATCTATCACCATCAAACTATCATTTGTTTAAGAATTTACAGACCTCATTGAATTCAGCTGAATTAACGACAAATGCAACATATCGAACATTCTTAGAAAATTTCTTTTCACAAAAATCACAGGATTTCTATTCAGAAGGAATAATGTGCCTTCCTGAAAAGTGGCTCAAGGTTTTCAAAAATAATGGACAATACTTAACTGAATGATGAACTGAGCATCGGCATGTTCACAAAAGAACGAAGCGAATGGAAAGCGTAATTAAGTTAAAAATAATATGGTTTTTTTAAGCTATTGAATGACCTCTGAAGAATTAATTTATTAATGAAATAAAAAATCATTTTAACATAAAAAAAATTAACCTGAGTTATTAACAGTTTAATAATGGAACATAAGGATAATATTCTTCAGTTTTTTTTTTTAGCAATTTTTATTTTCATTTATTCAGTGAAATAAAGTGCAGTCACATTTTCCACTCAATAAATTTAAATCAACAAAAGTCGAACAAACAAATCAAATACATTTTTATTTGCTTTATCCACATTTCTACGCATTACGATGTCGGAAAAGCTACCAGTTCAGATCGGCTATTCTTATTTTTCGGCTATAATTACAACAAGAGCATTCTGACGATGACCTGTGATAGTTCCAGCCCATTAGTTATTTTTTTAAAGATGTAGTTAATTACCATCCAATTTTTTTCTTTTTGCTTAAAAGCTCATCAAAAAGCCGGACGAAGAAATTCAATTGGGCTCGCCCTAAATCAGCACTAATTACTCTTAACTGCATATTTAATTTTAAAGAGTCAATTTTTTATTGAAATACATCAAAATGCGTACATACATACAAGAGTTTATTGTTTTTAGCTTATTTTGTTGATTTCAATTGTAATAAATAAGATATACATATATGTATATATATATATATATATATAAAGTTTTGTATTTTATTGTTTTGTATTTAATAATAGCATATTTTGTCGTGCAGAGTAAAAAGCAAATACATTTAAATATTATTTTTAATTATTTTAATTTTATAAATGTCTTCACCTTACTTTTTCTTTAAAGTAAAGAATGATCGTTTCTTCGTTTCATCTTTTTGGGAAGTGGCTGGTAATGTTTGGGACCTACTTTCTGCAGCTGCGGCTGTGTCACTGTGGGCTTTAAGTGATGACACCCATTGAGACATTTCATTATCATCATGGGCTTGTAACAAAAATTCAGCACCGTTCGATAGTCTGCAAGGAATTAAAAGGCGCGTTAGTTATTGCCGATGGTATTGAAGGATTTTTCTTTTATATATACAAATTATATTCACTTACTTTACTCTTAGAACGTGCTTCTTTTTCGTGTAATCGCTTGCTACTTCAGCAACAGCACTCTGCATGTCATAGCTCGGCTCTCCGCGATAGGTCACTTCAGGATTACTCTTGTAACCCTTTTGATCTTTGTAGAATGAGAGACGGCCTCTTCGCACGACTGTGTAAATCTAATGTAGAAAATTTTTTGTATTAAGTTTGATGTTTTGTTTATGGATTATATCGTTTAGAAGTTTACCTTATCCCATGATCTGTTGGAAGCTTTTTTGGTTGTTGATTCCCATTCATGCTTTCGCGTCAGATAGCCCTCATGTCCTTCATCAGCTGCACTAGCTGCACGTTCTAGAGAAAGATTCAAATTTTTTTTCCCTCAATTTAAAAGTTTTAAATGAGCAAGTGAATTTGATAAAACTTTTGTTAATTTCTAAATTTTGATGACCTCGATGTTCTCTTGAGTTTTTGTTTAACTTTGTACCAGGAACTCATGATCTGTTTTTTTCTCTTCGAAAGCGAAGATTAATATTTTACCTGCTTTTGATTCTGCACGCTGCTCGATTGTAGCTTCATCAATGCCTACTTTTCCACGTTAGCATGAATAAAATTTTGTTTAATTTTTGAAGGAGTCATAACTTCTGAGAAAATACTAATCTAGCACAAGTTTGACATCAATTTGAACAAGAAAAAATAAAAAATAATAATAAAAATAAGAAATCCTACCGATTCGTGCATAATTCTCCAACAAAAAATATGATATGACCTTAGAAGATTAAAATCATGTTTCTTTCCAATCAAAAAGGAAAACTGCAACTTTTGGCTAAAAGAAAAAAAAATTTTAATTTTCTTACCGGCTGCCTCCTCATTTGATGTGTCAACGACATCGCGTCTTTCTGCATCTCGTTTGGCTTGTTCAGCTGCCTCGGATGCTGCCTTTGCATCCATCTCCTCTTTAATACGTTGTCGTTCAGCCTCTTCTGCCAGTTCTTGACGCCTCTTCATTTCTCTAAGCTCAAACTGAATTGAATTAAATGAAAGAAAATCGGTTGGATCATACGGAAATATTAAACGGATTGGGTAGCAGCATTTCCACTCACTGTTGTTAAACGCTCAAGTGCGCTAAAACGCTCTTCTTGTGCAGCTGCCGATTTTTCAAATGCTTCGTGTTTTTTTATTAGATTTTCGACCTCGTCGATTGTGTGGCCTAACTCTGAAGACATCAAATATGGTTCTTGCGCAATCAACCAAGCTTCAGCGACGGCGGCATCACGGGCAAATTGATAAACCTCCAAAACTAAAGCGAGGAGGAAAAGTTGTTTGTAAACACACGTGTTACATGTTAACGGTAACAGCATTCGGACTTACTCAATTGGAGATTCTCCCATCTTTCCTCCCATCTTCGTAAAAGTGCATTACGGCTATTGTTAAGTTGCAGCAGTCGATCCTTAATATCAGCAGAAGCGTAATGGTTTCTTGTTAGTAATTCTTTTCCTAATGAAATACAAGCGGCAAAATTATCTTCTCGCGTATCTATTTCGGCCTTTAAGCTTTGGTGATTATTCATAAGAAGCTCAACACCAGAGACATCGCGTGGCTTCTCCGATGTGTTCATTTGTCGAACAAGATCCTCCATCCAAATCATTAAGATACGGACCATATTAAAGAAGCGGAACAGATCACCCGTGTCGGCCAATTTCATTTTACGTGCATCGCACATTGACTGCAAATTCGCCCAGGCCTGTAAGACTTCCTGTTCACGATTAGTGATTTCCTTAGCCTTATCACCGGCGTACGAGTCTTGCAATTTATCGGACTCCTCGCGTATTTGTTGCACTTGTGAGTAGAGCGTCGTTAAATCTTGCATGAAGTTATAGTGTTTGCGTTGCAATGTAGAAACCGAACCAGCATCTCTGCCAAGCTCATCCGAAACGCCGTGTTGCTTCTCAACAATACGACCAAGTACGTCTTTGCAATCGTGGAAGAATTTATGAAGTTCACGGGAAGCTGCCAACATTTGTGTGCGTGTTTCAATGAGCTCAAGTAGATCCTGCCACGATTCGTTCAAGTTATCTTTCCATTCGGCGATTGTAGCGGAGTCTGAGTGGCCAGCTTGTATCAAATTATCGGCAATGTTATTCACCTTGGCCACACGTTCGCCGCCAACAGCTTCTGTATCGCGGGCGAATTCTGCAAAGCGCTCCGACAACAATGTAACATGATCAAAGTCCTGTCCGAGTTCTTGTGAACCGGCAACAACTTCACGATCGGTTATCCATTGCTCCAAATCATCTACTTCGCGACTAAGCATGAACAGTTGCAAATGCTTCGTTAAGGCGTGCGCGTCGTTCACCTGCAAGATCTTTGAGGCCAGCATAGAGTTTGTCCAATTGCGATTGTCTGACGGAAACGGCATCTCCACTGGTGACGTCATCAGTGCTCAATTGACGTGCAACTTCGCCCAGCTGGCGGATTGTATTGGCGTAATCCTCTACAGACTGTTCCAAATTTTCATGTTTCTTCATCAAATTTTGCGCACTGATTTCATCTTTACCCCGATCCTCAACCATCATATAAAGTTCTTGTTCGCTCATCCACGATTCAGCCTCTTGGGCGTCGAAGAAATATTGCTGTATCTTTGCGGACTCTTGTAAATTTTTGTTGCGATTTTCGATCGCATCTTTCAATTCCTGCCATTTTTGCGTTAATTCTCTGATGAGACCCTCGAACTTCTTGGCGTCTTCGTGGCCTTCGTCAATCAATTTGCGTCCATTGTTACAAATGGACATAATACGCGGCTCGTGATTATCGATTTCAGTGGCCAACGATTGATTCTTCTTCTTAAGGACATGCACATTGAACAAGGAGTTGCCATAATCGGACGAATTGGCCAATGGCAGCTTCTCATCGATCCATAGTTTTTCATCTTCAACGTCACGGCAGAATTGGAATGCTTCCTTTTTCTTTTCCAATTGCTTTTGTCGCTCAATCAATGGTGCCTTAATTTTTTCGAAACGATCGAGCACTTGGGCTTTCTTTGTAACGATCGGTTCGATCTTATCTTCGGGAACGGTTTTCTGTAAATATTCAGTCTGCTTATCAATTTCTTCAACTTGACGAGCTTTGACAGCCATTTGGGTTTGAATGACTTGTTGTTTTTGCATTAAAATATTAACAGATGTCAAATCATTGCCGGTATCGGCATTTACAATCTGTTTCTCCAAATCGGTTATGTATGAATCGATATCGTCGCACGTTTGTTGGACAAGTACTTCACGATTCGCATCGAACAGCATTGCTCCCTTGTCCTTGGTATGGACTTCAAGATCTTCGAATTGCTTGGCAAGTTCTTTAAGTTTCGGTTCAATGACATCTTTGAACTCTGGCTTCTCTTTCGACAATTCTTGTGCAGCCTTTTCGGCCTCATACAGACGCTCCTTATTGGCTGCAATTTCAGCCTCGAACGCTTGATGCCTAGTCCATTTCGAATGGATAGTCTTTGCGCTGCGGTAAGATTCGTCTTGAGATGTCGCGTATTTCTCTTGCACCCACTCGGCCAATTCTTCCAAATCCTGCAAGAATTCGTGCAATTTCACTTGATTCTTCAAACGCTCATGCTGATCAAGTGCACGTTGCCTGTTGTCATCGCGACGGTTGCCAATATTCTCTGCACGCTTTCCAATGCGATCGCCATCGAAGTGCTCCTTCTCGACGAGAGTATCGGCCACTTGCAGCAGTGTATTAATCTTATCATCATTAGCCTCCATAGTTGTAAGGAATGCCTCATGACGTTTGAGTTGATTTTCTGCCTGCTCAAGATTGACCGGGGTATCGTCTTTGCTAAGGAAGTGTTCTTGCTGACTAAGCAGCACTTCGGTTTGACGGGCATCCCTATTGAACAACTGTTGATCGAGACTTTGCGATAGCAACACTTGTCTGTTCTCCCACATTTGGTGAAGCTCCTCCCAGCCGTCCTTCAAAGCCTTCAAACGTTCACGCAAGAACATATACTGCGGATCATCACTCGTTCCAGCTTCAGAAGTAAGCCGTTCGCCATACTCCATCATATTCTTATAGTCTTCCGTGTAGTTATCGATTTCTTCTCGGATGGATTGATGTTGGTTGAGCAGTTTTTCGGCCTCTGGCAATGAGGTCGGTGTATCTTCGGAAGCAACATCGGTTTGTGTCTTTGTCAACCATGTTTGGAAGTGATCAAGATCACGCAAGAATCTATGCAAATCGCCGGCTTCTTCGAGCTTCGAATCACGCTCCTTAAGCATTTGTGTCAACTGCTCCCAAATGAGTTCGATTTGTGCGATGCGATCGCGTATCAATTGTGCTTCCTCTGGATGATCTGCCTCAATGCTATCGGCTTCTTTGCCAAGACTGGCCAGCTTAGCTTGAATAGCAGCAAGGTCACGTTCCATGCCGCTAAGACGTCGCTGCAAAGTCATTACACCAGTCAAATCCATTTCCAAACTATCTGTCTCTGTGAGTATACGTTTCTTGTCTTCGATCCACGAAATGGTCTCGCGACATTCAATATAGAATGTTTGCACACCATGGGCTGACTTCAGATCGTCCATTTTAGCTTCGGCCTTCTCGCGCAGAGTCGACCATTCTTGATTGAGATGATTCTGACGTTCCAATATTTCATCGGAGTTCGGATGCTCGACATGTAGAAGTTGTCTGGACAATTGATTAACGACAGCAACACGTGAGGCATTCGCATTCATTTCCTTATCGAAGCCCTCGAAACGATGCTTCATGATTTCAACATCTTCAATATCCTTGCCTGGTGTCATCGTATCGAGCATCTTGGTCTTCTCTTTAATCCATTGCTCGACACCATCAGCCTCCGACATAAGCTTATACAAACTGAGCGCATCCAAGAGGCGTTGCTTACGAAGTTTAGCCAATTCAGTTAGCTCCTTGTAGCGTGAATCGATCGCTTCCAAACGTTTGTCCACATTCGCCTTCTCGGCATCGTTCAGCTTAAGAGCCTCTGCTTGCTTATGCAATGCGTCAATAACTTCGGCATAGTTCTTCAGCTCATCGGCTACGTCTTTATGTTTCTTCAAGAGCGACTGTACGTTAGCTTCGTCACGACCAACATCTTCACTCGACACAATACGTAATGTATCTAACATCCAATTATCGATATCATCGGCATCGGCAAACAGTTGGAAGTACTCTACGGCATTCTCCAAACGTTGGCGTCTGTACTTTGTCAAATCGAGCAGATGATCCCACTTGGAGAGAATTTCCTTCAAGCGATCCTTAATGCGCTCAGAGCCAAAGTGACCCTCGGTAATGAGTTCGGCACCAACTTTAGCAACGTTTTGCAATTGCGGATCATGCGATGTTATCTCCGACTCCAATGCCTTATGCTTGCTCAACAACAAATTCACCGTAGTCAAATCGTGTCCAATCTCCTCGGTAGATACGATTTGCTCCTTTTCCTTAATCCAGTTCTCCTCGTCAGCTGTATCCCAATAGAATTGCCATAACTTACGGCTCTCTTCCAAATGACTGCGACGCTCGACAGCAAGGCGTACCAATTCTGCATATGCATCTTCCAATTGTTGTACGCGACTGACAATGATTTCTGGATCGCATGGCTTATACGAATCTGGATCATCGCTTAGGAATTTCTGTGAATTCTGAACGACAACTTTAACACGTTCGCCCAGAATATTAATGTCGGCTTCTACCAGCGAATGTTTCTGCAAAAGATCTTCTACACCCATCAAATGCTTGCCATAATCATCGGTCAAAAGCAACTGTTTGATCTCTTCCATATTATCGAGAATGTAGAGCATCTCTTGGAAGTTCTGTTGCAATTGCAAGGAGATCTCGAGACGCATTCTACGTGCTCGCAATAACTCCAACAGATAATTCCATAAACGCATAACATTCTCTTTGCGTTGCAATATACGTTTGATATCGTGATATCTTTCAGCTTCCAGTTCATCGCAAACTGCCACGACGGCTTGAACACGTTCCTCATAGGCGAATATATCAGTTTCGATAGCTTCATGTTTCTTGGCAGCTGCTTCAACGGCCGCAAGATCGAAGCCAAAGTTATCCTGGCTGACCAATCTTTGATTTTCGGATAGCCAAGTCTCTCGCATCGATGCTTTGCGATCGAAACGTGCAGCCAATTGTTCCAATTTCTCTTGACGGATCAGCTCTTCGCGCAGCGCCAATTCACGTTCATGTTCGGCCTTCTCAAGCCGTTCCCATGCCTTATTGATATCCGATATCATTTTACCCTCTTTGGGTGTATAGGGCTTTTGATTATTCGCACGCATTTTCGACTGCAAAGTAAATAGAAGCACCTCAAGATTTCCCTTCTCGACAAATTTCGGCGGCTTCTCAATAGTGCGATAATTCGAGAATTGAGCCAATTGTGATTGCACACCTGCCAGGGAGTTTTCGAATTGTCGCTCACCAAGCGATTCGATTGTGGTTTCAATCCATTTCAGTAAATCGCTTGTAAAGTGCTCATAATCATTGATCATTTTATCATTTTCCATAGCGATGCCAACGACCTTGCCAATACGTTTACCTTGAACGGTTTCCTGCTTCATCTTGCTAAAGTAATGGTAATAGGTGACGACATACGTAATGATTGACTTCTCATCGGGATGTTCGACGCAAACGTCTTCGGCGTCGAGGAGTTTTGTCAAGCCTAATTTATCTTCGGCTACGTCAAAGGCATTATTCAAATTATGTATGGGATTGGACTTGGATAATCTCTCGAATTGTACTAAATCAGGGCGGTGCTTGTGTATAATGGCATTGAAAGCAAGACCATCACGCCAAGATGTGGTGAAATTTCTGACATTAACATTATGATAACCAGCGGTTTTCATTTGACACCAAAGTAGAAGAGCATCTTTAGCGGATTTCGTTTCCTTATTGTCGACTTCCTCGATGGTGATGTCTTGAATCTACAATTGTAAATGCGGAAACGATTTGCAATTATCTTTGAATTCAAATGGAATATTTGAGATATTTGAGAATTTACCTGGAATCTCAAGATGATGGTCCATATTAAACCTAAATTAAGTGATGCATTTCCATCGACGATATCATGTGAACCAATATTTTCCAAATGAACACGTTGTTCGCGCAAAAATTGTAACGCTTTATCGACATTTTCCAGGCAGTGAATTCTCATTTTACCCCTTGTGGGCTTCGGCAGTCTCTCTCCGGACAAAACTTCTAATAGCTTTATCAAATATTTACCATCTCGCATGTCCACATAAAGATCGGCAATTCGGCAATTAACACGGCACAAATGCGAGTTAACCCATTTGGTGAAGGTTTTCTTTTGAACATTCTCTCGCTCCTCGGCCAAGGCCTTAATGCGTGAACGTTCGAAGAGTCGTGAACTCGAATTTCCACCATCGTATTCGTATTCATCGATATATTCGTTGCCAGGACCCTGACTAGGGTCCCATCGAACAATTGAAATGTCCGTCGTCATGTTGTTTCGTTAAAACAGTTTCTAAAAATATAACAAGACAAAAAAAAAAAAAGCACAAGAGGAATTAGTCTGAGAAAACATTTTTTCTTTCAAAAATTAGCCGTAGAAAGAGCGAAGCGAAGAGTTAAGAGAGTTTTATAGCCACTTATCTCTTGCCTTATGAAGAAAAAAAAAAGTTCTAGGAGAATTTTTAACAGCCAAACTCGGAGATAACACACACCTTATCTGACTATATACGATCGAATTGTTACGAAAGCATTTCATTCTAACACGGTCAAATAATATCGTCAAACATTTTGATAATCTATGTGAGATAACTTTTTCTATCACTACATCACTGTAGCTTATGTACATATATGTATGTACTCTAATGATGAGTGAGGTCATTTTAAAGGCGTTGACCTCGACTTGATGGGACGAGCCGTTTCAATTATACTCTTATCAGTCCATGCAAATGCAAACTAGAATATTAAATAATTAATTTTCTCTTCTACCATTCTCGTTTTATTAATTCGAAATGAATGAAAATGATTTTCTATATGTAGAAAAAAGCAAGTGAAAAAACAAGGGCCGATGCTATTTGTATGCGCTCCCTCATTGAAGTGACCTATTTTCCACAAAGCATTGTGCGTGTACATCGACATTTCGAAAAAAAAATGTACTTATGTAGGATATGTGTACATATAAAAAACTCATTGAAAGCGTTTCGGTTTCGGTACAGGTTTTTTCACATTGCCGGCAAAAAATTGTTATTTTTGCAAAAAAAAAAAAAAAAAAATTAATACTGTAATTGGACCTTGACTATGGTCAGAAGGAAGCCATAAAAATATTGTTTGGCCCTTTTCAACTTTGAAAATTCTATTATCCTGCTCTGAAAACGAGAAAAAAAAACTTTAAACTTTCGCTTTTTTAACACATTTTTAAATATAATTAAAGCCGCAAATTCGTTTAAAATTAAGCGCACGACAAACGCTCATTTGTATTCATTACGTAATACTAAGTTGATCGCAGCTTGTAATATGAAAAAAATAAACAAGAAGAATTTAGTCATCAGATACAAAGGTAACTGTGCGAAAGGAAGTGGAAATGAAAACAAAGCGAGAAAGCCAATCGTGTTTCGCTTTCACATTCATATCCATCTAAATACATACGTGTATGTGTGTATGTGTTGTTTGAATATGCATTCATTGATTTTCTTTTTTAATACTTGTGCACTAACTTCAACCGCATAATGCTCAATTAACCTCCGAACTTCTTTCTATTCAATGAACTCATAAACATATGTACATACATTCATACATTCATGCTACAATATAAATTTGATGTTTACATTTCACGAGAGAACAATCAAGAGAAGGGGGTGGAGTTTTTTTTTTCTTTCTTTTATTGAATTCAAATCGAAGAGAGCATAAAGTCCAATTAGAAACGCCATTTTATTTACATAATTGCTTTTTTCGTTATGTTTTGCATCGCGAATTTCTAAAAAGAATTCATCATTTTAACGCACTTTGGGTTTAATTTTTCGATGATTGTTTCCGTTATTAAAGCCACTTAACAATTTGATTGGGGCGAGTAGGGAGGAATGATGTCATCGACGGTTTGTGACAGAGAGAAAGAGAGGGAACTCGAAATAAAAACGATGAGATAGTTTGTGTCACTTTGAGCTATTTCAGATTCATATATATAATCTATAAAAATCACTTAATTTTTTACTTTATCATCGTTTTGAAGAGATACCGCACAATAAAAATTCCACTTGCAACGTTAAAAACAATTTATGTTGCCTGCACACACCTATATAGATGCATGTGAATTGTATCTTGCGGTAAATTTAATCAATTTTCATGTTCATAGGGCGTTGGCTGTGCTACGAATAAAGTTGTTTCCTTTTGGCGAAAACTTACCGTTTTTGGTTTAATCTGCGAGTCCAACTACTATCTCGATTTCTTTGTTTCAATTTCCTTTTTATTAGAGGGTTTACATTAAAAATATATATTTTCTTTGCGAGACCGAAAACCCAAGCACTCTTGAAAAATTATGTATACTATAGGGATGCCGATCAAATATCGATACGTCGCATAAATCGATATATTGTCGATATACTCAACATCGCCTATCGATAAGCCATACATCCCTAAAATGCGAACATATGATGGTCCGATAATTGGCCAGGTTGATAGGAACAGTAGTATGGATAAATAGTAATACCAATTTGATTTGTGTTACAAGGCTGGTCTCCAGTTCCCCAAGGAATGAGAAACTCCATATAAAAAAAAAGCCAAAGAAATGCTTAAGAAATATTTCTTCAAGAAATTTTCTGCATGCAGTCCCCAGTTCGGCAAAAAAGTAGTACATATTTTAATACGTTTTTTTGACATAAAATGTGCACGGTAACCCAGGCTATCAGCAGAAATAATTGCAAATGAATTGTTTCTGAAGAAATTTTGAAAAGTGAGGTAGGTCAGTTGTGATTGTATAGAAATAGTGCATCCATTTTTCGGGTTTTTTCAAAAAACATGGAGAAAAACCCCAAAAAAAGCCAAAAACGCTTAATAAATTTCTCAAACGAGAATAAACGCGAATTAATATCGCTTGTTAAAGAGAGTATTTAGAAGAATTTGCGCGCTTTTTATTCTGAACGTTTATAATCGCGCCTTTTTAATTTCTGTGTTTCGTTTCACTTTTTTGACACATGTGACATATGACAGATTGCCTCTGTTGCACTAAAAAGTTCTGTAGTACTACCTTTTTTCCTCGGAGAAAAAAATAGAAAATTTCTGCTGACATTCCTTACCGAACTGGAGACCAGCCTACAATTGTGAATCATTAATCATAACAAAGGTGAATTTTTAGTAGACAGACTAATTTTAGATAGAGAAATATCTTTATGCTAAAAAGAAGACAAACATAAATATCAATCCGATAGTTAATAGATAGTGCCCTTTTACATTAGGGCAACTATTGCCGGCAATTTTTTGGTTTATAGGCGAGACGAAGCGCGGGGATGAAGAGAAACTACCCCTCCGCTCTTCGTCCAAAAAATTGCCGGCAATAGTTGCCCTAATGTAAAAGGGCACATATAGATGCCAAAGTTACATCACCACATCAATCGATAGAACATTGACATACCTAGTCCGAAGTAAACATCGTCGGCTCATTTTAATTTTTTTGTTTTTAAATTTAAATAGGTAGTAACTCACAATGATAGAGGTTACTGCTAGGGTTTTTGCAGCAATGCAGAACCTAGATATCGGCGCATTAGCCATGTACCCACAGAGTGAAATTCGATCGGTGCTGCCTTCCTTGGTTAGAATGAGCCTATTGTCGCCTCTTGATAATACTAAAACGTCAATGGAGTCACGAAAACAAATACTAGCCGTACTCATTGGCATAGAAGTGGTAAATAGCATTGTCAGCTACTTACAAGTGAATTATCATGAGTTAGAGCAAGAGCTGAAAAAGGAACTACAAATACGACAAAAAATCTTATTTTCTGATGGACAACAAACGGAATTCGGCTTGCAAACGGGAATAGCTCTAGGATTCGAGCGAGCTGATGTTACTCGCAAGGTTCGCGTTGTCATTTCGGAAATCTTTAGTATTCAGCAACAAATCTCTGAGCAGAAAGTTACACCATATTCAGAAATACTTGATGATGGTATTTATTTGGAAGAGGTTGTAGACGTTCTCTGCGTAGGTGGGTAAATCATAAATGTAGATAACTGTTAAGATCATACCTTTATTAAGCTTTATTTCTATTGCAGCACTAGCAGAGCTACCGTCATTGCTGAACATTCTAGACTTGACGGATGCACTCGTGCACATTCCTAATGGACAGCATATAGTTTGCGCGTTGGTTGCTAACTTTCCCGATTCGTATCGTGACGTTGTATCGCATGTTATTCTAAATTGCGATGAAGATACTAGCGAAGGAAAGCTTAAACTCTGCTTACTGACTGCTTTAAGTGAGATAAATCCATCTCAATCCTTGAGTATACGAGCGATATGTATGGAACTTCAGAAGGTTCCTTCATTTATGCTTAAACTATGTCTAAAATATCCAGAAGACTTGGTTAGTTTGTGGTCTCAAGTACAATACACAATTCTTAATAGATGATTTTTGTTGTTTCCAGATAGCCTTTTTAACTGGATTATTGCTTGGCAATGATCAAAATGTACGTTCCTGGTTTGCGGTTTTTATGCGTTCGAGCCAAAAGAGGAAAACTGATTCTTTGACACTTGTTCGTGTCGAGCTATTGAAACAATTGCAGAAAATTCTTCGCTTATGTTATGCGTCAGAAACACAATATAAAGAAGACTACACTGTCCAGGGTGCTGTTTTATTGCGTTTATATTGTGCATTGCGTGGTATAGCTGGATTAAAGTAGGTTTTAATACGTTTTTGTCTGCAGTAAAAGTATTAAATAATTACAAAATTTCCAGATTTAATGATGAGGAAATCAATACGTTGTCGCAGCTGGTAACAAGTCGTCCGCCACCAACTCAGTCTGGTTTACGTTTTGTCTCTTTAGCCCTGTGTATGTTGATCGCTTGCCCATCGTTGGTTTCAACGACGACATTGGAGAACAAATCCATCGAATGGCTTCAATGGCTCATAAAAGAGGAAGCTTTCTATGAAATAAAATCGGAATCGACAACGTCTCTTGGAGAAATGTTGCTGTTGTTGGCTATACACTTTCATAGCAATCAAATCGCAGCAATTGGTGAACTTTGTTGCGCTACGCTAGCAATGAAAATACCCATACGCCCGAATAGTACAAATCGCATAAAACAGCTTTTTACACAAGATTTATTCACGGAACAAGTGGTCGCTTCGCATGCTGTACGTGTACCGGTGACGCCAAAACTGAATGCTCATATTCCAGGTTACTTACCAGTGCATTGCATACACCAATTGCTAAAGTCGCGTGCATTCCTAAAGCACAAAGTACCAATCAAATCGTGGATTTATCGACAAATGTGCAGTTCTGTTAAACCTTTGCATCCAGTTATGCCAGCATTGATTGAGGTCTTTGTTGGATCACTGATACTTCCCAATAATTTGGGAAAAGTTGGCATCGAACATATGCATAAGGCGTTTTCGGAAAATGAAATATTGCATATTTTTAAAGCCTCCTGCATTGCAAGACCTTTTTCGGAGCATAAAAATTGTGCCTTTAGACTCGGAGCCGCTTTGGAAAATGATGAAATTTCCGATGTGGAAGTGAAATGTCCAACAACAGCACAGCTATTGATGTTGTACTTCCTCGTTCTGTATGAAGACACCCGTCTCTCAAATGCATGTAATGCAGCTATCGGTGGTCGTAAATTGAAAGAATACTCGAATGAATTTCTCTCGGAGCTGCCAATGAAATATCTGCTACAGAAAGCACAAGAATATAATAACGACTACATTGGCATATTTCATCCTCTATTGCGGCTCATCATATCAAATTATCCTCATTTAAGTATGGTGGAGGATTGGCTAGACGAATACTACCTTTCAACGAGGGGCTCAAAAAAGCTAATGTCCTGCGCACAAGTCGACCGTAAACAATTGGTTAACGCACTCAATCAATTGAAAACGAAACCCGCACTAGCGATTCATGTATTTAGAATTCTAACTGAACTATCACCAGAACAGCTGGTTCCTTTTGCAGAGCTTATTGTGAAACATATACCCGAAGTGTTTCATCGAAACGTTCCAAGATTCATACAAGAGTTGTATAAAAACATTTGGTTCCGGCTCAACTCTGTGCTGCCAGTTTGTTTTTGGAAAATGTCTCTGAATGCTGTTATGTTTCCGAACGATGATGTTTTAAAGGCCATACAATACAATACCAGTATTTTAGATCCTCTGCACGTTTTGAGGTTTGTTTAAAACACCATACACCATATAAGTTTTCATACAAAAATCTATTAATTTTCAGATGCGGCAAAGAAGTATTCCATTCACCATTTACGTTAATGATTCTTCTGAGAATTTTGCAAGGCAGCTTAGCGGCATCGAAAGCATATTTAAATATACAAATGCAAGCAAAGCAAATGCTGGACAAGAACGGTCAAGTTCAATGCGATTCAGAACGTGAAGAGCTTAAAACGGCGTTGATCGCATCACAGGAGAGCGCTGCGGTCCAAGTGCTGCTTGAAGTATTGGCTCACAAAAAACAAAATCTATTTAATACGGTTTCGGTATTAGAACTTCGCGAAATGCAAGGCATCGTATGCTCGTTTATTCATCAGGCTTTCATTTCGGAACCATCTTTAGCGAAGCTTGTTCATTTCCAAACGTATCCACGCGAAGTTATACCAATGATGGTCATGGGTGTACCCTCAATGCATATTTGTATAGATTTCTTACATGAGTTTCTTAGTGTTGCCGAAATGGATAAACAAGTCTTCACAATCGATTTGACTTCACACCTTGTACTCAAATATGCCATTCCCAAGAGTCTGAGCATATCGAAGTTCTGTGTTAATACTATTCAATCCTCACTATCGCTTTTATCTACGAACACGAAGTGCCAATTTCTAAGTACCATATTACCCGCTCTAATTCGTTTCGCTGAAGCCTTTCCAATTTTAGTCGACGATTGCATTAATATTCTAATGTCGACAGGGCGAAGTCTTTATTCGCAAAGTACCTTGGGGATAACATCAACTCAGCTTACTAATAATTCCAAGCTGAAATCTTATCGAGATACTCAACGTTACATTTACATGATAGAGGATGCCTTTCAGACTCTTACAACGAAAATATTAAATAAAGTCGAGTTGTATTAGTTATATTCAAAGATTTATTTTTAAGTAGATACTTTTAAACTGCGTGTATCTGTAAAAAGTCGAATGAGAATTTATTATGTTGATTATTTTGATAAAAACTGCGATGTTGATATAAACTTCTTCTTAGCATATTCTTTATGATGTTTAAGTTGCTAATCTCAAACGTAGTCTGCTTTAATGGCAATGGAAAGATGATGGGAATGATTTCTGTATTGGAGTGGAATTATTCCTGTTCAACATTTCTGAAAGAAGACGAGATGGTAGTTTATTCATATATTTATTGAATTAAATTTTTTCACATCTTAAGTCTTTGCGCAGGCAGTTCTATTATAAAATGCGAGAGAGATAGATCAAAGACTTAAGACGAGAACGTGAAAACTCGTTTGAGTGGGCGTAGCACAAAAAGTAGGCGTGGTAGCGTTACGAAATTAAACTTTTCCTACTCTGGGGCCCAAGAGTAAGCTATGTTCCGAATATGAGGACCGTGGGTTCAAAATTGTGGATTTTGGAAAAACTCGGGTTCTGTTTGATGGGGTTGGGGTGGTTGGATTTCGAAATTTTTTTGGAATCTCTTAGCAATTCACGAAGGAACGTCCGTGCCAAATTTCAAAGCCCTAGGGTAACTCCTTCTATGATTTCCGAAGAAATGTATGGAGACCAAACACCTTTTGCCAGTGAAAACTCGTTTGAATGGGCGTAGCACAAAAAGTAGGCGTGGCAGCGTTACGAAGTTAAACTTTTCCGACTTTGGGGCACAACATTAAGCTATGTTCCGAATTTGAGGACCTTGGGTTCAAAATTGTGGATTTTGGAAAAACCCGTTTTCTGTTTGAGGGGGTTGGGGTGGTTCGATTTCAAAAATTTTTTGGGAATCTCATAGATCTAGAGATTGAAACGTCCATGCGAAATTTCAAATCCCTAGAGCAACTCCTTCTATCATTTTCCAAAAAATGTATGGAGGTCAAGCACTTCACCTCCATACATTTCTTGGGAAATCACCGAAGGAGCTTCCCTAGGGCTTTGAAATTTGGCATGGACGTTCCTCCGTGATTTGCTAAGAGATTCCAAAAAAAAATTTCGAGATCGAACCCCCCCAACCCCCTCAAACAGAACACGGGTTTCGCCAAAATCCACAATTTTGAACCCACGGTCCTCAAATTCGGAACATAGGTTACTCATGTGCCCCAAAGTTGGAAAAGTTTAACTTCGTAACGCTACCACGCCTTTTTTTTGTGCTACGCCCACTCAAACGAGTTTTCACGTTCTCGTCTTAAGTCTTTGCTCTATCTCTCTGGCTTTTTATAATAAAACTGCCTGCGCAAAGACTTAAGACGCGAACGTGTTTGCATTGCAGGAAAGTTCGACTATCCGGCCAGATGCGAGGCTGAATAACCGTTATTCGGCCAATTAACTACTTCTACACTACTTCAAATTTTAATTTTGCCACAAAGTCCACTTTTCGTTTGATTGTTGCCAGACACTATTTGGCCGTGCGATGTCATTTCAAAGCAATTGTGGCCATCCGCGGGAAAAAACCGAAGAGAAAATATTTTTTTTTACGAAAATCGCATTTATTCAAAAAAAAAATCTTTTATCCGTATAAAGCACTAAACAATATAATTGGAAGCATATAATTTAAGCATAGTGTCAACCTGGCAACGGTACGCACTATGCCATTTGGGAAGACTAATAATCCATTTAATGTTCTTAAATACAAATTACATTTATTAAACATAAAAACAATTAATTAAATTATTAAGCATAATATAAATATGTGTATATATGTATATATATTTGTATGTATATTAGGCCGGGTCGATTTGTATGGGTAAAAAAAAACTAAGAAATCGTACCCCGGAAATGAAACTTCAGACAATTCTAAGCATTTTTTGCCCAAGAAACCATGGGTATAAAATGAAACGTAGATCCGCGCTGAACGATGGGAAGTTTTAACGATACATATGTTATTAACAGGGATCGGATTTAACATTTTGAAAAAATTTAAAAATATGTAAAAAAATACTTCGAATATTTTTTTCAGATATGTATGTAGAATACTCATAGTAAATACTTCAGCTAAATATCTCCGTTTTCAAAGGGCTAATACGGCGCAGTTGGTTGAGACGTTAGTTTATGTTGCGAAAGGCCGTGGGTTCAAATCCCGACCATAGGTGTTATTTTTTTTTTTTTTAAATAATTTATTAAAAAGCAGAGAACAAAAAACGGATATCTATTTCTATTTCCTCAAAGGGAACCAAAAGCGGGTTTACAATTTATATGAAAATTTTATATTTTAGGGACAGCAAGCTTCAGACTTTGGAATCCTGCTCCTCTTAAAAGTCCATTTGAAAAGGGTCAAAGGTGTAAAAACAGAGTTTTAACACAGTGCCCTGCAAGGACGCTAGTAAACTAATTGCTAAACAGGGTTGGCAACCGAAACCGTAACCGTTTCATAACCGTTTCATTTCCGATACCGTAACCGTAACCTAAAAAAAAACATATCGGTTTCGGTATTACTTTTAAAAAAAATTAAACGGGAATGCAACTCCAAAATGCTTTAATGCGTCAAAAAATACATCGATATTCTTCGATGCATCGATATTCAATCGGCATCCAAGTTCATTATGAACGCACAAAGAAACCGTCTGGATGCTAAAAGTCTGATTTTATGAAAAATAGAATAATACGTAACAACCTGGCTTAAATATGTTGATAGCCAGAAACGAGAAGCTCAAGAGTATGATCTTGGACTTCAATTTGTTTTTGGGTGAAAATAGCTTTTGTTACTACCTTTGCTTAGTACAGGTAGAAGCACCTTAAACTATGAAATTGGTGGTGTTGTGGATTTTAGTAGAAGCACTAAAAACCCGTGTTGCAATTAAAAGAAGTGATCTTTTTCTTCACATTATATTTAATTTTAATGGTGCTTTTATACACAAATAATGCTTACAAATCAGTAGGTATATCACAATTCAATTAAAGTTTATAATGCTTACAAATCAATAGTTATATCATAAATCAGTAAATTAAAGTTATAAAGAAGAAGAACTAGAGTCAGAAAGTTAGATTTTGCGAATCGCTAATTTTGACTTTTCTGGACGTTTTAAGGTCCCTAGAGTGTAATGGTATAGTTTTTGAGCGGATGTCTGTGTGTGTGTATGTACGTATGTACGTACGTTCGCAATTTTTCGTCTCGATTATCTCAAGAACCAAAAAAGATATCGACATGGGACTGGTGTTATTTGACGCATAATCACGTAACTTAGAGCTGATTAGATTTTCAGCGAAATCGGACACGCCCACCACCCACCCCCCATACAACCCAAAATGTTTTTCGCCTATAAAACGCTTTGGAGGCTACAGAAATCAACGAAATTTTGCACAAAGATTAGTTATAGTAAGACCAAGGAATCAGAAAAATTTGGCCAAATTTTGCAAATGTAAAACTGTAAAAAAAATAACTGTTTTTTTTAATTCTTCCTCTCATTGGGAAGTTTGTCGTGTGGATTTGACCGGTCACACTCAGCTTTTTTGTTTGTGTTTTATCTTATGTACTAACAGCATGGGTTTCGAGCAGCGTTAATCGAAGGAAGCAGGATCGAAACGTTATTTAAAAACTAAACTTTTAAGTCCTGTTTGCTCTCCATTCGGGGTATTCGGGAACGACTTTCTACAGTTACGGCCATAACAGATTCTCTATTATTTTCTGCAACGCGTTTTGAAACGCTAGTGAGCAATTGTACATATCTCTCAGTTGCTTGAATATGAGAGGGAATTCCTGGATCATGAATCGGTGGATCTTCAAAGTCAAGGTATTCCATTAAATGTTCATATGGAATTTTTGCAGTGAAAGGGGGCTCAGATAGAAGACTGTCATCATCTAAGTCGATCAAGTCAAAATAGTCTGTACAATTAAAATTAATTGGATGTTTTTTATATGCTCTAACTTTTGTTGGATCATACAGCTTATCACGGAAATATAAAATTTTTTTTAAGGCTCTCTCTCTTACAGTTCTTCTAACGTCAAAGAGCATTGTTAATAAAACATTCTCCGGATGAGCAAAGTATGCATTGTTTTGGACTACGTTATTAACGATTTCTCGAAGATGCGTGGGTAAATATTGGGTGGACGTTATAAACTTAAAAATGAGTGAACTGCCATAAATAGCGGAGCTGTAGTACTTAACATTAAAGTACATTGGTACATAAATCTTCATAACGTAAGTTGCTAGAGTTTTCAAATTAATTGATGGAGAGTTAGTAGTTACGTATAGGCGTAATAATCTGCTGGCTTTAGTTAACCAACGGGAATGAACTATTTTTCCTGGTTTCATGCTAGCTAAATTATCTGAACAGACGCCATTTGAAACTGCTCTAGATAACCGATATAGGTACTTTACGTCAGTAGAAAGAGCTTCCTCGTCATCAGTTTTCATGGGTGGAGGCATATCCCCCAGAGAGATGGGTTCAAAATCAGGTACAACCTGAAAGAATATGTTTATTTTATTGCAACTGCTTACGACAGAAACTAAATTGAAATGAAACAAGTACTTGCTTACATCAAACTGTTCGCAGGTTTCCATTAATTTTGTCAACCTCCCACTAGCGGTTCGTGGTCCACTTGTTGTTGACTTGTCTAAGGCGTTAAAGACGTGACGAAATGGTAGTTCGTTGAAATGCAGCAAACAAATAAACCAATGCAATGGTTTACTCAACGAAATTTCAAACCTTCGCAAAATTCCATTTTCAGTACCAGTGTTAGTAACTTCACCGTCGCAGCAAATACCGATCAAATGGTCTAAACATTTATTTTTTGATGCAAAAAACTCCTGCAATTGCTTCTGTTTTGTACAAGCGTCTTCGGCATCTACTTTTAAATATCCCATCAGTTGGCTGTTTGGTTCTTTCAAAACCACTAAATGGGACTCTTTTACCATCCTTGTGTGGTAGGTTTCACTAATTTTCTCCATTGTTAGTGAATCATTTTTTCTGCCATCAAACGAAAACGTTACAATATTTGAATCAGCACTCTGTTTTCGCCAGACCGAGTCTCTACATTTCTGCTTTTCCCGAGCCACCTTAGCTTTGTCCATAACAACAAATTCGCCATCGTCATCCTTGAATCCAATGTCCTTAAATAAAGCCGTAGCTAAACATGATGCTACTCGGTCGGATACTCCAAATCTATCGCACATCATTGCAAAATTAAAGACGTTGTACCTTTTAGTGTAAGATACTCCCTTAAGCGAATCTGGCTGTGTTGTATATTCGGTTTCATAATCCACATCCATAGAGTCAGTTGCGTACGTGGGTGCGAAACTAGTTGGAGACGTTGATTTTTGAGCGGTTACTTCAGGGAAAAATTCTGGAATTGTATTCCTTCTAACAGTGCATTGGTCAAGTATGAAGTCCTGCAGATGAACAGATATTAACCCACAGGAGCAAGTTGTTGCTTTTATTTTGCATGGACATTTTCCGATGAAAAATACATCATCAAGCGATTCTAAAAAGGCTGAAAATGCGCTGATTTTAGCCGTATTCTTTATTTCCTTTTGATATTTTTCGATCAATCTATTTAATTTTTTTACCACACTTTTTGCATTAATAAGCGGTGTTTCTAATGTATTCCAAATTTCCACAAGTTTTTTGGCTACTTGTGTACTAAAACCTGAATAGGAACGTATACTTCTGTCTGTTTTTTTCTCACACTCGCTTAAATAAAAATAGTATCTCAGAACGTCGCGGTTGCTTGGCAAATTCAGTGCATTTAAATCGCTTGGAAAGCCGAAAGCACAAACATTCTGACACGGTTGCAAATCATCATCCATTTCCAAATTATAAAAACCAATTCACGATATTTTCCACTATTAAGCATAACTAAATTATTTCTTCTCATTTTGATAGAAGAGCGAATTTGCAATGAAGAAGTGACGATTTCAACGGATCTATTTAAACAAAAAATTTATCATACACTCAAGAAACATAAGCGAAAAATCAAACGTTTTGATTTTCCTTTCCTCGCTTCAGCAGCCGCCCTTTCAAAAAAAAAAAAAAATTAGATTAATACACCAACCCCATTTGAACCCACGGCCTTCCTATCGCATCATAAACTAACGTCTCAACCAACTGCGCCGTATAAGCCCTTTGAAAATGGAGATATTTAGCTGAAGTATTTACTATGAGTATTCTACATACATATCTGAAAAAATATTCGAAGTATTTTTTTACATATTTTTAAATATTTTCAAAATGTTAAATCCGATCCCTGTTAATAACATATGTATCGTTAAAACTTCCCATCGTTCAGCGCGGATCTACGTTTCATTTTATACCCATGGTTTCTTGGGCAAAAATGCTTAGAATTGTCTGAAGTTTCATTTCCGGGGGTACGATTTTTTGTCAAAAAAATAGACCCGGCCTAATGTATATATAAAAAACAATTATGAAATTATGCTAATTTAAGGCACGTTGAGAATTTTTATCAATGGAATTCAGTTTTTAATTCGTTTAAGAAAAAAGTTACCAGTTTTTTTTTCATGTACAAAATTTTACTTTTTTCTCTCCTTTTTTTAGTTGAAGTTAAGTTTTTCGATTTTTTACATTTTCAAAGTGTTGAAATCTTTTGTTTTATTTTTCTTATTTTCACAATAATTTCAAATGATAAAAAAAAACTTAAAAATTAAGTCCTAAGACCTTCCTGTTGACTTGAATTGCTTTATTGAGACTTGGCATAAATTTGAAAATATGCAGAATTCAAGGAATCGCACTGAAAATGAGAAACTTTTGAAAAAAAAAAACAATTTCAATCCTAATTCTTTTTTTTTTCTTTAAATAAAAAAATAAAATAAAAATAAAAGCAGAACCACATAAAGAAAAATAAAATAATTGTAAAATTCTTACAGAAAAAAGTATTGAACGGATTTGGGTTGCTCATTTTCAGTTTTTGAATCAATTCTTACACTTCAGTTTAATTAAATTTTTTCTTAGGTTAAAGAAATATGTATATATAAAAAAAGTACGTTTCAATCTTAAATTTTCAGATTTTCCTATCTTTTATATATATTTATATATTTGTTTTAATCTCACCAATAACCGATAAGCGTTTGTTTAATAAATCAAAATTTTTTTCGTAAAATCTGTTTGACAGGCTTCTTTGGTCCGGATGTGTTGTATGCGAAAGGTTTTTATAAAACGCCCATAATTTTCTCCCAACGTTTCGATGGTTAACTTTCCATCATCTTCAGGGGATAAATATAGTTAAGTTTCCTTAAAAGATTTTTTTAAGTTTTGTTTCGAACATTAAAACACAAAATTTACTCTACACATTTGTCTCAAATTACAAAAAAGTATTAACAAACATTTAACAATAATTTCAAAAAATATTTATTTTAATTTTGTCAAATGAGAAGTTTTTATATTTCGCGCGTCATCCTTCTTTATGTTTTGTTCGTCGACTGAATTGCTAAAGCATTTTTTTCTTTTCCAACATCCAAAAAACTCAGACCTAATAAAATAAATAAATAAAAGTTTGTCAACTCTACAAGCAACAAAAAAAAAAAAAAAAAAGTATAAAAATTAAAAGGATTACAACTTCTAGTTCCTGATCCTTGGAAGCATTTTTCTTATCGTTTTGTTTTAATTTATTTCACAACATCCATGGGCGAATTGGCACTTCTTGCCGTACTTGCATTCGCCCGCTTCTTCGAATAGGCGACAATGTCCGGTCTTGTATCTGCATTTTAGAGAGGGGGGAGGGGATTGAAAAATATTAAAAAATGTTCGATAAATTCAATATAAGAATACACATAGAAATTATTTTAACCCTTTAACGCATATGGGACACATTGATTCCTGCATAAATTTGAAGATTTTTAACAAATGTTGTAAAAATCAAATCCTATTAATCGTTAAAATTATGTGGGGAAAAAATTTTGTCCCATATGCGTTATAGGGTGAAATTGTTCACACAAGGATGTATTGACTTGCTGTGGCAACGGTGCCGACTGGGTTCTCTCCAATTTCCGGTGAAAATTTATATTGCCAAAGTCTTCGATTAATGGTGTAACTAGAGTTGATATATTGGATCCTTGTTGTGTCAACGTTTGTGGGGGTTGAGATGATGTTCTAGTTAGTGCGTTATGATTAGACAGCGGATTTTATGCACTTTTTTGTTGTAAGTCAGAATGAAATAAAATTTTCAATTTGGACTTCTTGAAAGACCTATTTTTGATTTAAGACTGCATATCCAAAATATGCAAAAACATATGCAAGAATATGCAAACATATGCAAGAATATGCAGGAATATGCAGAATAAAAACAGTATATTTTGTATATATATTTATATATTATATATTTATATTTCAATATTTGAACACTAATTTTCCTAACGGAAATTTTGTCGCGTGAGTTATGTCGCGTGAGTTACGGCAAGTATGTTTTAAAAGCTCAATATATTATTGAAACACCCAAATTTGATTGGCTAAGTGGGTTTATTATAATATTTCACAGTTTTATAATTATTTCAAAATTTAAAAAAAGGCAAGTTGTGTACGAAAAATTCGCTAAATTTTCAACTTGTAACTTTGCTTGTAAATCGCACTTCCTTTTTTTGTCGCGTGGGTTACGAAAACATTTAACTTTGCTTTTCTTAGTTAGTTGTTGCAAGGACAATTTTGATAGACCATATCGTTAGTACTTCTACTAAGATATATGTACATTGTAAATTTTTTATACCTTAATTAGATAAACTTTCGAGTAAGCAAGCCTTGAAGTCGTACGCCTGTCGCGTGAGTTACGATGGAAATGCCCATATAAAATTGTGATATTTTATTATCGTTGACATTTGGAAAATAAAAAAAATTGATAACATAGGCTTCGTGGCTTAGTTGTCTGAGATTCCCACCCTGGTCGCGTTTTTTTTTTCTTTTATTTTATTAGTTAAAAACTTCGCCTAAGCGGCCAACCTTGGGGGCTTAAGTTTAACTTGAGCGGTACTTTTTAGAGCACTCTGAAATTGATTTTGTCGCTTAAGCAACGTTCAATCATTAAGGGAAGGTAAGTTTGCACTGTGAAACTGGGCATGAGAAAACTCTATGCTTTGGTTCAATATGAAAACTCACATATTTTTTTGTTCTTGTTTTGTAAGATATTTATTTATTAAGAAAAAATTATATTTAGTTATTGTAATTAATTTTACAATATGTTACTAACATTTTTTCAATATTCTCGGACGTAAAATTTAGACGTTTTTCCAAAAAAATAATTTTGTATGCTAAAAAACTTCTTTCAACGTCACAAGATGTCAAAGGAGCAAACTTGAATTTACCTATATCTCTACTTAAAATTTTGCCATTGTCGTAATTTTCTTGCTCTGGATTAGTAAAATTAAAATTTTTGTTTCAAATGACAAATATTTGCAACGGTTTTGCATTTGCCTACTAAATCAACAAATGTATTTCGCGTAAGACAAGTCGAAAACAATTATTTCATAAGGTTTTTTGCGTGCATATTAGTGAATATACGTGCATATTCCTGCATATTTTTGCATATTGGAAATATGCTAGAATATTCAGTAATATACATTTATGCAAAATATGCAAAATGAAATAGGGCTCATTTGCAATATTTCCTTATCAGGTGTGTGATTGGATTCCCTGGAATTCATTTCCCCGGGAAATTGAAATAAATACTCGGGATTTTAAATATGTTCCAAATTTTTTAATTCGAAAACTTTATCGTATAGCCGCTCTTTTGTTTTTGACAATGTCATTTCTTTCAAAATTGCCATACATTCTTCAAAATATTGGAGGAACGAAATTCCCTTTCCCCAAAATTTGGGGAAAGGGAATCCAATCACATGCCTGTATGAAACGAATTTGTGTGCAAACAAAATTTAAATCCTATAATCCGTTACAGATATGCATTTGCATATTATCCGCTGTCTAGTTATGATGATAACGATAATGACAGTTTCCATTTTCTTTTGACTTTTCAAGACT
>CM035808.1:32661592-32671714 GCA_020466095.1 Chlorops oryzae
CACATCCATAGCTGTTCAGCAGTGTTAAAAAATTATTTATCGTTTGTGTTGCCAAAATTTACAGATTTTCGCATTCAGTTTTTAACTCAACAACAATTTTTTGTCATAAGAAACGCAAGAAAAACTCCCATTGTTCTGTCTAAAATGTCAATAAATTTGAAGTTCTGAATGCATTGGCACAGTCCTTAAGAAACGGAGCCAATTCAATCGAACCAGAACATTTCGTTGCTTGGCAAAGTTCGAAATTTTCCCTTCCTTCCTTCCTTTCCAGTTTCGAGACGTGTTCTTGTTGCACTTTCTTTTTCCGGAAGTTACTTTTCCCTTTAAAAAAAAAAAAAAAATCCATCCAATCTAATTGCGCTTCGTGGGATTCAGGGGATTTGCATAATGAAGCTAAAACGTTTTACGTTTGATACGTGCCCTTGCATTTACCCTTTGAACGGTGCACTTTATAAAATTGCAAAGCACGGGGGCTTTGTTGGCTATAAGAAGCATAGAAATTTAAATAAATTTCATTGGAATTCGCTGGATAACAATCCCGGTTTTATCCTTCGCTATGTAATGGCAATGATGAATGAAAAAAAAAAAAACACAAAAATTATTTAATATTAAGGAATATTTTACCTACCATTTGTTGTATTTAATAATTGCATATTTCTACAAGTTTGACTTTTTATCAAATAAAATTGGCATTTGTAAGAATTGATATTTTCGGAATAGACCGGTTTTCGCACGAATCGGTATACGCTATACGTGTGCGACTGCTGCGTCGGCAGAAATTTGTCTTCCAAGCACATGTGCTTGGGTTATCGAAATTTGGCCGACACTGGAATAGAGTCAATTACTAAATTATTTAGATGAATTCATAATTTATCTAATTTATTTAATATTTATATTTCCAAAAAACCATTATATGTACTTACACTGAACGAAAAGTATGCCCCTAAAATGAGTAAAAAATTCTTCAATTTAAGTAAATGCATTTTCCACAAATCTGGTTAAATTTTCCTTCAAACAGAGAAATTTTCCCCAGTTGTAGTAAAACCGTACTTATTTCAAGTTAGCTCGAAATTAGGACGGACTCAAAACAAGTTCAAATTTTTCCTTGGATTGAGTATGTTAAAATACATGAAATTGAGGGCAGTTTCTTTTGATATGGAGGAAAAACGATTTTATTTGTAAGAAATAATGCTTTTGTAGAGGTTAATTTTAACTTCGATTCAGTACAGTATTTTTCTGAAAATGAAAACGAATTTACCCATATAAATGAAAATTTTACTCTATTTCAGGTATCGTTTTCAAATGGAGTAAAAACGTCTTCCAATCGAAAACGAATTTACCTAAATCAAGTAAAATTTTCTTCCATGTGAAAAGAAATTTCCTAAAAATAAGTAAAATTTCTTTAAAATGAATAAGACGTTCCTAAAAATGAGTAAAAATTTCCAAAAATAAGTAAAATTTTCCTCAAAATGAGTAAACATTTCCTAAAACTAAGTAAAAATTTCCTAGAAATGAGTAGAGTAAAAATTTCCTCAAAATGAATAAAGAGTTTCTAAAAAAGAATAACAATATCGTCAAAATGAGGAAAAATTTCCTAAAAATAAGTAAACATTTCCTAAAAATGTTGAAACATTTCCTCAAAACAAGGAAACATTTCCTAAAACTAGGGTAACATTTCTTCAAAATGAGTAGATTTCCTCAATATAAGTAAACATATCCTCAAAGTGAATAAAAATTTTATTCAAAATAAGCAAACATTTCCTAAAAATAAGAATAATTTTCCTGAAAATAATTTAAGGAGACTAATTTTTAAGCGTGGGCATCAGTATTCAGTTTAATTCAGTTGCGTAGTTGCTGTCGAAAGAAATGGTGGCGCGTCTGATCGGTTCGAACATTTAGCTTCGGCGTGTTTTTCGTTGTATATTTTATGTAGTTTTACGCAAAACATTTCGGAAACGAGTAATTGCAATATTAACGTATTTGAAAACAGCGCGATGCGCGAAGCCATTGTATTAACGGAGGAGGATCAGCAATTCTTAGTGCTTCTGCGTAAATTAAAAGGAGACATTTTCTTCAACATTCTGAATCATTCTGTATCAAGGCAAATTTTTGTTCTGTTTTTGCACCACTGGTTTAAAAGGTACCGTTATGGAGCTATGGAGTTTTTTATCTAATTTGAGATATTTTAAAAAGATTAAAAAATTTTCGAATTAATTTCCTTTTTCTATGGAAAATGCATCATCATTTAAGTGTTACAACTCAATAACGGTACCAGTGGTGCAACAACAAAAAAAAACTTCGCTTGATATAAGCTATCGCATGTTAAAATTATGCGTAAAGTTTCCCGGGCACCCTGTATGTTATATATTATATCTTAGAACTAAGAATCCACAAATGTAAAAAAAATGATTTATAATACAATAAAGAACAGAGATAAGAAATATATCACAAAATTGTTATTCATTTTTAGGAAATTTGTATTCATTTTGAGGAAAATGTTACCCATTTTTAGGAAATTTGTGTTCATTTTGAGGACAATTTTACTCATTTTGAGGAAAATTTTATTCCTTTTGAGGAAAATTTTACTTATTTTTAGGAAATGTTTACTCATTTTCAGGAAAATTTTACTTGTTTTGTGGAAATGTTTCATAATTTTTAGGAACATTTTACTTATTTTGAGGAAATTTTTACTCATTTTAAGGAAATTTGTACTCATTTTTAGGAAAGTTTTTACTCATTTTTAAGAAAATTTTACTAAGTTTTAGGAAATGTTTACTCATTTTTTGGAAATTCTTACTCATTTTGAAATAATTTGTACACATTTTTAGGAAATTTTTATTCATTTTGAAGAAATTTTAACATGTTTTGAAGAAGTAATCGATAACTACTTATTCCATTTGAAGAAATATGGACTTATTTCAATTCCAAATGAACTCAGATGAAAGAAATTTTTTTCCTCTATTTAAGGAAAAACTTGGTTTCAATTTGAGTATGCTTTTCTATGGCGCCATATCATGATCAATTTCCTATAAATTGAGTTCATTTTACCATGGTTTCAGGTAAACTTTTTTTTGGGTGTAGGAGACGAAAAAAAAAATCCCTGGAAAACACAAAAGTTGCGTTAAAACTTATGAAAAAAAGTCTTAAAACATCCAAATCATATAAAGTATTAGGCCCAGGGATTCCACTAACTTGCTATGTGTTTTCAGGGTCGCTGATTCAGAGTTTGAGGTCCATATAACATCTATCTGGTTTAAGGTTCGCCATAATTTCAAAAAAGGAGCCCTAACACTCCACTCGATGATGATGTTTTGAGGTTATGAATATATCTGGAGTCGATAGAGATTGTATATAGACCTTAAGTTCGGATATATGTAGTGACCGAAAGAACATACGATAAGAACAGTAAGACCCTTGCGTCTGCCAATTTATTTATTCAATTTATATTTATTTTTTGTCGAAGTGTCACCCTTAAAAAAGCAGATAGCGAGCCAGCTGCGGAACTGTTTAGAAATCTCTGGTCCTCTAGATACATTTTTCTTGCAGGCCTACCATCGTAGTTAAATTCAGATTATATAGACCCTGCACACACATTCTTGCTTTTTTAAAGGCAGTTTCTGTGTTTCAACGAAGGTTTAAAGGTGTTCAATAGGAAGAATTCACTTTATTTCATGGCCTGATAAATAGACAAATAGCAGCAAAGAATAGCTTAAACATGATAGATAACGACTTGTTTGAAGTAAAGTTATTCTTGAAATAGACATATGGATTTAGTCCAAAATTTCAACAAAAAAAAAAATAATAATCAGACATCGATATAGTTTTTTCTAAATTGAATTTTATTCTGATTAATCAAACAACCTGATATATCGATATCTGCAATAATGTCATAACCACTATCCATAAGTGAGGATGAATATTGCATAATGTATTAGATATCCATTTTTATTTAATTGACAGTAATATCATAATATAAAATAAATTCATTCGAACAATTGAAAGTACTACTTATCAATATAATTTATAAACTATTCACGCTTTTTATACCCGACACACTCTGTGTCGAGGGTATATTGCGTTTGTGTGGCTGTGTGTAACACCCATAACCAGTCGAGATAGACCATACAAAATATATATAGAAATGATCAGTGTCACCAGGAGATTCGATTTAGACATGTCCGTCTGTCCGTCTGTCTGTCTGTATACAGTTATCTTATCGAAGGAGTTGAGCTATCTTGACAAAATTTGGAATACGTGCGCACGGCAACATGAGTAAGAACAAGTTCGAGAATGGACCCGATCGGACCATTTTTAGGGTCTATTACGAAAATCACAAAAACTGCTCTAAAATCAAAGTTTTTCAACATATTGTGATGAAATTTTATATTTGAACATGTTTGAAGGCAAGTAATACGATTTCCAAAAATTTTAAAAGTGGGCGTGGAAGAAGGGCGTTTTTCGAAAACTCTCTCCTACACCCGAAATTCAAATGGGACTTGAACACTTAACACTTATGCTTCCTTTGTAGCCTTAAACATCCTTCCAAAAAATTTCCTTGATCGGTCCATTTTTAAGGGTACCTCCAGTACTAGGGTCTGTCACAAAAATCCCAAAACTGCCTCAAAATCGGACATTTTCGAAATATTTCAATGAAACTTAGAATTTGACCGTTTATTTTAGCCTCCGATTAGAATTTCAAAAAAGAATGGAAAAGTGGGCGTGGAAAAGGGGCGGTTTTCATTAAGAAATTTAGCAAAACCCGGTATGTGGGGCCCCTAATGGCCTTAAAAACCTCTTGAATATTCTTTCTTAGTGGTCCTGTTTTTTGGGCGGTGTTTACAAATTATTTAAACATATGTGTCTGTGTCGGGTATTTTATTGTCAGGCTCGCCTGACTATAACACCCTTACTTGTTTGTTTTGCAATCAAACTAACGAAGGACAAAAGAAAAGCGAAATATTTTGTTGATTCGTATTTTGAAAACAGGTATAAAACATGTTTGGAATTTTATTAAAATTTACTTTCAATTAAATTCCATAAAATGGTAAACTCAGTATGAAATATTTCCATACGTCAATTAACATTAAATTATATTATTTCTGTTAATATGTTCAGAGCGTCAATAACCGAATCGCATCCTTACTACTGACAATAAAATGAATTTACGAAGTCTGTCTGTTCATGCTGACAATATGAATTATATCATATCAGAGTATTAATTTCGATAGATAGGCAAAAACACCATAATTAGTCGATAATTATTTGTCGGAATATGTTTCAATTTATTGACAGGAACTGACTTAAATGCAAATTCCGGTTGAAAGCTGTAAACAGTTTGACAGCAAGCCGAATGCCAACAGCAAATTCACAGAAACTATGCTTGGAATAAAATTATTGTTTGTGGCAGAAATGACAGCTCGACTATCATCATATGAACTTTCGATTATGAAAGTGCTATGAGTCAAAAATTTTTAAAAGCTAGTTTTACTTCAGATTATATTATTTAATAAGAATTTGATACAAAGTTGAATAACGTTGGCAGTATTGAATGATTTGTTTAACACGGGGGTTTAGTTTTAGTCTTCGATTTTTAAGGGAAAATGTTTTCATTAACTTATAGTTGATTTTATTATCGTTGAGTTTACAGTGACTTCGATGCACTATAGCGATTCAATTCATCCTAAAATATCGTCTTAGATAGAGTAAAGAGAAAAGGAAAACAAATATTCCCCTCATTATTATTTCATATTTTTTACTTACCTTATGGGACTTCTCAATTTCTAACCTAGATTACCTTAAAATTCCATTTTTGGGATAACATCGCACATACCCAAAATTTAGAATGCATTTATTCCCAAATGTTGTATTAATAACCTTATCACCCTTTCTCAACTTTGTGCTGTTCAAAACTTTATCATTGAGCCATAAAATATCTTGCCTTGCAATTAACCTTCAACTCGAAATAATTACATAATATGGTACCTACATAATATCCTGAAACTATCACTTTCTTGTAGCCCCAACTAGGCATATGAACGTATGTGATTGAAACTTCACAACAGATGACAATACTTTTACCCTTTTGAGACATTCAAAGAATAAAAGAAAAAGAAAAATCAACACTCAAAGGAAATTCAACAAATTTGCGCACTTAAGCTGCACAAGGAGTCGAGCTCTTCATGTGGCAAAAGCTGCCATTAAATATTCTATATCCTTAGTTAAGTATTAATGGTTAAGCTACACATGACTAAAGGAATTTTGAGATTGTAACAATGGCAGTAAGGGTTTATCCTAACATACATTTTGTTGTCCCCACCGCTGAGCGTTGTGGAGTTGAGAGGGCTATAATTTTCATATTTAATAGCTTATAATCTTGGAATTTTCTCAACATCTTGGCTCATAAGAAGCCGCTTAATGGATTTGCACATGTTTTTCTGCTCTGGGCAATTTATAAAAGTTTCTCCATCTTCATAAAAAAAAACAGCGCTCATTATATCAGAAAAGACTTTTCAGTGTTTGCCAGCAGCGACTCTAGGCAAACTATCGAAACTGCTAAGAAGTCATTAAAAAATTCTAAGTAAGTAGGTACATGAAGGATCATGTATATTTTAAACAAACATGTGTTGTTGGTATGGAAAAAGAATTTTAAGGCTTTTAATATTTTTTCGTTTAAAAAAAGCATATCTATGGTAAAAAGGTAACAAGGAAAATTTCTCCCTCTCAAGTATGCAGTTTTTCTTCTATTTGTTTTTTTTCGGGAAAATTTCCTCTCACAAATTTAATTAAATTTCTCATCTCCAAAGAATGTTGTTATGTTACTATAAAAAAGTGGAAGTTTGTCCTTTGAAAAGAGCATTAGTGATGGAAAAATGTTTTCCTATTTTGAAAAATCAGATAAAATATAAAAAAAAAACAACAGCTTTGAATATTTTTTTAACCATTTTTTGAAAAAAGTTTTGCTTTTGAAGCATTCAAATGTTATTCATCACACGGGAGTTCTATCCAAAAAATGTTTCGTGTATTCAATAAAATATTCAAAACTCATCCTTGGGGTCTGAAATAATCTCGTCAATGCAATATGTTTGTGAGTGTGTGGGAACTGACTGCATAAAATGGGAGAGCTGCGGCCCTATTACAGTTTTCGTAAACGCAAAAAACGCAACGTAATGCAACATTTTGTATTGAAATTTCAATAGGGCCCCTGGTTTCGTTGACTATATTAATATAGAATATTCATAGCTGTTCTATACAACATGGAAACCACAAAATTACGATAACGATCTGTGATTTTACATTTCCGTGGTGACAAGAATTGCTTGTGGTTTGCCAAATTAGCGTGTTTAGAGTTTTTGTTAATTTGTAGGACACACTAAGCGGAGATTTTCAAAGCAGCGAATTTATAAAAGAAGTCCTTTCAATGAATCGAAAAGATTGTTTAATCGCGAAAAAAAATTTAGACAACAATATTAGGCTATTGGAATTATTAAGTTTTACTGCGATATGAGAACATTTTAGCTAATAAATATTTTAAAAGTAATTTCGTCTGTTTTTGGTCTTCGTTGGACATGATTAATTTTATTTGAGTTTTGTCTTGAAATTAGGAGCCAATTAGGAAACAATTTACTAATAGAAATTTTAACTTTTTCTATCCCTAAATAAATAAATTGAATTAAGTTAATTCTTAATTATAGAATTATTTTGAGAATCCGTTTGTTGGAGAAACCGTGCTGAAAATTTTCACCAACAAAAGCGAATCTTAAAAGGGTTATTTCGTGATTTTTATCACATACCTATTACTTATTATTTTTTCTCGAAACATCGGAAAGGAAACAAATAAATATCTTCATTGCAAACACGAAATGTTGAGATCTGCTATTTCTTATTCTGAATTAAGTTATCTTCTGAGGAAATCAAGTGACCAAAATTCAGGATTATTTGAAATAATTTGCTTATTCTGTCGAGAAATCGCCTGAAGGAAATCCGTTAAAAGCGAAAGCGAAAGAGAAGGAGAGAAATTCTACAACGTTATCGCATTTGTTTCATTTAACTCGTTGCCATATTTTTGACAGTCTATCTCAGTCGGAAATCTTTATTCGAAAACAATTTCTAAAGAAGAAGAGAATAAATGTCCTGTAATTGGCTCTGACGTTTGTGACATCGAAATGAAACTTTTAAGCCCACTTTGGGAACAATTGAGTTGTTTCAAATTGACTTTTATGGAACTTTTATGTTAGATTTTAAGTAAAACCAAAGTTTTTGACTACAAATGTTCATTTGATGTTGAGTGCTGTGCTTAAGGCATTTAGAGGGAACTCGCAGGGAATTGTTACTTTCGGTTCGATCGATTAAATTTTTAAAGAACAGGTTACCCTTTCAGACAGTCCGAAGGCTCAGTTAGTGATGACGTATGCAATGTTATGTTATGTTATGTTATGTTATGTTATGTTATGTTATGTTATGTTATGTTATGTGTATGTATGTATGTTATGTTATGTTATGTTATGTTATGTTATGTTTTGTTATGTTATGTTATGTTATGTTATGTTATGTTATGTTATGTTATGTTATGTTATGTTATGTTATGTTATGTTATGTTATGTTATGTTATGTTATGTTATGTTATGTTATGTTATGTTATGTTATGTTATGTTATGTTATGTTATGTTATGTTATGTTATGTTATGTTATGTTATGTTATGTTATGTTATGTTATGTTATGTTATGTTATGTTATGTTATGTTATGTTATGTTATGTTATGTTATGTTATGTTATGTTATGTTATGTTATGTTATGTTATGTTATGTTATGTTATGTTATGTTATGTTATGTTATGTTATGTTATGTTATGTTATGTTATGTTATGTTATGTTATGTTATGTTATGTTATGTTTATGTTATGTTATGTTATGTTATGTTATGTTATGTTATGTTATGTTATGTTATGTTATGTTATGTTATGTTATGTTATGTTATGTTATGTTATGTTATGTTGTTATGTTATGTTATGTTATGTTATGTTATGTTATGTTATGTTATGTTATGTTATGTTATGTTATGTTATGTTATGTTATGTTATGTTATGTTATGTTATGTTATGTTATGTTATGTTATGTTATGTTATGTTATGTTATGTTATGTTATGTTATGTTATGTTATGTTATGTTATGTTATTTTTTTTGTTTTGTTTTGTTTTGTTATGTGGTGTTATGTTACGTTATGCTCCGTTATGTTCCGTTAGGTTACGCTAAATTATGCTATGCCACGTCACTACTAATCGAGCCTTTAACATCATGATATTTAGATAAGACCACTTTAACTTATCGAGTGGCTGAATTAATTTAGTATAACTACTAGAGATGCCGCGGATAGTGATTTTGCCGGATACCGGATACCGGATATCCGGCAAGCTGCGAGGCCGGATAGCCGGATATCCGGCAACCGGATAGTTGAATTTTTTCCCAAATTCAAAAGTAGCTTTATTCAGGCATGCTCTAGAATCCGAATCTGAATAAAAAACTCGAAATTTATGCATTCCTTTTCATTCACACACTCAAATACTGAATTATTATTTTTCAAATGAATTTCGACTTGACATGGCAGCCACACGTTCAAGTTTTCATTCAAGACTGGAAAGAAATAAATGACACAAGCCGAAGTTATTGCATCTCCGTCATTCTCACTTGTTTCGCTCCAGTATCTAAGGATTTTGTACGTTTTTTTTTTTTGATTTTTTGAAATACATAAACACATAAAAGTCGTCATCATTACAAATCGTTTTGTTCTACTTAATTATTTCATAAAGGGCTTCCTTCAAGGAGATTTATATGAAAAACTGTGAAATTTTTTAATATCCGGTATCCGGCCGGATAATGAGTTAGTATCCGGCATCCGGCCGAATAGTTCATTTTATGCCGGATATGCCGGATACCGGATAGTAACCGGATATCCGCGGCATCTCTAATAACTACACTGAGCTAAAAATCGTAGTAAAAATAACAAAAACGTAGTTAAGTTAACTACGAACAGCAATGATTTGGCTCTATTAACGGACGTAGTTAAAATAACCACAAGCGAAGTAAAAAAACTTGAAATACGAAAGTAGTACCAAATCCCAAGTCGGC
>CM035808.1:32701501-32981501 GCA_020466095.1 Chlorops oryzae
CTACCACGCCTTTTTTTTGTGCTACGCCCACTCAAACGAGTTTTCACGTTCTCGTCTTAAGTCTTTGATCTATCTCTCTCGCATTTTATAATAAAAACTTCCTGCGCAAAGACTTAAGACGCGAACGTGTTTGCATTGCAGGAAAGTTCGACTATCCGGCCAGATGCTAGGCTGAATAACCGTTATTCGGCCAATTAACTACTTCTACACTACTTCAAATTTTAGTTTTGCCACAAAGTCCACTTTTCGTTTGATTGTTGCCAGACACTATTTGGCCGTGCGATGTCATTTCAAAGCAATTGTGGCCATCCGCGGGAAAAAACCGAAGAGAAAATATTTTTTTTTACGAAAATCGCATTTATTCAAAAAAAAAATCTTTTATCCGTATAAAGCACTAAACAATATAATTGGAAGCATATAATTTAAGCATAGTGTCAACCTGGCAACGGTACGCACTATGCCATTTGGGAAGACTAATAATCCATTTAATGTTCTTAAATACAAATTACATTTATTAAACATAAAAACCAATTAATTAAATTATTAAGCATAATATAAATATGTGTATATATGTATATATATTTGTATGTATATTAGGCCGGGTCGATTTGTATGGGTAAAAAAAAACTAAGAAATCGTACCCCGGAAATGAAACTTCAGACAATTCTAAGCATTTTTTCCCAAGAAACCATGGGTATAAAATGAAACGTAGATCCGCGCTGAACGATGGGAAGTTTTAACGATACATATGTTATTAACAGGGATCGGATTTAACATTTTGAAAAAATTTAAAAATATGTAAAAAAATACTTCGAATATTTTTTCAGATATGTATGTAGAATACTCATAGTAAATACTTCAGCTAAATATCTCCGTTTTCAAAGGGCTAATACGGCGCAGTTGGTTGAGACGTTAGTTTATGTTGCGAAAGGCCGTGGGTTCAAATCCCGACCATAGGTGTTATTTTTTTTTTTTTAAATAATTTATTAAAAAGCAGAGAACAAAAAACGGATATCTATTTCTATTTCCTCAAAGGGAACCAAAAGCGGGTTTACAATTTATATGAAAATTTTATATTTTAGGGACAGCAAGCTTCAGACTTTGGAATCCTGCTCCTCTTAAAAGTCCATTTGAAAAGGGTCAAAGGTGTAAAAACAGAGTTTTAACACAGTGCCCTGCAAGGACGCTAGTAAACTAATTGCTAAACAGGGTTGGCAACCGAAACCGTAACCGTTTCATAACCGTTTCATTTCCGATACCGTAACCGTAACCTAAAAAAAACATATCGGTTTCGGTATTACTTTTAAAAAAAATTAAACGGGAATGCAACTCCAAAATGCTTTAATGCGTCAAAAAATACATCGATATTCTTCGATGCATCGATATTCAATCGGCATCCAAGTTCATTATGAACGCACAAAGAAACCGTCTGGATGCTAAAAGTCTGATTTTATGAAAAATAGAATAATACGTAACAACCTGGCTTAAATATGTTGATAGCCAGAAACGAGAAGCTCAAGAGTATGATCTTGGACTTCAATTTGTTTTTGGGTGAAAATAGCTTTTGTTACTACCTTTGCTTAGTACAGGTAGAAGCACCTTAAACTATGAAATTGGTGGTGTTGTGGATTTTAGTAGAAGCACTAAAAACCCGTGTTGCAATTAAAAGAAGTGATCTTTTTCTTCACATTATATTTAATTTTAATGGTGCTTTTATACACAAATAATGCTTACAAATCAGTAGGTATATCACAATTCAATTAAAGTTTATAATGCTTACAAATCAATAGTTATATCATAAATCAGTAAATTAAAGTTATAAAGAAGAAGAACTAGAGTCAGAAAGTTAGATTTTGCGAATCGCTAATTTTGACTTTTCTGGACGTTTTAAGGTCCCTAGAGTGTAATGGTATAGTTTTTGAGCGGATGTCTGTGTGTGTGTATGTACGTATGTACGTACGTTCGCAATTTTTCGTCTCGATTATCTCAAGAACCAAAAAAGATATCGACATGGGACTGGTGTTATTTGACGCATAATCACGTAACTTAGAGCTGATTAGATTTTCAGCGAAATCGGACACGCCCACCACCCACCCCCCATACAACCCAAAATGTTTTTCGCCTATAAAACGCTTTGGAGGCTACAGAAATCAACGAAATTTTGCACAAAGATTAGTTATAGTAAGACCAAGGAATCAGAAAAATTTGGCCAAATTTTGCAAATGTAAAACTGTAAAAAAAATAACTGTTTTTTTTAATTCTTCCTCTCATTGGGAAGTTTGTCGTGTGGATTTGACCGGTCACACTCAGCTTTTTTGTTTGTGTTTTATCTTATGTACTAACAGCATGGGTTTCGAGCAGCGTTAATCGAAGGAAGCAGGATCGAAACGTTATTTAAAAACTAAACTTTTAAGTCCTGTTTGCTCTCCATTCGGGGTATTCGGGAACGACTTTCTACAGTTACGGCCATAACAGATTCTCTATTATTTTCTGCAACGCGTTTTGAAACGCTAGTGAGCAATTGTACATATCTCTCAGTTGCTTGAATATGAGAGGGAATTCCTGGATCATGAATCGGTGGATCTTCAAAGTCAAGGTATTCCATTAAATGTTCATATGGAATTTTTGCAGTGAAAGGGGGCTCAGATAGAAGACTGTCATCATCTAAGTCGATCAAGTCAAAATAGTCTGTACAATTAAAATTAATTGGATGTTTTTTATATGCTCTAACTTTTGTTGGATCATACAGCTTATCACGGAAATATAAAATTTTTTTTAAGGCTCTCTCTCTTACAGTTCTTCTAACGTCAAAGAGCATTGTTAATAAAACATTCTCCGGATGAGCAAAGTATGCATTGTTTTGGACTACGTTATTAACGATTTCTCGAAGATGCGTGGGTAAATATTGGGTGGACGTTATAAACTTAAAAATGAGTGAACTGCCATAAATAGCGGAGCTGTAGTACTTAACATTAAAGTACATTGGTACATAAATCTTCATAACGTAAGTTGCTAGAGTTTTCAAATTAATTGATGGAGAGTTAGTAGTTACGTATAGGCGTAATAATCTGCTGGCTTTAGTTAACCAACGGGAATGAACTATTTTTCCTGGTTTCATGCTAGCTAAATTATCTGAACAGACGCCATTTGAAACTGCTCTAGATAACCGATATAGGTACTTTACGTCAGTAGAAAGAGCTTCCTCGTCATCAGTTTTCATGGGTGGAGGCATATCCCCCAGAGAGATGGGTTCAAAATCAGGTACAACCTGAAAGAATATGTTTATTTTATTGCAACTGCTTACGACAGAAACTAAATTGAAATGAAACAAGTACTTGCTTACATCAAACTGTTCGCAGGTTTCCATTAATTTTGTCAACCTCCCACTAGCGGTTCGTGGTCCACTTGTTGTTGACTTGTCTAAGGCGTTAAAGACGTGACGAAATGGTAGTTCGTTGAAATGCAGCAAACAAATAAACCAATGCAATGGTTTACTCAACGAAATTTCAAACCTTCGCAAAATTCCATTTTCAGTACCAGTGTTAGTAACTTCACCGTCGCAGCAAATACCGATCAAATGGTCTAAACATTTATTTTTTGATGCAAAAAACTCCTGCAATTGCTTCTGTTTTGTACAAGCGTCTTCGGCATCTACTTTTAAATATCCCATCAGTTGGCTGTTTGGTTCTTTCAAAACCACTAAATGGGACTCTTTTACCATCCTTGTGTGGTAGGTTTCACTAATTTTCTCCATTGTTAGTGAATCATTTTTTCTGCCATCAAACGAAAACGTTACAATATTTGAATCAGCACTCTGTTTTCGCCAGACCGAGTCTCTACATTTCTGCTTTTCCCGAGCCACCTTAGCTTTGTCCATAACAACAAATTCGCCATCGTCATCCTTGAATCCAATGTCCTTAAATAAAGCCGTAGCTAAACATGATGCTACTCGGTCGGATACTCCAAATCTATCGCACATCATTGCAAAATTAAAGACGTTGTACCTTTTAGTGTAAGATACTCCCTTAAGCGAATCTGGCTGTGTTGTATATTCGGTTTCATAATCCACATCCATAGAGTCAGTTGCGTACGTGGGTGCGAAACTAGTTGGAGACGTTGATTTTTGAGCGGTTACTTCAGGGAAAAATTCTGGAATTGTATTCCTTCTAACAGTGCATTGGTCAAGTATGAAGTCCTGCAGATGAACAGATATTAACCCACAGGAGCAAGTTGTTGCTTTTATTTTGCATGGACATTTTCCGATGAAAAATACATCATCAAGCGATTCTAAAAAGGCTGAAAATGCGCTGATTTTAGCCGTATTCTTTATTTCCTTTTGATATTTTTCGATCAATCTATTTAATTTTTTTACCACACTTTTTGCATTAATAAGCGGTGTTTCTAATGTATTCCAAATTTCCACAAGTTTTTTGGCTACTTGTGTACTAAAACCTGAATAGGAACGTATACTTCTGTCTGTTTTTTTCTCACACTCGCTTAAATAAAAATAGTATCTCAGAACGTCGCGGTTGCTTGGCAAATTCAGTGCATTTAAATCGCTTGGAAAGCCGAAAGCACAAACATTCTGACACGGTTGCAAATCATCATCCATTTCCAAATTATAAAAACCAATTCACGATATTTTCCACTATTAAGCATAACTAAATTATTTCTTCTCATTTTGATAGAAGAGCGAATTTGCAATGAAGAAGTGACGATTTCAACGGATCTATTTAAACAAAAAATTTATCATACACTCAAGAAACATAAGCGAAAAATCAAACGTTTTGATTTTCCTTTCCTCGCTTCAGCAGCCGCCCTTTCAAAAAAAAAAAAAAATTAGATTAATACACCAACCCCATTTGAACCCACGGCCTTCCTATCGCATCATAAACTAACGTCTCAACCAACTGCGCCGTATAAGCCCTTTGAAAATGGAGATATTTAGCTGAAGTATTTACTATGAGTATTCTACATACATATCTGAAAAAATATTCGAAGTATTTTTTTACATATTTTTAAATATTTTCAAAATGTTAAATCCGATCCCTGTTAATAACATATGTATCGTTAAAACTTCCCATCGTTCAGCGCGGATCTACGTTTCATTTTATACCCATGGTTTCTTGGGCAAAAATGCTTAGAATTGTCTGAAGTTTCATTTCCGGGGGTACGATTTTTTGTCAAAAAAATAGACCCGGCCTAATGTATATATAAAAAACAATTATGAAATTATGCTAATTTAAGGCACGTTGAGAATTTTTATCAATGGAATTCAGTTTTTAATTCGTTTAAGAAAAAAGTTACCAGTTTTTTTTTCATGTACAAAATTTTACTTTTTTCTCTCCTTTTTTTAGTTGAAGTTAAGTTTTTTCGATTTTTTACATTTTCAAAGTGTTGAAATCTTTTGTTTTATTTTTCTTATTTTCACAATAATTTCAAATGATAAAAAAAAAACTTAAAAATTAAGTCCTAAGACCTTCCTGTTGACTTGAATTGCTTTATTGAGACTTGGCATAAATTTGAAAATATGCAGAATTCAAGGAATCGCACTGAAAATGAGAAACTTTTGAAAAAAAAAACAATTTCAATCCTAATTCTTTTTTTTTTCTTTAAATAAAAAAATAAAATAAAAATAAAAGCAGAACCACATAAAGAAAAATAAAATAATTGTAAAATTCTTACAGAAAAAAGTATTGAACGGATTTGGGTTGCTCATTTTCAGTTTTTGAATCAATTCTTACACTTCAGTTTAATTAATTTTTTTCTTAGGTTAAAGAAATATGTATATATAAAAAAAGTACGTTTCAATCTTAAATTTTCAGATTTTCCTATCTTTTATATATATTTATATATTTGTTTTAATCTCACCAATAACCGATAAGCGTTTGTTTAATAAATCAAAATTTTTTTCGTAAAATCTGTTTGACAGGCTTCTTTGGTCCGGATGTGTTGTATGCGAAAGGTTTTTATAAAACGCCCATAATTTTCTCCCAACGTTTCGATGGTTAACTTTCCATCATCTTCAGGGGATAAATATAGTTAAGTTTCCTTAAAAGATTTTTTTAAGTTTTGTTTCGAACATTAAAACACAAAATTTACTCTACACATTTGTCTCAAATTACAAAAAAGTATTAACAAACATTTAACAATAATTTCAAAAAATATTTATTTTAATTTTGTCAAATGAGAAGTTTTTATATTTCGCGCGTCATCCTTCTTTATGTTTTGTTCGTCGACTGAATTGCTAAAGCATTTTTTTCTTTTCCAACATCCAAAAAACTCAGACCTAATAAAATAAATAAATAAAAGTTTGTCAACTCTACAAGCAACAAAAAAAAAAAAAAAAAGTATAAAAATTAAAAGGATTACAACTTCTAGTTCCTGATCCTTGGAAGCATTTTTCTTATCGTTTTGTTTTAATTTATTTCACAACATCCATGGGCGAATTGGCACTTCTTGCCGTACTTGCATTCGCCCGCTTCTTCGAATAGGCGACAATGTCCGGTCTTGTATCTGCATTTTAGAGAGAGGGGAGGGGATTAAAAAATAACAAAAAAATGTTCGATAAATTTAATATAAGAATACACATAGAAATTATTTTAACCCTTTAACGCATATGGGACACATTGATTCCTGCATAAATTTGAAGATTTTTAACAAATGTTGTAAAAATCAAATCCTATTAATCGTTAAAATTATGTGGGGAAAAATTTTGTCCCATATGCGTTCTAGGGTAAAATTGTTCACACAAGGATGTATTGACTTGCTGTGGCAACGGTTCCGACTGGGTTCTCTCCAATTTCCGGTGCAAATTTATATTGCCAAAGTCTTCGATTAATGGTGTAACTAGAGTTGATATATTGGATCCTTGTTGTGTCAACGTTTGTGGGGGTTGAGATGATGTTCTAGTTAGTGCGTTATGATTAGACAGCGGATTTTATGCACTTTTTTGTTGTAAGTCAGAATGAAATAAAATTTTCAATTTGGACTTCTTGAAAGACCTATTTTTGATTTAAGACTGCATATCCAAAATATGCAAAAACATATGCAAGAATATGCAAACATATGCAAGAATATGCAGGAATATGCAGAATAAAAACAGTATATTTTGTATATATATTTATATATTATATATTTATATTTCAATATTTGAACACTAATTTTCCTAACGGAAATTTTGTCGCGTGAGTTATGTCGCGTGAGTTACGGCAAGTATGTTTTAAAAGCTCAATATATTATTGAACACCCAAATTTGATTGGCTAAGTGGGTTTATTATAATATTTCACAGTTTTATAATTATTTCAAAATTTAAAAAAAGGCAAGTTGTGTACGAAAAATTCGCTAAATTTTCAACTTGTAACTTTGCTTGTAAATCGCACTTCCTTTTTTTGTCGCGTGGGTTACGAAAACATTTAACTTTGCTTTTCTTAGTTAGTTGTTGCAAGGACAATTTTGATAGACCATATCGTTAGTACTTCTACTAAGATATATGTACATTGTAAATTTTTTATACCTTAATTAGATAAACTTTCGAGTAAGCAAGCCTTGAAGTCGTACGCCTGTCGCGTGAGTTACGATGGAAATGCCCATATAAAATTGTGATATTTTATTATCGTTGACATTTGGAAAATAAAAAAATTGATAACATAGGCTTCGTGGCTTAGTTGTCTGAGATTCCCACCCTGGTCGCGTTTTTTTTTCTTTTATTTTATTAGTTAAAAACTTCGCCTAAGCGGCCAACCTTGGGGGCTTAAGTTTAACTTGAGCGGTACTTTTTAGAGCACTCTGAAATTGATTTTGTCGCTTAAGCAACGTTCAATCATTAAGGGAAGGTAAGTTTGCACTGTGAAACTGGGCATGAGAAAACTCTATGCTTTGGTTCAATATGAAAACTCACATATTTTTTTGTTCTTGTTTTGTAAGATATTTATTTATTAAGAAAAAATTATATTTAGTTATTGTAATTAATTTTACAATATGTTACTAACATTTTTTCAATATTCTCGGACGTAAAATTTAGACGTTTTTCCAAAAAAATAATTTTGTATGCTAAAAAACTTCTTTCAACGTCACAAGATGTCAAAGGAGCAAACTTGAATTTACCTATATCTCTACTTAAAATTTTGCCATTGTCGTAATTTTCTTGCTCTGGATTAGTAAAATTAAAATTTTTGTTTCAAATGACAAATATTTGCAACGGTTTTGCATTTGCCTACTAAATCAACAAATGTATTTCGCGTAAGACAAGTCGAAAACAATTATTTCATAAGGTTTTTTGCGTGCATATTAGTGAATATACGTGCATATTCCTGCATATTTTTGCATATTGGAAATATGCTAGAATATTCAGTAATATACATTTATGCAAAATATGCAAAATGAAATAGGGCTCATTTGCAATATTTCCTTATCAGGTGTGTGATTGGATTCCCTGGAATTCATTTCCCCGGGAAATTGAAATAAATACTCGGGATTTTAAATATGTTCCAAATTTTTTAATTCGAAAACTTTATCGTATAGCCGCTCTTTTGTTTTTGACAATGTCATTTCTTTCAAAATTGCCATACATTCTTCAAAATATTGGAGGAACGAAATTCCCTTTCCCCAAAATTTGGGGAAAGGGAATCCAATCACATGCCTGTATGAAACGAATTTGTGTGCAAACAAAATTTAAATCCTATAATCCGTTACAGATATGCATTTGCATATTATCCGCTGTCTAGTTATGATGATAACGATAATGGCAGTTTCCATTTTCTTTTGACTTTTCAAGACTTTTCCCTTTGAGTTCCATCGAAATGTTGCGCTCTTCGCCAACGACCGAAATTAATTTTGGAGTAATATTTACATGATTTGTATTATGATGATGTTGATGATCAACATGTGGTTTCTCGGCGCAATTATTCTGAAAAAAATTAAAAGAAAAGACATTGAAACAATGAAGAAGAAGAATAAGGGACATCAACAGATAAGCAAAATGTAAAATGTAGAAACGTTTGTATCTGGAACGAATGCAGGAGAACAGATTTATTCGTATAAATGCAAATTAAATGCTAACTGCACCTATTTGTGTACAACATTGTCTGTATGTAGCGCTGCAGGTTTTCATACACATTCACAAAGAAACAACTTCAAAGACCTTAGGTCAACACCATTGAAAATTCCCAAATTCCACAATTTTGGACCCACAGTGTTTAAATTCGGAACATAGCTTTCTGTTGTGCTCCAAAGTTGGAAAAGCCTGTGCAGGATTTCCTGCGCATCAATTCCTGCAAACATTGAACATATCCACGCATAAGGAATCAGTTTCAATCAACTACGCTTTTGATTGTAATCTCTTCTATATATTTGTATGTGTTAAATGTTTGCAGGAATTGATGCGCAGGAATTCGTGCACTGTTGGAAATCAGGCTTGAACGTGTAACTCACGCATTGAGATAAGTGTGAGCCAGCCGAAGTATCGAATGTTTGAGTTTTCAATCGAACAATCGATATGCGCCTTGCATCCCTAGTTGTTTACCGGCGCGTTTATGATTTTCATTCGCCGACAAAAATGGAAGTTGATTCAATTGAATACAAGGATGATGGCTGGAGTCTTATTGCCGAAGCAGATTATAGTTTGGATAAGATTCGTGAATACGTGAAGGCTTCGTGCGTGGCCGACAGAGCGGCTTTTCTTGAACAAATTGACTGCGCCACAGATGAAAAAGTAACAAAAGTAATAAGTCCACTTTTGCGTTTTGCTCTTTTGTTTTTGTTGTCATTCAAAATTTTTAAAGCTCTGTGAAGGCTTCGCGGCAATCTTAACGGATGAGACTGACTTGGATGATTTGTCAACGCTTCTTGTGGTTTGTGGGCTCATTAACACACTCGCGGGTATTGTTTTCAATGTAAAATTGTATATAATAGATCCTTATGAAGTTTTTATTCTTTAAAGATGCAACAACTGGAAGTCTGAGCGTTCGATCTACTTTATTATACAAGATCATCTATCATACCGACACTTTAGGTCCGCATCATGTAAGAATTAATATTTACATTTAAATTATACTTCAGCTAATTTTGATATGATACCAGTTGCATGTGTTTGTAGAGCGCGTTTGGGATGGTTTGAAAATTCCAAATGACACCTCCTACGTCATGAATGTAATCTCGCTATGTCGAGAACTTTCCATTATTAATTCGACGGGGAAAGCGATCGCGATTATTTTGGCTTGGACGATACTTGCCGAAATCACTGAAACTGAATTCGAAATGTTCCGTTTCCATATAGTTAGTATTATGGGAGTTTATTGTGTTTTCTTTTCCCTCAAATTACTGAAGTAATTGAATTTTTTTTTTTTCAGTTTTCGGAGATCAATACAATGTTGAAGGAGATCGATGAAGACGTTTTGAAGTATGATGAGAGCACACAGGTTATTTACATATTGGTTCAAACCGTTGGGTTCCTAATTAACGCAATCGTGTTTTGCTCGAATGAGGAATTTGTAAAAGCGGGCTACGCAGAATATTTTACATTTAAAAAGAAGGATCTCGAACAACTAAAAGAGTGGGCAGAGCATTTGTGTACTTTCATAAGCACTGCTGTTTCCAAGCCCGGTAACTATTGGGATCTGCGAATGTCGGTAAGTGAGGGAAATTAATAGGCCTAATGTTAAGTACGAATCTTTTTATTTCCTGAGAGAGTAAAAATCGAGTAATGTTTCTTATCCCGAGTAAAAATATTCGATTTAATTTATTTAATTTAAAATAACTTTTTTTTTAATGTTTATTTCCCGCTTTTGATTCCGCCTGTTGTGGGATTTGAACATCGGAATTCTCGATTTCTAGTCATGTGTTCACCCATCTACACCGTGTTTGCCAAATCGAAAGTCAGGGATTTTTTTCGTTAACAAGTTTAAGATCAAACCGAATTTTATTTTATTTCGATTTTAAACCGATGAAAAAGTCATTGCGGATTTTAGGACCACTCTCAAGAACTCCGAACGGATGGAAAAGTCATTCCTTCTTCATTGTTCGATTTTGGCTTTGCTCCTAAATTTTTTACTGGGCTGCCTAAATTCTTAACTGAGAAAAATTATTCTGCATACTTGATGATTTTTGAATTTACATTAACTTATTTTGGAGTTTCAAATCCCAAAAATATCAAATAAAAATTTAAAAATGACGAGTGCAAGCAATTCATGTACGCGTGATTTAAAAATTTACATTTATGATCCACTCGATTCACGTTTAGTCCAAATGACAGCTATGATATTTCTTACAATGATTTCAAGGATGCATGAAAATTTCGACAATTTGATTAACAATTCTACCTCAAAATATGTTTTCAAAACTATATCAAATTGACTTCATTGCACGATCTCATATCATGACATGATATGAATATATAGTATGAGGTGCAAAAATTACCATATACTGAAATCATAATTTGCTCTCAAGTTGAGCATCATTTTGTCCCTCATAAGCAACAATAAATTTCAGCATCGTTTGAGTCATGCATGATGTCAAGATGATGCGAATATGATGTATTTTGTCTATTTGGGGTTTTACTAAAGTACGAACATTTCCACGTTCTATGTTAAATTATAAGGGTATTCCCAAGCAAGGTGGAATTTCTTCGAAAAAAAAAATCGATGTCGGATTGATTAAAAATTCAAATATAAATTTTGTGTAAATTTAAATTTTCAATTTATCGGTAAAAACCGGGTTTTCAACCTAGTGTGCGATGAGTTAATATCGGGAATTCCCTGCCGTCGACTTATATGGTTTCCAGACTATTGCGTTAAACTGAATTTAGTACCTAAAGTAGACTTTAGTAGTGAGTTTAAACTGAGTTTAGGGTATTTAAATTCAGAAATAAACTCATGAGTTTAGGCATTCGTTGCTGCAACCCTTACATTTCACTACCTTTTTTGACAACGATTAAATTACCTGTTTGCTTCTTTTTTCAAATCTTTAGAGGTGAAATGAATTTTCGTTTGTTTTAATAATAAAAAAAAATAAAATATCTTTCTCCCCAATTAATCTTGTTTGCGCCCGGATTCGAACCTCAGCCTTTCGGGTTCCAAGGCGGAGTCCTATCCACTATACCACGATATCCTTTCGATCAATCAAAGCAAACATCTAATTTAAGTTCGAACAGGCGTGTGAGCTCGTAAACTCAGAATTTACAGTCTGAAAGGGTATTTTCTAAATTCAACTTAAGGAGCTAAATTCAGATTTTAAGTTGACAGTCTGGAAGTCATATAATAGAGAGAAAATTCAAACTTTTTGTGAATACCCTTTAAATTCGACCTCTAAAGCCTTCGCCTCAGTTCGGTAAGAAATACCCGCGGAAATTCCTAGGCTCTTTCGCCGAGGGCAAAGGTGTCATAAAAATATTCTAAGCAACCCTGACAGCATAAATAGCTGATTTAAATTTCAAATTGAGTTTGAATTTCGAAATTGAAACTTATTTTTAGGTATTATTAAACCACCTTAACACTATTTTGACATCAACTGTCACTTTTCTGCGAGAAACAATTGAGCTTCAATTAATTCTGTTAGGAAAGCCTGGGTTTCCATGTGCATTCTTGGGCAAAAAAGCACTAAAATATTATGATACTTTTTTACTGAACTGAGGCCATCCGTGAGAAATGCCGCGTGAATTTTCTGAAACATTTTTTTATATGGAGTTTTGCATTCCTAGCCGAACTGAGGCCATATCTTATGTTTCATAGAAAGCTCTTCGCAATACCTATATATTTCATTAAGAGATGTCTTCCAATCGTATTGAAATCCAAATTCTTAACTATTGTATGTATTAACGTTTTTTTTTTTTTGCACATTGTTTTTCTTCCAGATGACAGAATACTTGAAAATGAACATAATATCAATGCTCTATGACAAAATACGCGACATGGACTAACTAAGCTCTTAAATATCACTAACTGTTGCATAATATATTTTTGATAAAGTATTTTTATCTTAAAATGTTGAATATTAAACGTTAAAAATGTTTACGTATCTATATGATCTATAAAATAAATAAATTGAAAAAATACAAAAATTGTTTTTATTAGTCATATTAGTCATATAAAGGAACAGCTTGCAATGCGGTCTTTTTAAAGTTTTGGAAAATTTTCACAACGTTTAATTTCAATCACAACTGTTGGCGAAGCATTGTTCTAAATGAAAGTTAAATAAGTTGGGTGTTTCCAAAATGAAATACCTGAAATCGAAGTAAAAAACACTTATTATTCAGCAAAAAATTTACATAGAATTAGACATAGTTTTTTTTTTTTGAATTTATTTTCAGACTGCATTAAATTTTTCTTAATTCTTAGCGTTTGTTACAGGTTTTGTCGTAGGTGTGTAGGAAAAACCTCGCTTGGAATGGTTTTTGGGAAAATCCGACTAAATAAAATTTCATTCGATTGGGTCGCTTTTAATTAATATTGAAATATTTTTATCAATCGAATAATTGAGTGGGTGTTAAAGCATTCATCTGCTTAAGTGCTATCTTGGTGGTTATAATTATAATTACCTTTAGGTATTAGGTGTTCCTTATCGGAATTGGAGCTATAATATAGCTCTCGTCTCTAATGTTAAGATTGAAGCTGTCGAAATTAGCTTCTAAGGATATAAAAGTGTAGCTACTGAGCGATTAGAGTTTTGTCACAAGAATTTGGAATGCGTCCGCGATACAAACGCATTTTTTCTGGTTGCATTTCGGCGATTCCTTATTTTTTCAGCAGCCATAGTTCAATTTTTGATGAGATTCTAAAACTGAAAACGTCTAATCATTCTGACGAAACAAGTTTTTAATTTATACCAAAAGATTCGGTCGGTCGGCAAACTCGTGATGTAAATTTTTGCTAAAATTTTAAGGATTGTGATTTTTTTCTAAAAAAAAAATTCAATTTTTTTTTATTCGATCATAATTGAATTACCGAAATTGATATAGTAATGTCACCCATTGTGGGTCCCCTAAGCACAAGTTTAAATAAAAATTTGGTGAAGAAGGTTAATCGTGGCTTTTATATACCATTCGTTAGTCGATATTACTAGGAAACTTTCCATAGTAGCAGAGATTGAAATGATGTTTTGTTTAATAAAAGAAAATCATTTTTGATTTATTCGGATAAATTGAAGTTAGAATTGATTATGGGGAAAATTGCAACCTCGATTGTGGGTCCATCCAAGGAACAAGTTTAAATAAAAATTGGTCGAAAAGTTAAATGTGCTATAACAACGACATTACTAGCAAACGTTTTTCGATACTGAGCATCGAGATTGAAAATGTTGTCATTGTCAGAGTCACAATATTCGCATTTTGTAAAAAAACTTTGGATTGCACTGATGCACTACTCGACGACATGCTCAAATGCTATTTAAAATTCACCAAAAAGTTTAATAAAGCTCATAAAAGTAGTTAACATTCTTCCAAAGTCTATTTATCTCCATAAATATGCTAAATTATAATTAAGAATTAACAATTTTGACGGTCCACTCAAGATTGCAAGCAGTGGTCCACTCAAGGTTAATCATACGATTTCTACTTAAATTTCCAAATGAATTTGAACTATTAAGTTCAATGTCCAAACTAACAAGAAATCTACTTCTTAAGTTTACCAAGACGTTTTTGGCACTATTCGTAGCAGGCACAAAGAAGGACAATTTTATAAAAAGGTAATAATTTTCATTTTTTTTTCTTCATTTTTTGAAGCGCTCGCTTTTAAACAAAATCACCTGTGTTCAGCTGGAAGCAGCTTTATAAGTTATTTTTGATGTTCGCAGGGAAGTTGGTTGCAATATAAGTTTCACATTTCAACTGCCACAACATAGTAAACATTAACTGGTCCAGTCGAAGTGACAGTCCACTTGAGGTGGCATTCCACTTGAGGTGACAGTCCACTTGAGGTGACCTTACCCTATATTTTTGTACAACATTTTTCATTAACGAACACATTTTTCCTGTTCCAAATAACTTAAAAAAATACCTGGCGTGACATTTTGGTGATCTGGAACGGATCAATAGCACCTCAATTAGTTGCAATGGAGAAATTTGATTTGAAATAAGTACGAGCAAGGTTGCGGAACGAATTAAGCTCGTGTGTCAAGAATCTACTGTACAATCAAAACTACACATGCATAGATACTTATATCTTCAGCGAAAAATTTCCACTGTGATTTTCGCACGCACAGAATCAACACGAAATTCAAAAATTTACAGAGCTACCCTCGTGAATACAGAATTTATGCTCACAAAACTGAGAGCCATTGGGAGAAATCCACCACAATGGAGCTCGAGAAAATTTTTCAATTCTCGCCCATGGTGAACCGCTCGCTTCAATTTGTTTTGTAAGTTCAAGCGTTGCGGTCGTTGCTGTCGCCGACGCGCTTCGAAATATTTTGAATTCTTTAAATTAAGAAAAAAGAAAAAGAAAAACCATTAAAAAAATTCGCCAAAAATTATTAATGAAAGCGTCGACTTAATGAAATCATAAATTACGAGAGCCGAGAGAAGAAAAAAAAAACCAATTTGCGAGGAAATTTATTCCGAATTTTTGTCTCTCGATAAATTAAAAAAAAAAACAAAACAAAAAACAAAAAAATGTGAAAGTACGTTGAACAAAATAAATGCGATTGCAACAAAAACAAAAACAAAAGCGAGGAATTGCAGCAAGAACATTGCAGACAGACGTTTGTGCGAAGATAAAAAATTCCGTTGTTTTTGAATTTCCGGGTTTATTGACATCTTTCCGCGTAATCGAAAGAAAAAATAAAACGTTTTTTTCGCATTTTTTATTTTCTTAATTTATTTCGGCATATTATTATTATCAAAAATAAAAAGCGAGATCAAAAAAAAAAACGAGCCGAGTGCAAAGAGTGAACAAGAAAAAGTAACAAGAAAAAAAAATTGCGAATAAAATAAATTAAAATAAATTAAAATTAAATAAAAACAATACGGAATTCTCGATTTCGAAAAAGAAGGCGTGAACATTTCGCTAGAGTTTTTTTTCTTGTTCAAAATTAAAATTGAAATTCCAATAAATTAATTTCAAAAGTTTTATTCTTCTCACCGGGGGCACCTGCTGATTAAAAAAAAAAAATATTTAAAAAATCAAAAACAAACGGAAAATAAAATAAAATTAAATTGCAAGAAGAACAAAAATTAAAAAAAATAAATAAATAAAGAGCAACAAAAAATTGATAAATAAAAATTAACGTAATAAAAGCGAACGATAACGACGAAAAGTAATTATCAACGTAAGCGCAAGGTGAGTAAAAAAATTTATAGGTACTTTTTTCTTCAGCTCTTGTTATTTTGTTTCCTCCTTTTTTTGTTTGTAAGTAAAATTTATTAATAACGCGTTTTTTTTGTTTTTACTTAACATAGGCGGTTTTTATTTGGTAATTCGCTTCCGGTACGTACATATTTATTTATGTACCTATGTATATATTTTTTCTTTTTAATTGCTTTCATATTAATTTTTTTGTTTGCTCTGTTCGACTTCTTTTTTTTTTTTTTTGTGATTCTCCTCTTTTATTTATGAAGAAATTATTTGCCTGCGAAATTTCCATGATTTCTCAATAGAACACAGAAATTTTTTGCCGCGCTTACAAACATGAACACAAACATAGCGTGTATGTATACAATTGTTTGGCATTATATAAAATACATACATATATATGTGTTTAGAAAATAAATAATTGCCTTTGCGCTTTCTGTTGTTTTTGTCCGCATTTTCTTTAGATCGGTTTTTGTTTTCATACTCGAATTCGTACACTTGTAGGTTTTTGTTATTGTTTTTGCTTATGGGTTTGGCTTTGTTATTGTCGTCGCTGCTTTGTTCTAAAAATTGTTTGACGCACTTCGGCTACGCTCGAATTTAGAGACAATCAAAAGAAAAGTGGGACGTCGTGATAGCGATGGGATTGCATGAAAATGGAAAAGAAAATTCTTGATCCCAGGCGGGCGGGCTCCCTTTGCCTCGAAAACTTCGAAAACTCGTGAATGAAGAAACTTTTGAACCTTTATTTTGGGTTGCGAGTTGTGGGAAAAAGAATTTATTGAATACAAGAATGAATAGAAGAACTAGAGAGAGCCCTGAAAAAATGGGTTTACAATTTCAACAATTATGTAGATAATGCCAGAAAATCTTCGACTTATAAATCTCATTTAAAACAAAATTTTAAGCTTTTTTCGTGTTCTAAAACATCCTTTGGCAAGAGTTAATGGTTTTGATGTTATTGGAGTTGAAAGTGTACTTAATCCTTTTGAGCCTACTCGGGAAATGAGCTTACCCATCTCGGTAGAGAATAAGAGGAAGAGTGAGAGATAGATAGAAAGAGTAAGAGATAGATAGAGAGAGTAAGAGAGAGATAGAGAGAGTAAGAGAGATAGAGAGAATACGATAGAGCGTGATAGACAGAGAGAGATAAAGAAAGACAGAGCGAGAGATAGACAGAGATATAAAGAGAGACAGAGATATAAAGATATGAACAGACAGTGATGCCAACTTAGCGGTTTTCGCGCTAGAAGTAGCGCATTTGGAAGGCCCGCGGCGCGAAAACTTCTTTTTAGCGCCAAGCTATTTTCGCGCGAAATCTAACGCTTTTCCGTTGCGTTCATTAAAGATTTCAAAGTAGTTTTTCCTTCAATTTTTAACATCAAATTGAGCATTTTTCATTTAGGTACTCACCAAAAGAATTTTTCTTTCGCTTTTTTTTGGCTGCCGAGTAACATCTCTTTCTAACGGGCGCGGAAAGTCCCGCGCAGTATCTATGAGAGTGACATATATGGTTATATACGACGCTAAGAAAATTGGCACACCATAGGTGACCTTAGATGTAGAGCTGGAGAATAAATCGGTAGCACTATCGATGATCTCAAACTATCGAAAACATCGATGGTTTTTGAAGACTATCGATAATTTTGATTCATGGACATTTACTTTAGCATTGGAAAGGTGGTGCTGGCGGTGACAGAGGGCTTTCTTCTAGACCTGGGCAGTCCAATTACAAAATTGTACTTGATTACACACTTAATTACAATTACTTGTAATGGTAATTGAAGAATATTCAATTACAAATACTTGTAATTGTAATTGAAAAATGTTGAATTACAATTACTTGTTATTGTAATTGGGAAAATTCAATTACATACTTCGTAATTGTAATTCATTTTTCAATTAATTACAAGTAATTGTAATTGAATTCTCCCAATTACAATTAAAAGTAATTGTAATTGAGTGCGTAATCAATTACATGAAAGTAATTGAAGCATATATAGTAATAATTACATTTTTGAAGTATTGAAAAATATTTAAGTATTAAATTAACGGTGAATTGGGATTGTAAAATGAGTCAGTGGCTTAGAGCTAGAATGCTTAACTGACATGCGATGGGACCCAGGTTCGATTCCTGGCAGATGCTGTTTTTTTTTAACTTTTCAAATTCAGCACAGTTGATTTTATTATAATATTATGAAATTAGCAATACAAGGCTGTCGGTAGTGTAGCGGGCAGTGTGCTTGCTTTGTAATCCGACGGATGAGGGTTCGATTCCCCACAAAGTAAGAGTTTTTTTTACTATCAAAGGCAAAATGAGCTATTTGTCTCAAAGCAGAGCCGTGCGAGACAGATTGGTGCCTGGTCAACAATCCATTAATTATACCGTAAGATGCATATTTTGGTTCAACTTGGAGTCCCCTCCATACGGGTGGAGCTTTTTAGCTTCAGCGGTGCCTCAATGATCAGTCGTAGGGTGACGGATCTAAGGTTTCCCCATAGAGCTACTGACTCAATGTCATATCCACAGCTATTATAATTATTAATTATTTAATAGATGTATGTGTTTATATCTAAGTAATTTTTTATAATTACAATTACAAATTTTAATTGAAGTTTTTTCAATTACAAGTAATTGTAATTCAAAAAATTTTGTAATTGGACTGCCCAGGTCTGCTTTCTTCCTTTTAAAATGGACAGATTCCTAAAAATGCCTTTATTTAGATAAGAGCGAGAGCCGCTCGAAAATTCATTTTTCAATTATCAAAATTATCGATTGTAAAAATTATCGATTATCGAAACTATCGATGATGATGGTGAGGTTGGTGATGATGGTGATAATAATGGTGATGATGATGACCATGGTGATGGTGAGGTTGGTGATGATGTTGGTAATGATAATGGTGATGATGATGGTGATGATGATGGTGATGATGATGGTGATAATGATGATCATGGTGATGATGGTAATGGTGATGATGGTGAGGTTGGTGATGATGGTGATAATAATGGTGATGATGAGATGGTGAGGTTGGTGATGATGTTGGTAATGATAATGGTGATGATGGTGGTGATGATGATGATGGTGTTGATGGTGATGATGTTGATGATGGTGATGATGATGGTGGTGGTGATGATTATGTTCTTGATGATGTTGATGATGGTGATGATGTTGTTGATGGTGATGATGGTGATGATGTTGATGATGGTGATGATGGTGTTGATGGTGTTGATGGTGTTGATGGTGTTGATGGTGTTGATGGTGATGATGGTGTTGATGATGGTGATGGTGTTCAAATTTGAAAATATACCTTTGGACAGTTCTCCAACTCTAGTGAGATGACTGAGAAATTCTTCAATTCAGTGCTTTATATACGTTTCCGAAATCATGAATTCAGTGAGAATTGTAGGAATTTTTTGAAAAAAAAGTACCATTTCTCGGGGTAGTTTTGCATTTGGAAGGAAATAATGATTGGAAATTTGTTTTCAGGACGAATACCATCAAAGGGAACTATGAGCGTATTCGGAGGGTACTTTTGGGGGTTCAAGCCCCCCTCGAAATATGGGGAATTACAAAGGGGATTGAGAAAATGATCTCGGTGGATACTTTTGTTATGCTTTAAGCCTCTTCCGAAATAATTTTCTACGTCGGTGCGTTTCCATGTCCCCACGAACCCCACCATGGCTTGTTTTAAATCAGCCCTCGGACTTAACGAGCCATAGATTTAAGCAGTGATGCCAACTTAACGCTTTTCGCGCTAGAAGTAGCGCATTTGGAAAACCCGCGGCGCAAAAACTTCTTTTCAGCGCCAAGCTATTTACGCGCGAAATCTAACGCTTTTTTGTTGCGTTCATTTAAGTTTTCAAAGTAGTTTTTCCTTCAATTTGTATCATTGTAATAACGTAAGCCAAGTATTGCTTCCTAACACAACAGCTAAAATATGAACCAATGATGAATCTGGTTGCTTTAATTTTGTGATTGCGTTTAGACTAGAGAAACATTGTGCGTGACTATTTTTTTTTTTTTGAGATGGGAAAGAAAGAGATGGTTTTTCGGTGCCTTAGTCTCATCGTTTCTAATCTGAAACGATCTTGTAAGAAGCATATTTAATCATTTGTTTTATAATAAATATTCAAAGATACAAAAAACATCAAAATAGACTATGATCTTTTTAGAAAAACAACACATTCCCTTCCAAAATCGCTTTCTTTTGGTTGATTTAGCGCTTTTTGAAATTAGAAATTGGGAATCATTGATTTCCATTGCTTTTTAGCGAGTTTTCAAAATTAATCAACGCTTTTTCCATCTGAGGAGTTGGCAACACTGTGAACAGAGGTAGACAGTGAGAGACAGAGATAGAGAGATTGAGAGGTAAAGAGAAAAAGATATTGAGAGATAGAGATACATAAAAGAAGATAGAGATAAAGAGGATAACAGGACTGATTTCAAAAACTTAGTTTTCTTCTGTTTGGCACGAAAAACAGCGATAGAGAACGAGAGAGAGGGCGAGAGAGAGAGAGGGGGCGAGAGAGAGAGAGAGAGAGGCGAGAGAGAGAGAGAGAGGCGAGAGAGAGAGAGAGAGGGCGAGAGAGAGAGAGAGAGGGCGAGAGAGAAGAGAGGGCGAGAGAGAGAGAGAGGGGCGAGAGAGAGAGAGAGAGGGAGAGAGAGAGAGAGGGCGAGAGAGAGAGAGGGCGAGAGAGAGAGAGAGCGAGAGAGAGAGGGCGAGAGAGAGAGGGCGAGAGAGAGAGAGGGCGAGAGAGATACAGCCTGAGAAAGAGCGCGAACGAGAGAGAGAGGACACCAAAGAACGAGAAAAACCCGAAAAAACGGCTTCCAAATAGAAATTTTTTGAGTATATCAAACACCTACCTATAATCCCACTGAGCCCTCATATTGGGACCATGGGTTGAGCTTTATGAGGGGACCTATGTACCTATGTCATTGAGAAAAATTGAGCATATCCATAAAATGGGTCATTAAATGTCATAATTATATTTAATGCCATGGAAGAGCGTTGCAAATCTCTTTCAAAAGTAATACAGAAAACAGACCGCATCATAGCAATTTTCGAGTATGTATCATAAATCATAATTGCAAATCCGCCACACTCAGCCGAGCTATCGAAAGCCAAAAATAAAAGCAAATCAAAAATAATGAATAAACCATGTTTAAAAAGGCCTTGTACGACTTTAAACGTGATGCACTGTGTCTTAACATGTGCGCATTTCAAGTTCAATGTCCAAAATCACACCAACAACCAGAAACACAAACACGAATACGAATACGCAAAATCACACACACACACACAAACACACAGAGACACAGATCGAGATATCAGCCGGTAGAGTAGACCAACCCCAGCAACCCCATTTTGTCTAAACAAACCTAAATAACTGTAAATATGGGCCGACACATGTTTGCCCGGCAACACTGACAACAACAACAAGTATGAGGACGATGGCGACGGCGACGGCAACAACCGAACAACATACAATCAACCACTTGTTTCGCACTGTAGCTGTCCGTAGCTTCTGTAGTCTGCGGAGTCTTATTTGCTTTTGCACTCTAGCCGCCCACACCGTCGCCCGTTGCCCACTCTTGTTTTTGTTGTTGTGTATGCATAGTAGCGTATCGGCTCCATGCGTTTTCCTTCTTCGGATGCCGCTAAATATTCGCATGCGAAAATGTTTTCCCACTTGATTCTTTCGACTGACATTCTACCTCTCAATATTTGTTATTGTTTTTGTTACTGCCGTTGTTATTGTTGTTGCTCCATTTTCACAATTCTAAAAGATATCGCAACAAAACGGAAAACAAAGCAATTTCCATGTCAAGCCACTTTTTTTTATATTTTTATTATTTTTGGAAGTTTTTTTTTATTTATTTTGTTTAATTAAGACAATTTAAATGCTGAAATGTGATTCGAAGCCACCTTGCGCTCTTCTAAGATTTTTGTTTTTCGCTCGTTAGATATTTTATTTTTAATTATTGTGCATGCAAATATGTACATCTGTATGTATATTTTTATGTATTTACATGTATAAAACAAAATTGTTTATTTAAAATTATTTGTTTGCTTTATTAACTGAGCACACGCGGCTGGCCTTTATGGCACTCTCAGTGACGTTAGACGTTCGTCTTTTGTGCGAATTTTTTTTATGGATTTTATCGCCTGTTCTATTATTCGCGTAGGTATTATTTTCTTTTTTATTCAAAATTTTCCAAGAATTCTTAGCTTTACTGAACAAAAAAAAAATTTTATTGAACAATTCAAATTTGTTGTTTTATTTTGGGAAAGTTTTAAATTTGAGAAATTGAAGAAAAAAAAAAAGAAAAAACAAAACAAATGGACACATGTATTTGTTTTCATACCAAAACACAGTAGAACCTCAGAAATTAGAACCACTTTATTTTCGGTAATGCGGTTTAATTCCTTCGAAATATTTTTGCTGAACTCAGAGCAAAGCATTGTCGGCCTCCGTGGCGCCGTTGTTGGTTTAGATGCCGTGTTTTCCCCTCTTTTCGTGGTATGACAACGGGCCCATATGAGGCTCAAGTGTATCACCCTTTGTGGTAGCCAGACTAACAAAACCAATTAAGCAGAGCAAAGCACTACAAACCGCAAAAACAAAAGTCATTGAAATGACCGGTTCTAATTTCTGGAAAGTTCGAATTTGTAAGGACTTTGATTTCTGGGGTTCTATTGTACATCCATATCGTGTTGGAATACGGAGAAACCTCTGATATTATGGTTCAACACGTAGAATGTAAACAAATTTTGACTGAATATTTGAAGGGTAAATTTTTTTCTGATTTCGGATAAAAAATTTGAACTCTGTAGTAGCAGAACGGTATCAGGGAGTGCTCGGATACAGTCGATGTGCTGGAAGGAGTTATGCAGTTTTAATTTTCCTTTATTTTGATTCTAAGAGTTTCAATAAAACTCATACCCGTTTGGAAGCTATGGGTCAGAAATGATAAAAAGAGCTGAAAATTTGATTCAATTTTTGAGAATTTAGCTAATTTTATATACTAGATGGAGTTTTTTCGGAACAGTTATTATGAAAGTTATTTTCATTATGCTTAAGGCTAAAACTTTGCTAAAGACAGGAAAGTAAAATGTTAAACGGTTTACGAGATATATGTAGCTATAAGTTATGAGAATAAACAGCGCAACTTATTTCTCGGCCACACTTTTCGAGATCGATTTAAAATTGATCTGTAGCCAATGTAGCAAAACCAAATAGTGCCAAATTTCCTGTCAAAATCTTCTTTCAATTCTATGACTTCAAAAATTTTTCACAGTGTATGTAAGCGTGGGATTCCGAGATCTTTTTCTGCGCCCATGAATAAGATTTTCGCAAACATTAGGGCCTTGATGGGTAGGCAAGGCGGAGTTTCTTCAATACAATGTGTGCTTATATAATATATAATTATGTACAAATACATACATAGCTTAATAAAGCCCCGAATAGCAACAAGGGGTCTCAGGCCGTATATTTGACTGTACCCACTGTCGAGAGTGGAAAACGAAAATATGGCCGAAAAAATTAATTCAATTGAAGATGATAAGGCGGAGTTTTTTTTTTTTTTTCGTTTTGAGCATAATTATATTAACCCGCTTCATTAGTATTCGTGGCGGGGAGAAGTGATTGTTATCAGTTCATTTTTTTATTTTTGTTTCTATATATTTTTTATTGAATTTTTGGAAACGAATCACGGAGTCTACTCTAGCTTTAAATATTATTAGCAGATAAACAAGTATGGAGGGGAATTTTGTTTATCGATTTTGTTTTTCATTTAAAGTTTTTTTTTTGTGTTTTATTTTTTTTAAGAGTGACGATAAGACATTCCGGTCTTTGGATGTTTTTCATTCGAAAGGTAAATCCATAGGTTGGTAGAAGTCTATAAATACTTCTAAGCGAGAGGCACAAGAAGGAGAAGAAGAAGCGATAATTTTGAAATCGAAAGATTGGAAAATAAATTGTTTCCTATTTTAATGAAATTATTTTCAATTTTTTTTCCAAGTGAAACATCATCATGATTTCAAATATATTTGTATCTTTTAATTATTTAAAATTTTTATCGATTTAAAAGTCATCGTGATGTGAAATTTTTTTATTTAATCCTTTTTCGATCAACCTTTTTTCGAAGAAAATCAATGGAGATTTTGGTTTTTGTCGGCGGGAAATCGACGAAGCAAATCATCCAAGTTCGAGATTATATTAATTCAATAAATAAGCTGAAAATATTAAGAAATTATAAAGTCTGTAATTAAAATAATAGAGAGGGGATTCTTTTGAATAAACTAGAGACTTTGAAAAATTAAAATAATTTCCTCCAATTAGCGTCTTAATTGATGGAATGCGATATATCAAGTTTCTAGCTCATCTGGATCTGATAGTCACAAAAAAACTATGAGCTTAACCCACTTACAACCAGCTGTATCCAAATAGGTACACAAAAATGATCATCATGAAATGACCTAAAATATTTAAAAAAAATCTTTTTTCGATGTTCAATCTTCATACATTTTCCATAACAGTTCTATCTGACGGGGTATCTCCAGCTCTGTTAGAAATGAAAAACTTCATAACTTCATAAAAAAAACGCTTCAGAAATGAATCAGAAGTTTTCTTAAGTGCTTTTTTATTTGGAGTTTTTAATTTTTGTTTCATTTCCGACAGAACTGGAGATAGCCCCTTAAATAAAAATAAAAAACACTTCACAAAATTTCTGATTCATTTCTGAAGAATTTTTTATATGAACTTTTTCATTTCTGATAAAACTGGAGATAGCCCCTTAACATTTAAAAATGTTATAATCAGAAAACTTTAAAATACAATATCCGACACAGATAAAAAGTTAGCTATAAGATCAAATTCCAAATTTCATTGGAATGTCTCGATGGGTTTTTTTCTGATTTTAGAGCAGTTTTTGCGATTTTTGTGACAGATCTCAGTACTAGAGGAACTCTTAAAAATGGTTGGATCGGGTCCACACTCGAAGTTTTTCTTACTCATCTCCCGCAAACCAAATTTCGCCAAGAAAGCTCAACTCCTTCGATAAGAAAACTGTATACGGACAGAAAGACAGACATGGCTAAGTCGAATCTCCTAGTGATGCTACGGGCAACCGGGCAAATGCCCGGTGGGCCCCCAGTGCGCTGTATATGGGATCAATACTCATGGATTTAGGATTTTTTTATTTTTATTTTTTTTTTTCTTAGGTAACGGGGCCCCATTTTACATACGCCTGGTGGGCCCTTTGAACCCCAGTCTGCCCCTGGTGTCGGCTATAAAAAGGTGCAAAAGTTAATGAAGTATTATATATTACCCTTTTTCGACGGCCACATGCCAACTTATAAAGCGAGAGGTTTTGGGTTCAACTCTCAGCTCGGACGTGGGTGTTAGCTGTGTTTTATGTTCTTCTTTGTTTTCCCATTTTTATTGGTACATATTAAAAATGACCCATGTAAGGCCTAAGTGTGTCACCCTTGGTGGCAGCCATTCTAACCTTACCTAACCTATCCTAACTAACCTTTTTTTTTTGGATTTCTATACGATTTTGACAGGTTCTTATGTCCTGGCTCTAAATGGGTTAAAATCGTTGAAATAATCAAAAGCATTTTTCAGAAATGGTAAAAAGAAACATTTAGTCAGGAAATTAAACATTGATTCAGTCAGTTACTAATGCATATCAATTATTCTCACATGGCTATAAATTTATTTAAAATTTTCCATACAACTGGGTAATTTAAATATTGAAAAAAAAAAATAAATAAATAAAAAAAATTAAAAATCTGAAAATATAAAATTCGAATTCCATGGAAAAGCTTACATCAGTAAATATTTAAAATCATAAAAAATAGAACAAAAATAATTTTTTTTTTTTTTAAATAAAAGTTATTCAATATTCAAATGAAAAGATTCAATCGAACTAAGCAAATCGTATTGTATAACTTTTTCGCACTAAATTGTAAGAAATAAATAAAAGATTTGATTATTAACAAGAAAAAGGAATTTATAGAGAATTATTTTATTGAACAGATAAATTTATAAGCGACCGTAACTCGAATGAAGATAATTGAAAATGTGTTCACATGAAAATTTTCAAAATATTAGTTTGATGATTCGAATATTTGTGGACAAGAATGAAAGACTTATTGGAATAGGTTCTTGTAGCCATAATTTTTTCCCCTCTGAATAAGATTGTTTCGAATGAATTACTTGGATATAATTCCATTTTATCTGTTGACTTTCCAAAAACAAGGTTCTTTGAAACTTAGTCTACGAGTGGATCTGGTTACTCTAGCTTCAGACAACAGGGGACAAAGAAGTCTTAATAGCTTGGAGGATTAAGAATGTTAGAGTGAACTTTGGGCTGCGGATCCCAGGATAGGCCCGGGCATTTAAAAACGCAAGAAGAAGAAGAAGAAGAAGAGTGAACTTTGGGAGCGGGAAAATTGTTCCCTCGCGATTTTCTTTGATTTCAGTCGAAACGCTCTATAGAGAACAGTGGCGTGTCCAGAAAAAGAGTGCTTTGATAGTGCTTATATTTTCCACAGTGGTATATTGAACAATTATAAGATATTAACCCAAAAAAATTTTTTTTCTAGAGGAAGTTTAGAAAGCTATGGACCAAAAACAAAAAAAAATGAAAAATTCATGGCGTCCGATTCGGATGAAAATTTATATATAGAATAAGTGAAAAATCTAAGAATTTTAGCACTAAATTTTTTTTCAAAAAACTGGTCCTTTTTGGACCAGATTGGAACTAGACCAAAACTAGACTAGTTGTAATTCGTTTCTTGAAAAACTTTTGACGCCAAAATTCTTAGAATTTTTCACTTATTCTACATAAAAATTTTCATCCAAATCGGACGCCATGAATTTTCGGATTTTTTTGGTTTTTAGTTTATAGCTTTCTAAACTTCCTCTAGCCCCACCAAAAATTTTGGGGTTAATATCTTATAATTGTTCAATATACCGCTGTGGAAAATATAAGGACTATCAAAGCACTCTTTCTCTGGACACGCCACTGATAGAGAATATCGTTATGAGGAGATAGGTTAGGTTAGGTTAGGTTAATGTGGCTGCCACCATGAAGGTTGACGCACCTAGGGCTCTTGGGCCCTTTGTGATACCACGAATAATGCGAAAACAAAGAGAAAAACAGAAAAACTGAACAGCATCCACGACCTAAGCTGGGAGTCGAACCCAGGGCCTCTCACTTCGTAAATTGGCATCTCACCCAACTACGGCTTGGAGGCCACCTATAAGGAGAAAAATGGCTTGAGAACATTCGCTGTAGAGAGAAAATCGTTAAAGGGGAGTTCGTTACAGAGAGTTTCGGCTGCAGTAGAGAAACAGAAAAACAGTCTGAGGTATAGCAAACCAATTTGGTGGGTTTCTTTGAAGTAAACCTTACGACTTCGAGTTTCTGAATGGCGACAAAAAAGCCACCAGCCTACTTTTTAAAAAAAATCGGGTATTATAGGCGCTTTATGGATCCCAGGCCTGATACAATCAACCCTTTAATATCCGCTAGTCGGTCGGGTTTTGTTGAGTTGGTGGAATCAGTTGTCCAGTTGGCTATTTCGATAACTCATTAATCGAACAAGATCAAATCGGATGAACTGAATGTGGGCGTGGTATGTAAAGTTCCATTAGGGAACACGATCATTGGCGAAGACCCCCTTTTTTTGTCGTAATTATTTGAGAAGAAGCAGAAATGTTTTTTTAAATTCATTTTTAAGTAGGTATATTGTATCATCAGTGGCGGATTAAGGCAATTTCCCGCCTCAGACAGCAGCCTAATTTTCGCCTTTCCTCTTTCTCATGCATTGACGGTCGGAATTTGCCGCCCCCTGAAAAATTCCCAATATAGGCAGCTGGCTATGTTGCCTATAAGGTGAATCCGCCACTGTGTATCATTCAAGAGCTCAACATTTCATTTCAATATTTACAAAAACAGGCATTGAAATGGGTTTTTTGTCCAACCGCTTCTACCTTTGAAAAAATCGAAAAAAGAAATTAATTTCGAAAACACGCGATTTTGTCCTTGGTCAGAAATTCAATAATTGCAAAATGTTTTTTTGATTTTTGTCCAATTTCGAATTATGCAACAATTTATTTATTTTTTTTTTTGATTTTTCTCTTCTCAACAAAAAAAAAAAAGCAGCAGCGCTTACGAAGTCGGTCACAGCTAATTGGATTTTTTGTTTTCAAAAGCAATAAATCAAAAAAAAAAAAATGTTTTCTATTAAAATTTGCTCCACTTGCGGCTGAAAACGACACTCGTTTGTCCCACAATTTATCTGAGCAGCTGAAGCGTTGTTTCTTTTTTTAAAACTTTTTTTTTGTACGATTTTGTTTATTATTTTTAGGCTTAGACTGATTAAACTTGGAAATGTCATTGAACAGGAGCCGAAAATTTCGATTCATTGACGATTATGTACCCAAAAAGCTCGTACTTCTCTCGTACATAGACATCAGCGTTGCCAGATGTGGCAACCGGTTCTGAATAGGCGTTGAGATATGAAATAATAATTCAATATTATAGAATGAAAAAGATAAGAACTTCAGTCGATTGTGACGAGCGGAACGATCTCCATCTGTTCACTAAAGCCGGCAAGGAATAAATAAAGGATTTATAACATTGGTTTAGTCCTTATTATTTGGGGATCCAATATTCACCGAATAGGCGGTTGTTACACCAGACTTGTCGGTTTTCATGGGACGTCCCGCTTTTTGGCCGCAAATCGGAATGTCTCAACGGCGTCATGAAAAAATCTTATTTCTTCTAAATTATAGGGCTCTATGCTGTTTAACTAAATGCTAAATATATCTCTTTTTTAAGGAAATTTGGTGACTTTCCGATGACAGTTCGACTCAAAATTAACAAAAAATGTTTTATTTTCTTCGTTAATAGAATGTTTTTTTCATATATAGGAGACATCCATTAACTACGTCAACATATTTTCTCCAGTTTTGGACCCCCTCCCCCATAAGGTGAATTTCAGTGTGATTTTTTTGCACTCGATTTGCCGATTTGGTGATATTTTCTAGACCCCCTCCCCCCTAGTTTTGTTGACGTAATTAATGGACGTTCCCATACATAGCAATGTCAGAGTTTGTTTCTAAATCTACTTTGCAATAAGAATAATCTGGCAACGCCAGAATAATCTTTTGTATATAATCCGTCTATTTACGTAGATTTCAAATCAAGAAGATCAAGAGAAAAAATGACGAAAAATATTTTGTAAAGCAAAAAAAAAAAAATCCTCAAATAAAAAGGCAAAAATCTATTTTTAAATTATGCCAAAAATAGTCAAGAAATTCACCAAAAAAATTACATTCATGAAACATACGCAGAGGCGAGGTGAAGGCGCTTTCGACCGTCGTCGGCGTCCCTCGAGAGCGAAGGAAGGAACGATGGAGGAAAGTGTAGAGAAGCGAAGCCGCACACGCTCAAAGTGGGTTGAGGGTTGGAATAAAATTTTTTGTTTTTTTAATTTTTCAATTTTTTTGTGTGCTTGGCAACCTATTTTTGGCGTAATTACTGTAAAAAAAAATATTTTTTTGTATTATTTTCATTTAAGACAAGATAAGGAATTTTTTGTTTTTTCTTTTAAAAAACCATTGAGCGTTTTTGGCTTCTATTGGAGGCGAAGAGTTCGAAGAGGAATATAATTTTGCGGAAGTCGTCGTTTCGTCGCTTGGTCGCTAGAATCAACTTCATTCCAAGAAATTTGAACAAACAAAACAAATATTGAAATTCGGTTTAATTTGAACTTTCATTCGTAGAGTGGCCATTAGGGTGATGACTTTTAGTGTTTTTTTCTCCAAAAAATTTCCTGTATTATAGTACGATGAACTTTTATTAAAGATGCCATAAAACACTAATTTTAAGGTTATTTGATAAAAAAAATGTCACGCACCAAGTCATTTGGAAAATTTAATTTTTTATTTTTTTCCAAATTTTTGAAGTTACTGTAAGCAGAGTCGCTCCTAGAGGGGTCAAAGGTAAGACCAACTACCATTATTTTTTTATTCTCAACAATTTATCCAAACATACCTTCCCCCTATCTCCACTCCTTAAGGGGGCTCCCATACAAAAGTAATTTTTTTATGAATTTTCCCCCCACTGTCCTAACTAGCCCCAGAGTGCCCCTAGAGGAGTCAAATGTTTCACCGACCCCCATTAACTTTGTCTCATTAACATTTTTTCGCAACATACTGACCCCCTATCTCCCCTCCTTAGGGGGTCACCCATACAAAATTACTTTAATTTTATCACAATTTCATACAAAATGGCTGTCACTACAGTCAAACCCCTCGTAGGGGGATGATATATATGACCGACCCCCATTATTTTTTTACCCCAAATATTTTCTTCAAACATACCTACCCTCTATCTCCCCTCCTTAGGGGGGTCCTCATACAAAAATAGTCTTAAATTAAAGAAAAATGCCTCACGAACTTCAATCTACAATATAGATGCCGTAGGAACAAGAACGAGCATGTTCAGTATGCATATTCGAAAAATTTACAAAATTACCTTTTAAACGAGCCTAATATGAAGAATATTAGATTCGTTTTTGGTATGTTTTAATAATATGTTATAATTATTACTTTTTTTTAAAACTGAATTTTGGGTTTCATCCCCTAACTGGCCAAATAATGACCCTAGTAGAAAAAAAAATTTTTTCTAGTCAAATGCCGCAAACCTCAATCTATGACGAGTTTTTTGAGACTATACCCATAAAAATCGGTTAGTGGTTTCTATTCATTAAATTAATTCAAAACAAATATTTTTTGAAACGCATTATTCACTGTTTTCACGTTCCTTTCTTGAGTCTTTGCATGCATACAGACCAAGAGAGACATACAAAGACTTAAGACACGAACGTGAAAACAGTGAATAATGCGTTTCAAAAAATATTTGTTTTGAATTAATTTAATGAATAGAAACCACTAACCGATATTAGTGGTTATAGTTTTAAAAAACTCGTCATAGATTGAGGTTTGCGGCATTTGACTCGAAAATTTATTTTTTCTACTAGGGTCATTATTTGGCCAGTTAGGGGATGAAACCCAAAATTCAGTTTTAGAAAAAAGTAATAATTATAACATAATATTAAAACATACCAAAAACTAATCCAATATTCTTCATATTAGGCTCGTTTAAAAGGTAATTTTGTAATTTTTTCGAATATGCATACTGAACATGCTCGTTCTTGTTCCTACGGCATCTATATTATAGATTGAAGTTCGTGAGGCGTTTTTCTTTAATTTAAGCCTATTTTTGTATGGGGACCCCCCTAAGGAGGGGAGATAGAGGGTAGGTATGTTTGAAGAAAATATTTGGGGTTAAAAAATAATGGGGGTCGGTCATATATGTCATCCCCCTAGGAGGGGTTTGACTGTAGTGACAGCCATTTTGTATGAAATTGTGATAAAATTAAGGTAATTTTGTATGGGTGACCCCCTAAGGAGGGGAGATAGGGGGTCAGTATGTTGGGAAAAAATGTTAGGGAGACAAAGTTAATGGGGGTCGGTGAAACATTTGACTCCTCTAGGGGCACTCTGGGGCTAGTTAGGACAGTGGGGGGCAAATTCATAAAAAAAATTACTTTTGTATGGGAGCCCCCTTAAGGAGTGGAGATAGGGGGAAGGTATGTTTGGATAAATTGTTGAGAATAAAAAAATAATGGTAGTTGGTCTTACCTTTGACCCCTCTAGGAGCGACTCTGCTTTCAGTAACTTCAAAAATTTGGAAAAAAATCAAAAATTAAATTTTTCAAATGACTTGTGGCGTGACATTTTTTTTTACCAAATAACCTTAAAATTAGTATTTTATGAAGTCTTTAATAAAAGTTCATCGTACTATGATACAGGAAAAGAGTTTCAAAAAAAGTCAACACCCTAGTGGCCATATATAAAATATCACATTCCGCTCTGGAATTCATTTTGTTTTAAGTGCTATAATTAAATGCACCAATTAATGAACAATTAAATAAGTTTTCATAAAATCTGTATATCCCGTTAAGGGAGTCTCGAGCTACAACGACGATAGTTCATTTTTAAATACCAGCACACCTTTTAAATGTAATGTGTGAGAGGGATGGGTATATTCATTTTCCCCCTAAATTCTTAAAAACTAATCCAACTAGTCGCCATCCATGATCGTCCAGAAAAATGAGTTGTTCACGCATTTATTTTGAATAAATAATTAACATTTTATTCCTTTCTGATGGTGAAGTAGAGTGAAAAATTGGGATACAACCCTGTGTCAATACTCAACGATTACTTGCTAATATAACTCGGGTGGTCGTTTTTAGTCTTACTTATTACTAAACAAAAAAATCTTTTCGCTCTACAACCGTTGAGATATTTTTGATAGTGACCATTCTTTGCAGTCTAGTATCGCGCGGCGATGTGATATGGGAGTGTTTTTTCTCTCTCTCTTTCCCATGCGTCCCTTGTCAACAATTGAGTGTTTCATTATCGAAATGTCTTACCGTGTAAATCCCGTCATAATTTGGAAAATTTCTGTCAGACGATACCCGAAATAACCTTCTTCTGACTCAGAGGCGTAAACAATCTCACGTCTTCTTGAGTCAATGTTTATTGATTATTTTTCGCTCATATTTCATAGCCAATTTTATTGCCATTTTTTTTTTTTTTGAAAATGTCTATTGAATACAGTATATGCCATGAAAATAGACCCACTATTTTCTTTAGAATTTAAGAATTTTTTTAATGCACCCTTACGTAATGTGTATTAGTTTTTTAAACTTGAAGCGGTTATGTGATGTTGTGAGGTAAACTAAAGCCTTCATTTGGGCTATTCTAATTCTTGGGGTTTCAATTGTAGGTACTTCTGGGGACTTTTGTACTTTGTGACATTTGATGTTGCGGAAAATCCCACGAAAGTGGGAGCTTTCAATATAAATACAGTTGAATCTCATCAAACTGACGTTATTGAAAACCAGAGTGTGCTGGATTGGATTAGATGGAAATGTTTGGATAGTTGTATTACAGTATTTGGATATAAGCTTTTCTCTCTTATGACAACAGACTTGCTTGCATTTTTGATGGGGCTTGTATCCGGGGATTATGTTTTTCTTGTCAATAGTATGACTGTCAACAGTCATACATACACTATAATAGAAATTTTTTGAGTTGGTATGGCCGGTGTAGGCATCACTTGAGTTTTAAGTAATCCACTGCATACATATACATTGTACCAATTTAATCTAATGCAGGGGTATAGCCTCAAACAACGTCCTTGGCCGAGATTAGCTCCCATCCTCACTGTGTTCATATACCTAAATCTAGAGCTCGGATTTTGAATATTTTGATTTTTTTTTGAATTATTTGAATTTATTGAATATTTTGAAATTTTTTCAATTTTTTTTGCATTTAAATGTGGTTTTTGAATAATTTATTCACTGAAGTAGGCGTTTTTTGTTAATTTGACAATTCAACATTTTAATAGGCATACTAAATCGTCGAACTAAAGCCCAAAATCCAACATTGCGAGAGCCCGATGCGAGAATGCGCGACGTCACGAAAATGTTTTGCGTGACGCACTTCAATCTCCAATGAGCGTTTTGCGTCACGCAGATGAAAGCATAATATCATTTCTAGTAATGCAATATTTGAACCAAGTACCAATCTAACGAGTACCGAGTACTCATAAAAAGTATACGCTTTCACTTGAGTTTAAACTTTAATTCAAAATTTTCAAAACTCTTCAAAAAATTTTCAAAATGAACCGAAGCTCGCGAAATATTCTAAAAGCTCTTTTTCACGGAACAGTGAACTGATTTTGTTTTATTAGCTTAAACGAGTACCCAATAGTGAGTACTCAAAAATAGCTACATCATTAACCTGTCAAATTGCCTCGCAACGAGAAATATTCAATATTTCAAAATATTCTCGCTACGAGGTCTCGCAGCGCTATACATTGGAGCTTGAACCATATGAATGAATGTATTGAAATTTGTGTGCGTCTCGTCTCGCGCTCTCGCATCGGGCTCTCGCAATGTTGGATTTTGGGCTTAATTTGGAAATTTTGACTGTGAATTTTTTGAATATTTTGCATTTTTGTTTGAATTTTTTTGAATATTTTTTGAATATTTTTTTGAATATTTTTTGAATTATTTTTTCATTTTTTTACATATTCAAATTCCGAGGCATACTTATATCTATTCAAGAATTATCTCATTTGGTTATTCCACAGATATACCATAGATTTCAATAACCACATTATCCAGCGAGACTCGCACAAGGGGGCCTCCCAAAGACCAGGCATGGCCAATAAGATCGTGTCGCTCCTGGTCCCCGCTGTACCACCTTAAAGGTCATATGGTCAGCTCTTCGTGATGTAAAACATCGATTCTAAACCCAATTTTCAGAACTTTTAAACTGTTGGCTAGGGTCCGCGGGTTTACCATTCCCGTAAACCATAAATGGTTCCCCTTGCGGGTAGGAAATAAGCAGCGTCGGCAGTCCTCGCAAGTCATACAAACTGTCACAACCAATTGAACTTTTTTCGGCCGTGCCGGTCTATTGAAGTACGGCATAAGTGAGGTTCTACTGTATCGTCAATATCATTAAAAAAAAGTACCAAAACTCAGCGGTTCAGTGACTCAGCTCCGAATTTTGTTTTCAAATTTCACAAACGGCAAAACTTTTTCTGCAGCTAAAAAAGTCCGTTTAAAAAAAAAAACCGTCTCATTCTGGAATTATTTATGAATGTTCGACTACGTTTTTGTTTTTTTTTTTTTTATTAATTTTTTTTGGTTTGTTTGATAAATTTCGCTTTTTGAGTTTAGAAAAAACACCAAATTTTTTCATCGAACGAATGAGAACGAACCATTCGCCAGAATGGCATTTTCAGCAGCGAGCGAATCAAAGAACGCAACGCTTAGAACCTCTTTTTCCTCAAATCGCAAAATTATTTCTCAAAAAACGGTAGTCGAAAATGAAAAAAAAAAAAACAAAAAATAAAAGAAATGAAAAAAAAAACCCTCAACGTTGGAGAGATTATACGAAAAAAGCACCTAGTCGTATTATACATATGCCTGCCACCTTTCCCCGTTGGCCATCGGTAGTTTTATTGTATCCAAAGCCGGCAGCAGCGCACAACGATGACGGGCTTTGCAGTTTTGTGTGTGGATATAAGCACGGCTAGTGCTGTTTGGCTCCGGCTCTGGCTCGGCATGAAATGAAAAATAATAAAATTGGAAAATTTATAAAAAAAAAAAAAAAAAAAAAAACGAGCACAAAAAGGCAAAAATAAATTGCAGCCATACAAAAAACTTCAAGGAAAGGCAATTTTTTCTTCAAAACGTCGTGAACGTTGCCTAGAAACACCCAAAGGAAAACGTTCGTCAAGGTTAATTTAAAAAAAATGAGAGTTAAACTTTCATTTCTTCAATTCTTAAGCTTTTAGCCTACGTTCATACATATTAGGCGACAAATTTGGATTCAAAGTGGGGGACATTCGGATACGTGGTTTGGGAGCGTTCTTCTCTCTTCCCCGTTGGAACGGCGATTGACAATAGAAAAAAATAATATAAATATAAATAAAGGAAGATTAATAAAATTATTGAGAAACTATTGGCGAGATTCGATACCTGTTAAGAATGATTTTAATCCAGAAAACATTTTCGGAGTGCTCATATTTATGTGTCTGCGGATTTTTACAAAATATGCCGCTCAGAAATGTGAGTCCGAAATATGTAATTCAGAAATATGGTGCCAGGAAGTAAGATTCCAAAATATAATTGCTCTAAATATGACTCCGAACCTTTTACAAAATAAGAGGCTCAGAAAAACTACTCCGAAATGTTTACATTACACTTGGCTCAGAAATAAAGCTTCAAAATGTGTCTGAAATATTTAAAAAAAAATTCGAATTTCCGAAAAATTAGTCCGAAATGAGGCCGAAACTTTTAGAAAATACGAGGATCAGAAACATGACTCCGAAATTTTTGCATAATATGAGGCTAAGAAATAAAACTCCAAAATCTGTCTGAAATGTTTTTTTTTTTTTTTTAGAAATTCGAGTTTCAGAAAAATGATTCCGAATTTTTAATAAATACGAGGCTCAGAAAAATGAGTCCGAAGTACTTAGAAAAAGCCGAAAATATGAGGCTGAGAAATGCGAGACTAAATTGAGTACGAAAACTCTACAAAATCTGAGGCTCACAAAATTTAATATTTACATAAATTTTGAATTTATTCAAAATATGTTAAAAATTCATAAATGGCTCATGTAAATAAGGAAATAAGAGTCTGCTTTGAGTGCAGAAAAAGTCATGTATGGCTCATATATGTATAATCTCCCACTCCGAATTCCAACTTCTTTAGAGATCCAAACTCGTTCTTGGAAATTCCTCCCATTCATTTTTTTTTTAACTTTCTTAAATAACATAACCAAATACTACCTACATATCGTCCCCTCAGAAAACGACTGTCGTATGTCCCATAAGAAATACATGCGACATACGACAGTCGTTTTCTGAGGGGACGATATATGAAACGTATCGAAAAAAGCAGCATTTGACTAACATTTTTCCGTGGCCGTTGGTTTTTTTAGTGCTATTTGTCGTAATATTAAAAACGCCGTAGTAGAAGTAAACAATCCAAAGCAAAAAACAAACAAAAAGAAAAAAGAAAATATAAAACAAAATTGTAAGGCGAATAAAAAAACCTGCTATGGAAATGGAAAAAGGTGAGAAAAAAGCAAGCAAAGCTGGAAGATATTACGGGAAGCAGCAGCGCTGCCTTCAGACGCCAATGACGCTGTCGCAGCAACGGAGAAAAAGCAGCAAAGCTAAAACCCAAACCAAAGGCAATGGCAAAGCCAGCATTGTGCAGTTAGCATGTTTTGTTGAAAATTGAAGCTTAATAAAAACGAAGGAAAAAAAATGAGAAAGCAAAACGCAAAAAAACAACAAACAAAAATAAAAAAAAAATACGAAAAAAAAAAAATTAAACAAAAATTGTATTCACATTTGACGGACGGAAAAGAATCTTGGCAAAAACTTGTAGAATAAGTTAGAAAGAACCTGAAGCTGCGGGGCTAACGCACTACCAGCCAACATCGTCCCATACAATCACTAATGCTCACACACACACACACACACACACACGTGCATGCTAGAATGTATGGTCGGGGGGAGACTGGAGAAAAAGCAATGACATTTTTCTTGATGAATGTCATACGATAGTCATCTTGGTAGTGGTAATGGAGCCATTGGGTGGCAGTGGGGTGGCACGAAGCGGAAAACTCGAATCGAATTCTCCGTCCGTTCTTTTTCTTATTTTTTTTTTTTTTTGTTATGTTTTTTTTCCTCCTTTGATGAAGGTAGTTTTTGGAAAATGCCCATCAAAGGAAAATCAAAATAAAAAGGAAAAAATTAAAGAAGGAAAACGAAAAAAAAAATAATAAAAAGCAGAAAAGGAAAGGCAAGTAGGAAAAAACTATCGAACAAGCATGAGTTCACGCTTATTTCTTGGCATGTTGTATAAATTTCGTTTTGTTTTCCGAGGAAAAAAGGATCTTTTTTGGCAGCATTGGAAAATTCGGAAAAGGAAAATGTTGGCAACGTTAAAAAAAAAATAAAATAAAATGAAATATACAAAAAACGCTATTACTCATTTCGATGTGTGTGTATGTGTTCTTCCGGCGAAAAGTAATTCCGAATTTTTTTTCTTTTTGTTATGGGTTAAGAACACTGGAAAAACCCGTCGCCTTTTCTTTGAATTGAAAGCCATCTTAAGAATTGAACCCAAGAATTCGGGTTTCTTCCCCAGATGAAAAATGAAAGATTAAAAAAAAAAATCAATTGGGAATGGTAAAAATTTTTTCGAATCCCGTTTAATATGTACATATATATGTATGTGCTTTTAACCCTCTAACGCATATGCGACTTTTTCAATATAATTTTTACGATTTATAGCAATGTTGTTAATAGTAAGTGCTACACACCCACCTATAAATCGTTAAAATAATGTAGGGAAAAATTTGTCCCGCATTCGTGAAAGGGTTAATATTTCATGGAGAAGCACATCTCAATGGAAAGGAATCCATAAGAAACCCTTTGTGCTGATTTAAAGTTTTATATTTAGTGACGGCCGTTGAAATGTATGAGCATCGTGGGCTCGGGCTCTTAAGGGTTTACACTACAGTAGAGTGTGAAAAAATAGACATATTTCGGAAATTTTTTCCGGCGCAAGCAAGAGATGATTCTTTAAAATTCGGTTTATAAAGCTAATTATGAAGTAAAAATAAGAAAATTTTTGAAGTTACAGCGGGGACTCTCTATAACAAACTTCTCTTTGCAGCGAATGTTCTCAAGGGTTTTTCGCTAACCAGGGCGAAAATGCTGCTTATAGAAGCGATGAACCGCAACACATTTCGTAGGGGGTAACGCATACGACCGCATAACCCATCCTGGTATTCTTTTGTTCGAGCGTGGCCGTTTTTTAAGAGTGAACGCCTACCACCACCACATAAAGTAAGCTATTGGTAGGCAGGCCGCTTACAGTCTCGTATACTTTGTAGGCGATAGGCACTGTTCGCCGCTGGACACATTTTTAGAGCTCTCTTATCTCCTTATCTCTCTAATATGCTTTCCAGACGTACAACGAAATCTCGAGATTTCAGACAATTTTAGAACAAATTTGACATTTGAAAGCCTATCGTGCTCATTTAGTTATGATGAGTGAATATATTCACCGCGATATCATCATTGTATGATAGAAATTTCGTATCACAGTATAAATTATCGATACGTATATTCTCTGTGTGGGAAGAGAATAATTTCCGGTCTTGAAGAAAATGAGCGATATATTTATGCATTTAAATATAATATTTAATAGCATACTTTCAGGAAGAATTGCTTTTTTTGGAATATTAAACGTTTATAGTTCCCTAATGCGTCATTTTAGCACAACGGTGTTTTGGGAAAAATTACTTGGCATATCTCAAAGTACATTTTGATGTTAATTTGGAACACCAAACTTAAACTCATAGATAGATAGGGACCAAACAGTGCACAAAAGAACTTAAAAATTTTTCAAAATTTAGTTAAAAATAGTTATGTTGCATATATCGATATACTTCCTGAGGAGAAGTTTGATGATATTTTAAGGGTTTTATTTTTTTGATATAAGAGTGGTACATTAGGATGGTGGTACGCCTGAGGTCAATGACTTCTATAGAGGCCATATTGGTATCCTTGCGACAAAAACATTGATGTACCATAAATTTGTCCATAAATTGAGTCCATAAATTTCAAAATTATTCTATAAGGGACGTCAAAAGCTCACAGTTTGTGCTCATAATGTTTTGAAATCATCAATAAAATTTTGATTTATCGACTCGCTATCTTAATTCTAGACTCTAGGGACTGAGACTATTTCCCGCATCTTCTTATCGTGCTTTTGAAGGTCGTCTCATGCGCCATAATTGAAAGGCCTACAAGTCTTTGCATCAATATGCCCCCAGATGTCCCAATTCCCCAGCCGTGACAAGAAAATCTCCAGAACTTTGTTCATTTTTGTCAGCGTTGCCAGATGACTTATCTTGTAAAGTGGGATTTCATTTTAAAAAATACAACTCTGATTATTATTAATGCGCATGATATTAAATGGAACTCTTTCTTCCGATGTGACGTAATTTCCGGTCTCCGAGGGCGCTCTCCTTTTTTTGCAAAATTTTTCTCTTATTCCATCTCAGCGAATAAGGTTAGGTTAGGTGAGTGTGGATATCTCGAAAAATGGGAAAGCAAGGACGAGCAGAAACAGAAAAAACGACACAGCAAACATCCACGACCTGAGCTGGGATTCGAACAGTGCATAAAAAGATTAAATTTTCGTAAAATTCGTACATCTTACAATATACATACATATATAATATGTATTACATACTCTAATACTTACTTAATAAAATAAAAAAAGAATTTTAATGCAGTTCGAATTGCCAAATATAGCGCTCCGTTTCAACGAAACTCTACTCTCTTGGCCATGCTCATTCCAGCAGTTTGCAGAACCGCCTTTCTTACCTTCCGCACGCTTCGTCGTCGCCTTTGGTCGGTTATTCCTTATGCTTAGAAATATTAGATATCGTAGAGCTCTAGTAGACGAAAGCAGTACATCAAGCCGCATTTCGTTACAAAAACACCAAAGAAACTACGCACAGAAAGGCGAATGGACTTGGTCTTCTCTTGGCTTAAAAAAAATTGCTTGCAAAAAATGAGGAAAAAAATTACAAAAAAAAAAGAAAAAAGAAAAAAACTGCAGCAACAGGATAGAATGCTAAATTACTTCTTTTTGTGCTGTTGATGTTATTGTTTTTGTTTTGGTTTTTGTCGTCGTTTTGATTGTTGTTGCAGTTGCAGTTGTTGTTGTTGTTGTTATTATTGGCTGGGTACACACGTTGGTATCTGAATCGCCAAACCTTGGATCGGTTGCGTATGTTGCTTCTATCGAGTTTGCGTCTTGATACGGAAAGTTATATAAAGATGCGCCGAGCTGGAGCTGGAGCTGAGCTTAGCTGGGCTGCGTATCTTTGCCATCTCATAGACACGCTCTCCGCTAATGCTATTGCACTTGGCCTTATTTGTTTCATTTGTCTTGCTTTGGGTTTTAGGATTTTTTTCAATATTTTTTTTTGCACTATTTTCCTTCTTTTTTTTGTACTTTTTAGTGCGTCTTTTTATTCCTTTTGTCGTTGTTGTTGCTATTTACTATTATTTGTGTTTGTTTGGCTGTTGTTTATTTTTATTTTTATTTTATTGCATGCTTTTACTTAAATTCTTTCCTTCGTTTTTTTTTCGTCTCCTTTTTTCAGTTTATTTGGCCTTTGGCTTGCGTTTTTAATGCAGATCTGAGTTGTTTTCATTTATTTGGACTTTTTTTTTTTTTTTTTTCTATTTTTATTTTTTTATTTTTTTGGTTTATAAATCAGAAGAGCATTCCCGCTTGAAGGTTCAGTAACATTTGGGAGTGCAAAGCAAAAAAAAAAAAAAAAAATGCGTGAAAAATAACGAAAAAGATGTAACGAATCTATTTTTATCTTTTGCAAAAGAAGAAGAATTTCTCTTGGATAGATTAGATCTCTGCTGGTGTAGACTGTACTTCATAAAAAAGGGAAGTTTCTTCTTTTTTTTTGGCGTTGTTTTGGTTTGGAAGACTTTTGAATTATTAAATACCTACGGATAATGGATTTAAGAATCTTTTCTTCTAAAAGGAAATTGTGGACTTTAGAAATTTTGTACACATTCGTGTGCGATAGGAGAGCTCTCACTTGAAAGATTGAAGAACGGTGGTATTTCTGAAGCAATCATCCCATAGAAAGAAGGAAGATTTAGACATATGAAGCAAATATTTTAGAAATACCTAAAGGGCCGAGTTAAACCCCAGAACATCAATGAGTTTGAGGGGCTTAATGAATATTCCCCGGGGAAAAGGAAGTCTTCAAATGGTCAATTAAAGAACGAATGTTATTCCCTAAATTGCAGTTAGGGGTAGAGATGGGCAAAATGGGAAAATACATCGATATATATCATATCGATCACATCATATCACATCAAAATTGAAACGATACTATTGGGGGGGAAATATCGATGTTTCGATATATCGATATATAAGTACAAATCAATTAAGCGGCCTTTAAACTATGACGTGCACTAGCAATTACGCGCGAATTGATGAAAAGAATGACAGTGTAAAAGCAAAAAGTGCATGCATGACACGTTTTTGTAACGGCTCTTCAAAAATTTTAATCTATGTCCTTGCAATGATATAAATAGAGCAAGATAGCGCCACTTCACCCGATGACGTAACATATACAAAACGAGAGATTCGTTGTTGTTGTTTTGCATGTGAAGCCGAACGTCACAACTTTGCCTTAGCATGGGAAACAACCAGACCTGTTAAATAATGATTATTTAATTAATGATTAATTAATCAGATTATTTTTTTCTTATGAGTGAAATAGTGATTATTTAATGATTATTTTTGTATGACCTATATTAATCAATGATTGCGATTACCAAATAATCATGAAATAATCAGGATTATTTCAGATTAATGAAAAAAATCAGAAAAAATCAAAAAATAATCAAAAAAATAATCCCGATTATTTTTAGATTACTTTATTTTGTTTTTTTATATTTATTTTTCTGTATTTTGTTTTTTGATTTTTTATTATTTTTGATTTGTTCTGATTTTTTTTTATTAATTTTAATTATTTTCATTTTGTAATTGAATAACATCGTTTTTCCAAAGTTTCCCTATAGTCCGTGGGACCGGCACCGGACAAGTGAATTCACCGGCCACCTGTGGTTAGGACCAATTACAAATTGAAAATAATTAAAATTGATAAAAAAAATCAGAACAAATCAAAAATAGTCAAAAAAAAATAAAAAAACCCAAAAATAATCAGGAAAAATCAAAAATAATCAAAGAAACTCAAAATTTTCCAAAAATAATCTAAAATTAATCGGGATTATTTTTTTGATTATTTTTGATTTTTTCTGATTTTTTTCATTAATCTGAAATATTCCTGATTATTTCACGATTATTTGGTAATCGCAATCATTAATAATCAAAAATTTCAAGAAGTTAAATTAATAATGATTATGGATTAAAAAAAGAACAATAATTCATGATTATTAATCTTAATCGGGATTTAACAGGTCTGGAAACAACATGTCCTTCGCAATTTTAATATTTTTGATGTTAGAAAACTATCGTTTTCGATATCAACAAAAATACATCGATGTACGATATATCGTCGAATCAAAATATCAGTAAAAATTTGCGATATATCGTTTTTAAAACATCGATATTTCGATATATCGATGTTTTTTTCCCATTCCTAGTTAGGGGGCGCCAAAGAAATCTCGCCCGGCCGAAACCGGCACTGTATGGACAGATAGATCACGTGGATACACATATGTAGGTGATATTTACACACAACCGCACAACCGCAATGTACCCTCGACACAGAGTAAGTCGCGTACAATGATTGCTCATTATGATTGTTCACATTCCGTATAGGAACTCACTCAAATGACTCATTCAGGACTCTCCCAATGGTTCCTGGGTACGTTCAATATCCAAACAATTTCTTATCGCAAGCTTTGGTAGAATTCCCCATCGCTGCTTAGTTTTATCACTCATTCAAATTAACATAACAGAATTCGGGACTTTTCGCCTCTCGAATTTCGACACACCGATTTTCTTTGTTAAATTTAATCACTTAAAAAACTACCGCAATCATTAAGCCAAAAAGAGAAACAACCAAACAGACTCTCTTCCTTTGATGCTATTTAAAAAAAAAAATGAAAATTCCAACGCAAAAAATCTCTCTCTGTGGTCAGTAGTTCATCGCAATAAAAAAAAAACATCATTTAAAATATAAAAAGTTTTATTACGCCATCACACAGAAATGAACAGTAAAAACAAATAAATATATTTAAAATATAAGTATTTAAATTTAAATATGTATATAAAAATATTCCATAAAGCTTAACGCACTTTTGGCTGGCATTTCTCGTTAGCAAAAAATTTAAAAGCCGTTCTCTTAACTCCGGCCGAACGGTTTATTTTGCACAATCGAAAAATCAACAGAAGCCGCACTTCTTAGGATGGAGCAAAACTTTTGAAGCTTCTTTTTTTTTTCTTTGTCTGAAGATTAGACGCAGCCGAGCGTTCCGAGAGAGCCGATGAAAAGTTAACTTATTTATTTATTTTTTCAAGACAACAAAAAAAAAAAACAATTATAAAAAAGAAGGCAAATGAAAAGAAGTGGAAGAGATACTTGATTAAATCAAAAGAGTATTCTTTTTTATTTTAAGGCGAGATGGATCGGCTATAATCATAAAATATACAGCTACTTCATTCGCTTTAGGCGAAGATAAAATCAAATTTCTATAAATAATAGCGGCGATAGGAAGATTGAAGTATTTGGTTCAGTCTTTTTTTTATGATCGTTGATTGACAGCAACGAAAGCGTCACAAATGGACAACATCAATTTTTTGAATGATAAAATAACTTAAACATTAAACATACAGGGTGTCCCAAGCTGATTGACATACTCTGGAAGAGGCGAACCTGTTTCTTTTTTTTTAAGGATGAGTGGAAGATGGTGAGAGATGGAGAGTGATGGAGAGAGATGGAAAGATATGGAGTGATAGATAGGAGGAAAGAAGCATAGAAACAAAGAGGCATACCGATGAAGGATAAAGAGGTAAAAGGTGAATGAAAATTCCAGGGAGAGAAGGAGAGAAAGGGAAAGAGATTGAAACAGAGTCAAACAAAGGGCAGAGAAAGTGGTAGTGTGATATAGATGGTGCGGGAGGGAGAGAGGTGGGGTGGCAAAGAGAAGGAAAGGAGATAGAGAGAGCAGCAGGCAAACGGAGCTAGAGAGAGAGAGAGAGAGAGAGAGAGGGGAAGAGAGAGAGAGGAGAGAGGAGAGAGAGGAAGAGAGAGAGAGAGAGGAGAGAGAGAGGAGAGAGAGAGCGGGATAGAGGGAGAGCGAGATAGAGGGAGAGCGAGGATAGAGGGAGAGAGCGAGATAGAGGGAGAGAGCGAGATAGAGGGAAGAGCGGGATAGAGAGAGAGAGAGAGACGAGAGAAAAAGAGAGAGAATGAGAGCGAGAGATAGAAAAGAGAGAGAGAGAGAGAGAGAGATAAGAGAGGAGAGAGAAAAAGAGAGAGAGAGAGAGAGAGAGAGTGAGAGAGAGAGATAAAAAGAGAGAGAGCGAGAGAGAGAGAGATAAAAAAAGAGAGAGAGAGCAAGAGAGAGATAGAGACATAGATATGGAGGCGGAGAGACAGTGAGTGAGGGCCTTAGACGCAATGAGCGTGACAGAGAAGAAGGGCTAACTTGAGAGGGAATGAGCATGAGAGTTTGAGAGAGAGAGTGGGGGTGTGAGAGAGGAAGTCTGAGTTAGAGAGAGAGTGAGGATGTAATAGAAAAAGAGAGTGACAGACAAGCGGATAGAGATATTGATTAAGAAGGAGAGATAGAAAGATCCTTTAGAGTGATCAACATAGAGTTTCATGCCAAGAGTTCCCTCAATTCCTAGCGGGAAGATATAATTAAAACTGGTTTCAATTGTGGTTTTGCGAAAATTTTATTGGAATGGAGCCATGGATTTTATTTCAAATATGAGTCCCCGATATGTTTCCTGAAAAATCGACTTCAATCGACTGATGGATTTTTGAGTTGAGCCATTATGGATATATTTCTGAGCAACACAAACGGGCGCAATGAACTCCATACGCTGGCAGAGCCTGCTTTTTCAAAATAATTCCCACCATTTATTGATTTATAGCTTTACTCGTTTTCTTTTTTCAACATTTTCCTTTTCATCAAAAACAAAAAAAAAAAAAATCGAATTTTTTCAAAAGAATTTTTTCTTTCATTGCAAATTGAAATTCCTGCGCGCCAGAAAAACGTCGACGTTGCGTTCAAGTGAAAGAAACTTAGCCTGGTCCGTATTCCTCGCTTTTTGCGCTTTCCTCTTTTTTTGTTTGTGACTCGAGGAAGAGAAATTTTCAAGCTATAAAAATATCTCTTTGACATTTTTTTTTTTTAAATTAAAATGCATGAAAAAATTATTAAATTAAAGAAAAAGGCAAGATATTCTGCGTGAAAAGGTTAGCAACATACATAAATGAACCCCTTTTCGAAGATGAAATTTAACATTTTAAGGAATAAGACTGAGAAAATAAGGGAGAAAATAATTTTTTAAAGTTCCTTAATTGGATAGAGTTTTGGTAAAAATGAAAAAAAATTTTTATTGACGGCCAAAAGCGGGAAACATAAAAAGGGATAGATGAAAAAATATCATAATAATACATACATAGCCATGATGTGATCTCAATCCATGATCTTACCCAAGTTCGGACGACGGCAATCTGAAAATTTTTTGATGATAATTATTTGTTGACCAATATTTTGGAAAGTTGTCTGTACAAACGTTTAAATTTGTTTGCTTTGAAAATTTTATGTACCAGTTAGCGAAAAAAAAATCTTGGAAGTTTTAACTCAAGAATATTCAAAATTGACTACGTGGATTATTAAACGATACATTTTTATCTTTTATTAGAATGACCCAATGTTGAAATTAAGTATTAATTACTGAAATTATCGACCATTAAACTTATCGATTATTCGAATTATCGTTTATTGATATTGTCGATTAAGTATTTGAATTAAAGATTGTTGAAATAGTCGTTTATTATGTATAATTAAAATAATCGATGTATTATCGATTATTGAAATTATCGATTATTGAAATTGTCCATTATTGAATTTTTAGTTGTTGATATTATAGGTTATTGAAATTATCGATTGTTCAGATAATCGATCATTGAAATCATAAGTATGATCGGTTATTGAAATTATCGATTGTTGAAATTGTCGATTATTTGATTTATCGATTATGTAAATTTTCATTTGTTCTAATTATTGATTACTGAAATTATCTATGTATGTATGAAACTCTCGATTATTGAATTGCCTGTTATTGAAATTATCGATAATTAAAAATTAACGATAATTTAACTAATCTATCGTTGAAATAATCAATTATTTTGAAAATCGATTATCGAACTATTGATTCTCGAACTATCGATAACAAACCCATAAAATAGAAAAACTTACACACCTTGCTGCATCAGGTCGTGAAATATCCTCAGAAATTCTGCGAGTCTTAAGTGAGTCATTTTACAAACCAAATGAGAATTATAGGCGTCATGCTAACATTTTATTCTATGCACTGATGCGAGAAAGAGGCGGTTCTTCCGTTGTGATGGAATTTTTCGATTTTACCTTTAACCAAAAATCACTTCAAATGTTTACAAGAGATTTTTACTGATCTTTTTCCTAAAGAAAACAGAAATAAAGCGATTTTTTTCAATATCCAAGGGAAAAGAGTCACCAAAATACTGCCTGTCATCAGTTTTGGTTACAAAGTGTTGAGAATTGATTAAGAAAGGTTTTAAAATTCGGCTTCTTGTATATTACCACATGATATTAAATGAGGAGGGATACTAATGCACAATATCTTATTAAATTATTATAAGATCACCATTAATTTTTTAAGCTAAAAATTTTAAAATGGTGGATTTTTTAATGTTAAACAGCTCAAACAGGCTTGATTGAGACCAACCAACCCAATTAAATAGTTGAAAATTTACAATATAATTTCCGATAGTACTATCAATGGTTCAGACTATCGACTATTCAGACTGTCAATGGTCAAAATTATCGATAGTTCTCCAGTTCTAACAAAAATACCATAACCTTCGGTAGTTTTTTCTTAAAGCTGCCAGACAAAAATTGGCCCCAAAAATTTAAGAAAAATTTTCTTGCTCCCCAAAATTGAAAACCTGGGTGCGCGCCTGCCCACCAACCATTTTAACTAGCATTAAAAATAAAGTGATGTTGAAATTTTTTTCACTAGCGCTATAACATTAGTGGAATTCCTTTTTAAGAGAAGTCAAAGTGGATTCTTTCTATCTTGAGAATTGAAAAGCATGTAACTATTCATGTATGATCCGAATAAATAATTTGAACTAGTGGATAATTTGTCACAAGTTTGAACGTGTAAATTCCAACTTAAATATATTTAAAAAAAAAAAACATAAAAAATAGTTTCAATCTTTTTCGTTAAAAACTACACTTTGCGAATGGTTTAGAAAATTTTCCGTAGTTTGTTTATAAAAAAGTGACCATCAAATAGAATGTGTCAGACAAAAAAATAAAATTAAATTAGTAAAAAAAAAACTTCAAAGCGGGTTTTCCGTTGAAACGAGATTTTTCAATTAATTTTTATATTTTGCGTAATAAATTTTAGCAATAAAAAATTTTTAAATCATTTGATTTAATATTAATTACCGTAATTTGTAGTTATATTTTACAGTTAAAGTCAGTCGTAAAAGCAAACTAAATGTTCCTTTGTCGAGACGTATCGCGACTTAATGTTTTTTTTTTTTTTCATTAAGCTTTCTTAATAAATATTTGTGAAAAAGCCTCCTTTTTTGACGAGGTCTTACATGGGGTTGTCAAATGTGGATAATTTTTCGCCGTTTTGGCGGCACAAAAGAGACTGAAGATGATATAAGAGAGGAATCATCGACTAAGCGTTATGTGGTTAAATTATCCTAGACATAAGTTCCCTAATAGCTTACTATATTGACATGAGGCGGGTATACGCAGCGAGGGTGGGCGTCCCCAAAATCAAGGTTAATATTTTAAAGCAGGAACCCGAAATAATAATTATTGAAATTTCAGATTTTAAAAAAGTTGCCTTTATTTCAAAGAAAAGTTTTTAAATTCTTTGTATAACTTTTACAAATTCAAAAAATTCAATAAGTCTTTTCATAACTTTTTCTTTCCAATTTTTGGTTTTTACGTTTCTTTATAACTTTTATTTTTCATGAGAAGTTTTTACGTCTTTGAAAATTTTCGTTTCTCTTGTAATAAACTAACAAACTTTGTAAAGGAATCTTACAACTTAAATTTGACTTAGTTCCCGATTTCTGATTGATCTGAAACTTTGCACATATGTTTGGTTTGGATGACAATGCATGAATATCCCAACTAGCAAAATAGGTTACCTATTTTAGGTCAGTATATTTTGTTGACCTAACCTAAATAGGGCATAATTACGCCTGTACGACGTCGATTCGTCGTAAGTTAATAATAGAATGGAAGTCGATTGGCGGTAATAATAGGGCATAATAATTCCCTTTTCTAAATTGCTGACGACGTAAACTATTTTTCTTCAAACATAAAACTTCTAAGGCAACAAGAAAAAAATTTTCCCCCTATAAAAGTTTTGAAAAAACGTGAAAAATATTTCTCAAAAATAAAACTTATTTATGCAATTCGACATCATAATAGGCCTATTATGATGTCGAATTTAAAATCATAATGAAGCATATTATGACACTAGATTTGAGAAAGTATAAAAAAAAATTTTAAAACAAACAAAAAGCATGGCATACTACCAGGGTTTGTAATGAATTTCAAAGCGTGCAATAATAAATTTCAAAACGCACGCATTTCAAAAATAAGCAAGGGCAAAATAATTAAGCAGTTAAACAAGCAATAACTACATATAGTTGTATAATAAAGAATTTCAAATTTTGAATCTGTCAAATAAAAAAAGGAATTTTCTTCACAAAAAAAACGTTTTCTTAAATTTAGGTTAAAATCTAGTTTGAAATCTTATTGCATAAAATATTGTTCGGCGCTCGTGTCGAAACTCAGCTTTTTTCGCACTCGGCTGCGCCTCGTTTTACAACATTTACCACTCGTGCAAAAAAAAGCTTCATTTCGACACTTGTATCGAAAATATCTATTTTCAATTAATAAAATTTTTTCTCAATCATAACAATTATATGGAAATTTAAAAATATAAAAATTTTTGATAATAATTATGAAATATTTTAATTATTTTAGTCACAAAATAATTATTATGTAAAGACTTTTTTCGAAAATACTTATAAAAGTCAGGTCCCTGTTTTAAAGTGATAAGTCTCCAACCTTATTCCCATGAAATTGTTGGTTTAGATGCCACCTTGGGATGAAATAGGTGTTTAACTCCCAGCTCTAGCGTGGATGTTAGGTGTGTCGTTTTGTGTGCTTGTGGGAGGGAGGGAGAGTGAGGGAGGGAGAGAGAGAGAGAGAGAGAGAGAAAGAGAGAGGAGAGAGAGAGAGAGAAAAGAGAGAGAGAGAGAGGAAAGAGAGAGAGAGAGAGAGGAGAAAGAGAGAGAGAAGAGAGAGAGAAGAGAGAGAGAGAGAAAAGAGAGAGAGAGAGAGAGAGAAGAGAGAAGAGAGAGAGAGAGAGAGAGAGAGAGAGAGAGAGAGAGAGAGAGAGAGAGAAGAGAGAGAGAGAGAGAAGAAGAGAGAGAGAGAGAGGAGAAAGAGAGAGAGAGAAGGAAGAGAGAGAGAGAGAGAAGAGAGAGAGAAGAGAAGAGAGAGAGAGAGAAAGAGAGAGAGAGAGAGAGAGAAAGAGAGAGAGAGAGAAGAGAGAGAGAGAGAGAGAGAGAGAGAAGAGAGAGAGAGAGAAGAGAGAGAGAAAGAGAGAGAGAAAGAGAGAGAGAAAGAGAGAGAAGAGAAGAGAGAGAGAAGAGAGAGAAAGAGAGAGAGAGAGAGAGAGAGAGAGAAAGAGAGAGTTCTTAGGGTCTTAAACCAACTTCACTGTCAGTTTGACCATTTTGTGTGGCAAACTTTAGGTTTTAAGACAATATTCTGCAACTTTCAAGAACAAACAGCGCGAAATGAAAGACATCAAAAGGCATCAACGTTTTTTCCTCGTAAATTGATAGATACTCTGTTTAGGGTTTATGGAAGATCTATTTATAGCTTTATTGTAATTCCCACTGAGTCTATCGTTTCTAATGCGATCATCGTCATGAGGGCAGCTAACTGAGAACTTCGACTGGCCTTTTACCAACTAATAGTACAGAGTGAAATGTTTTCGATTAATGTTGAAAAAAATTCATTTTTTCGACTATTAGAACTAATTGAACGACCTTGAATTTCAGTTCATGTGGCTTGATCGTTGTTTATAAAATCTGCCAAAAGGTCTCTGAATTTTTTTTTTTTTGAAATTTTATGAAAATTTATGAATTTTTTTTTTCAAAACAAAGAAAAAATGCCAAAGCTTTAAAAATAAAAAGAAAACTAAAAATACAAAAAAAGAAGGAAATTTTTTTTTACCGATTTTTTGTTTGTTTTCGATTTTCCCCCATTTGCCGCCGTGTTTCGCGTACATTCCAAATAATTAGTTGGCAGCTAACCGACTTGTTTTTGTAAGTATTTTTGTTGTTGTTGTTATTGTTGCTTTCGTTTTCGTTTTCATTGTTATTGTTTTTTAACATATTTTCTGTGAAAAAATAATCTTTGTATATATATATACATACATTTATTTATATGAATATGTTTTAAAAAAAAAGTTTGCCACTTGCTCTGCATGTCGCTGTGGCCAAGGAATTTGAAAAATATGCCTTTTTTCGCGCTTCTATGGGAGCATTTTAGCATTGAGTGAGCGCTCACCTGCTCGCTCAAGCACACGGGCATGCACACACACACATACATACATACACACAGAAACACCCCTGCAGGAAGCCTGTCGCCATATGGCCCCATGTCTATACTGACATCAATATAGACAAGAGAACTAGTTCCAACGTCAACAGTATTTACGGGCGTTGTCATTATAGAAACTGTACTGTCAAGAGGTATAGTTCATCTTTATTGACCATGTCAACAACGTGTCTCCTTATAAAGCGAAAGAGTACTACTTTGGTCTACATAATAGTACCAACGTCAATAGTTTGTCAATAGTTTGTCAATAGTTTTTCGGTCTACTGTTGACATTCAATGACAACTCAATGTTAAATGTCAATAACGCAAAGCATTGCGACGGGTATAACTGTCAGTAGTACTGTTGACGCAGTCAGTAGAGAAAGAGTATAGATTCACTATTGACATTTCCTGCAGGGACATTCATATGTAGGTACATGCATTTGTGTAATTTTTTATAATTTAATTTGAAAATTATAATTTTTCTGTTTTTCCTTTCTTAATTGGGGTAATGAAGTTTAATACTTTGAAGAAGGAAAAAAAAGCGATTTTTTTTCAGTTAAATTTAATATGGCTCAAATGTGGGAAATTTCAAATCACTATCGACTTCCACTTCGTGTACAAACAAGCATGGGGGAAAGAAAATAAGCCGTCGTGATTGAGGAGTGTAGTTTGCACTATTTTCAAACTTTGAAGCATCTCACAGTTTCAAAAACATTCAAGGTCTTTCGAGTTGTTTGAGTGTTTAGTAAATACTGATGTACATATGTGAAAGAAAAGTTGGGCGAATGTCGGCCCAGGTCTCTATTGTTGACATATTGATTTTCGTGCGTTAAAGAATTTAGAGAAATTAAATCAAAATTCTCTAATAAAACTTAAATTAATAATCATTTTTCGAACTAAAACAAAGGCTCACTAAAACCATCAATCGATCGACCACAAAATGGAAGGGATCTTAAAAACGAAAAGTTTTTTGATTAATTACACAGTCCCAGAAAAGAGAAGGTTCTGACCTGTGGGTCTCACTGTGCTTGGTATACGTTTTCGAGGTCGCTGAATTCGAATTCTAGTGGTATATCCAGGTTTAGCCATAACTCAAACAAGAAACCTAAAAACCCGACTCGAGGTTGCTGACTTAGAGGCCTTGAAGGGTTAGCTAGGAGCCATAAAGGGTTGGTTAGGAGCCGTGGATGCGCCATACCTAATGATACCTATACGTGGTATAAAAATTTCAATATTACCACTAATCAAATACTATATATGTACAGGGGTGTCATAGAATCCGATAACTGTCGGAATCGGAATTAAAACCCCTCAAAATTTCATACATCATTTACAAATTTTGTTGTTTTTGGTTTTGAATCGGAGCTATTATCGGTTCACAATTGCACAGAACCCTCTTTTATCCGGCTGTCTATGATGTATATGAAAATTCAGTAGACTAAAACTCCAATTCCGATAGCTATCGGATTCTGTGCCACCCCTGTTAGATGTCTCACGCCTAAGCATGTCTACGCATGAAGCCCAAAATGAAATTTTCAAAATTTTTGGTTTCTAGCAAGAACAGATTCATACACGAATACATACATATGTATAACGCCGCAACAAAAACAACAAAAAATAAAAAAAATGGGCAAAAGGACAGCTCAGTACTGTTTCGAATTCAGTTTCATACTGAATCATTTCTGTTGCTTAATAAAAAAGACGAATTTTTCCGATTGCTAGAATTCTTTCGCTGGGAGCTAGAGCTCAGTATCGCAGCGACCAAAATTTTTGTTCGGCGTGAGACACCTATATACATATTATTTGATTAGTGATATTACCCACTAAATATTTCTTGAAGCCTTCGAAATTTACACATATTCTTTAAAAATACTAGGGGTCTTCCCTTAAACGTGAAAAGTTTGAAAAAGCGTAAAAATGTAAAATTTTTCATACAAAAATTCGTTCATTAATTTCTAAGCTTTCTTGATTTATAGTATATATGTAAGTAGTATAAATGAACTTTTATGCAATTCGACATCATAATAGGCCTATTATGATGTCGATTTTAAAATCATAATGAAGCATATTATGACACTAGATTTGAGAAAGTATAAAAAAAAATTTTAAAACAAACAAAAAGCATGGCATACTACCAGGGTTTGTAATGAATTTCAAAGCGTGCAATAATAAATTTCAAAATACACGCATTTCAAAAAATACAAGGCAAAAATAAGCAGAGCATACTACGAAGTTGTATAATAAAGAATTTCAAATTATGAATCTGTCAAATAAAAATAAAAACTTTCTTCACAAAAAAAACGTTTTCTTAAATTTAGGTTAAAATCTAGTTTGAAATCTTATTGCATAAAATATTGTTCGGCACTCGTGTCGAAACTCAGCTTTTTTCGCACTCGGCTGCGCTTCGTTTTACAACATTTACCACTCGTGCAAAAAAAAGCTTCATTTCGACACTTGTATCGAAAATATCTATTTAATGTAGGCACTTTTCACATGTCGAAAAAGAAGTTTAAAAAATAGTCAGAAATAAAGCATCGTTTTTTGAAGCTTTAAATCTTTTGCCCTTTTCGAACAAAAAACACTATCTTTTTGGACTTGAAATGAAGCTCAAATTATACTTTTGGGCTAAAAAATTTTCAGTATAAAAATATTCTAAGAGCAGTTATAATGTTTGCTGGGTAATATTGAAAGAAGTAAAAGAAAACCAATAATTGGGAATTTCGGAATTTACGAAGCCAGATATTCAACTCGGTGCAACAAGACCAAATACTGGTCATTGTCACTGGTGATTATCAAACGATAAGTGATTCTAAGGTCTCAGCTATCATTAGTAGCCTCGGAATTTGAATATGTAAAAAAAATGAAAAAAAAAAATTTTAAAAAATATTCAAAAAAAAAAAATTCAAAAAATTCAAAATAATAAAAACAAATTCAAAGAAAAATGCATAAATTCAAAAAATTCACAGTCCAAAACTCCAAATTAGTACGATTTAGTATGCCTATTACAATGTTGAATTGTCAAATTAACAAAAAAAGCCAACTTCGTGAATAAAATAATCAAAAAGCACATTTAAATGCAAAAAAAAAATCAAAAAATCCAAAAAATTCAAAATATTCAATAAACTTAAATAATTCAAAAAAATGCAACATATGCAAAATCCGAGCTCTAATCATTAGGCACCCTCCAGTAATGAAGAGGTTAACTTACCAAAAAGAAGTACTCTGTGGTTACTTGGAATTTGACTAGTCAAAATGAAGGCTAATTTGTATATGAGAATCGACTAGACGTGAATTAGCAACAAGTGGTCTTGAAGAAGTGTAGTTAACCAATTGCCTATTGGAGATCTAATCGTGGAGTATATGACAACTCCAAGACCAACTGGAACAAAAGGGGACAGTTGAGCTCTAATTGAACGTAGGAGATCTAATCGTGGAGTAGTTAAATGTGTGAGCGGCTATTTGTCAATGACAGCTCAGTGTTTAAAAAATGATAGTTTAAGGCATTGGCTGGCAAATGAAAAGAGAGTAGTCCTGGTATCTTTGTTACTAGTCAGGGAGTAGTGAAAAAGTAGTAGAAATAACTGCAGGGTTCTGACTCATCTTCATTTGTGGAGAATGCTAATTTTTTTTAATATGGCTTACGTATTTCTGTAAAAGAGTTGTAAAATCAAGTAAGTTTGTATGGATGATTGTGTGAATGCAGTTTCATTAGATTATCGGAATGTTGTTCAGTTTATTCAGTTTAGTTTTCAGAAGAATATGCACTTCAAAATCTTAATATTTTTCCCATTAAATTGAAAAATGGCCAAACATATTTTGGACCATTTACATCGCATACGCTTTTGTGTTGAGTACAGTACGTTACGAGGAATCCTGTATATCATTTTTCGTGCGTCATTATGCAGTTGCTAAAGTATATACTGTATATAATGTATTGAAGACATATTCCATATGTACATATGTATGTATGTGTATGTAAGTGATGTATTCACATCGCAGTAAATATGTAAAGAAATAAATAAAAAATTCCCACTGTTGACAATAACGCCAATATGCAGCAATAAAAACACAGAACCAACCCAACGAACGAACGAACGAACGTCATTCCGAGCAACCCACTGCACTTATGGAGGATTTTTCCTGCAAGTTTTTCATTCTTCGCTGAAATTCTTTTTTAATAAAAAATTGTGCACCTTTTTCATTATTACTGACATAAAAATCAATATTTAAAAAAAAAAATAAATAAAGAACAGAGACATAAAATAGCAAGGAAAAATTAAAAAAAAAAAAAAATTAAAAAAATAAAAATTTTTTTTAAATAAAAAAGAGAAATTACATCTGAAAAAAAATATGAAAAAAGGAATGGTCGTTATGTCGTTTTTGTTGTTGTTTTTTTTTCTGCTCTTGTAATGGTTTTTTTTTTCATTTTAACATTTTCATTTTTATTTTCCCGCTCGGTGTAAGTAAGCGTTTTCACGTCACCCCTCCACTCTCTTGGCCCATCCCGTTCGTCCATCGTGTTCTGACAACGAAGCGAAGAAGGAAAAATTGCGATAAAAAACTGAAAAATATTTTCCATTTTCAGCTGGCATGAGAAAAGCCAAAGAAATAAGGAGCCCCCAACGCTTGCTATTCCAGCGCATTCCTCCCCCCGAAACACCCTCAGCGCCGCCACCATCGTCCGCCCTGCTCGTCACTCTATCAGCGTATGTGAGGGAGAGAAATGGATGGTGGTGATGGTGGTGGCGGCTGCTTTACAATATGTACAATGTTGAATGGAAGAGGACTTGATTGCTTTAAGAAGGCCTTGCACTATGGCGGGAAAAAGATTGCTGCCCCCTTTCTTCCCCTTACTTTCGCTCCGTTCGCCCACGAAACGTACATAAATTCAAACATACATACATACATATGTTCTTAACAACAAACAAAAAAAGTATTTTTATACATTTTTTTATTTTAAGGATTCGAAATCTGAGTGGCAATGTATGTATGTGGGTGTAAGAGGGTGTTTGTGTGTGTGTGCGCGAGCTTATATGTGAACAAATGAGTAAGATACTCGTGCTGGCATAAGAGCATGTGTGTTTGTGTGTCCTTTTTTATATTTATATATTTTTTTATTATTATTCTTTTTTTTTTTTTGCTTTTTGTGGGTGCAGCATTTCAGGTTTTATGTACGTATGTGAGTGCGTGTGTGTGTTGCAATTCTGGTTCAAAAACCCTTCGTAAAAAGTGGGCTAACACAGTGGGTGGATATTGGACTTTGGGTTCCCTTTTCTCAATTTCGTTTTTTATTTTTTATTATTATTTTTTTTTTTTTTATATATATTTTCTTGGCGTTATCGAGTCGGATTGAAGATGAAGAATCCTTTTTTCTTTCATTCTTTCCTTACAGTTTTTTTTCTTGCCGTTTTTTTCTGCCTCTTTTCCCTCTTTTGTGTAAGTAAGATTACTTAGCAAAAAAGAAAGATGCTTGTATTGCGGCTTAATGGAAGGACATAAAAATTTCGAATATTTTTTACAATTCGAGGCAAAAAAAAAAAAAATAAATAAAGAAGAAAATTATAAAAATAAAGAAAAAAGCAAAATGATAAAAGGGATATAAATCTGAAAAAAGGGATGTCGGAGAAAAGTGGTTAAAAATAAATTCCTACTTAAATAACGTATTTTAAAGCGGAAATATCTCTTCAGGGCTACACTAAGGACTCCCAAAACTTTTTTTTTATAACTTTCTTCTTCGAGATTTAATGTCAAGACATAAAAAGAATATTTTTTTTCGCCACTCTCAAGTGGAAGAGAACTTTGTATGTGGCAGAGTAACTACTGAGTATGTACAGTAAAAACTCTACCAAGCGGAACATTTGCGAAGCGAATACAAGGATAGGTGATTTGCTTTACTTTGACACTCGTCTGTAGGAATTTTCTTCACATTGTCCATGAAACTGTGACTCTTCGACATAATACGCCCCGGAAGACTTAAAGATTGAGCTTTCAGATCTACTCATGAAGTTCGCATTTACTACCGTAGTTAACCCTTATGTGAATATCAAGGTACCCGGGAACCTTTTCCCTTTTCAAATGTTTTTTTTTTTTTTTTTTTTTTTTTTTTTTGTAAATCTGAAAGTTTGGGCGGTTCTAATGTGTTATATTTTCTGCATATTAATCAAAAATTCTCATTTAGTTTGTTTAAGATGCCCGGGTAACTTGGCACTCTATTGTAGATAGTTTTTTTTTCTGCCACTCCCATGAGATTTACGAGGAATTTAAGTCCAAATATTCATTCTCAAAAGCATTAATGGTGAGTCGAAATGATCAGCGCTTTTCTAAATGAATATTCCCTGGGAATTTTGTCCCAAGAAACTTTTCACCGCGGAAAAAGGAGGTGTTCCTAGCATCAATAAAGAAATAATCGTGATGACCTCTGATTAAAAATGTTCGATTTTCTTGTTCCATTTATATTCCCCACTTAGTGTGTTTAGAATGGGAGAGTTTTTTTCAAATCCCCACGGAAAAACTTCCGATGAATATTTAGAATCGGACTGTATAATTCTCCTTGTGTTTATGAGCGGAACATCTCTTTCAATTACCACTGCCTCAAAGAGACTCTCAAAAGCACAGACAGAAGTTATAGGAAAAGGCTCTACGTGATGCAGGACTGCCTGCAGAAGGGTGCTGAGTCTACATACTCACACCTAAGAAGTAGCTTGAGCGAATCCGAAAAGTGGTAAAGAAGGGATTTGAAGAAGAAGAAGGGAACATAAGCTTTCTATCCAATAACGAGATCTTATTCTATTTAAAACGAATGCCTTAAAATGTACCCAATTGAGTCCAGTTGCTTCAAGCGTTGCCAATCACAGTGCTGCTCCAACATTTCCGCGGCCTATCGTTCTATCGCCTTCCTCGTTACCTGGATACGCTCTAGTGTGGCTCTTTTCGTGTCATATAGACTATTGCGTTTTAAATTTTACGTTAAATTTGTTCCAATTTTGATCATTTATTGCTGAAGGCTCGGCTAGGGCTGACAAATTTCTCCTTTAAATATATCTGCGATTCATGATGTGGTAGATACTTTTCCCTGTCATGCACGTGCCTTCTTTCGAAGAAATTGGACTCATCGATTATTTGTAATTAAAAAGACCAAAATTCAATTGGCATTTCGAAACGTAATTCAACCTCAAATCGTGCTTTCCGGCAATCAAGAAGTGCTCTTTCTATCCCATAACTGCGTCACGAAGGTCGCTCAATGCTTTAGTGTCTTCATAAATTATTCCAATTCGTAAAAACGTCCATCCAGCGAAATATAATTAAACATTCCAAACTTTTTTTTGAACTTAAATCCATTATATAATTTTCCGATTCCATTTTTTCCCATTTTCCAGCTTGTTATGTCATGTATATTATATATTTTTTTTTCATTTTTTTTTCATTTTTTTTGCATAATTCCATAAGAAAAAAGGGAAAAAGGAATTAAAATAAAAATGCAGATAATATGCAGATTAACTCAAGCGAAGATTTTTTCCTCTTTTCGCTTTTTCTTCAATATTTAATTTATTTTGTTTTTTTTTAATTTTTTTTTTTTTTGGCTTCGAAATTTTCTTTCCCAGCATTCCTAGCATTCCCTCTGCTTTCCCTCGCGTTCACGGATTATTTATACACCTTTTTTTATTTATGAATCTTGCTGGTTTTTCTTCCTTCGTTTTGATATACATACATACATAAATAATAATAATACTTATAAAAAAAAAATTATAAAAAAAATAAAAATAAATAACAAAAGAAAAAATATATGCAAAAAATGTAACGAAAAAAGAAGACTTAATGGCATCGTATGAAAAAAAAAGAAAATAATAATAATAAAAAACATACGAACAAAGAAAATAAAAATGAAAGCTTGATATGCAAACAAAAAAAAAAAAAAGGAAGATCATCATAAAAAGCAGTCTTGTTAAGGAAAATGAGGACGAATTTTTATTAACACGAAAAAAAAGTCTCACAATTTTTTCTTTCATTTTTCCTTTTTTCCATTCATTCTTTTTTAATTTTTTTTTTTTTTTTGGTTTTATTTTTCATTCTTTACAATCGCGTTCTATACGCGACCCAACCAACCATCGTACAATCATGCACTCTACGACATGGTGTTTTTCCGGCTTCCACCTCATCTGCATGTCCTGTGAGGAGGTACTTTAAATTTGCAACATATTTTTTTTTTTCATTCATTTCATTTTCATTTATTTTTTCGCTTGATTCGCGTTGCGATAAAAATGGGAAATTCAAAAAAAAAAAAAAAAAAAAATGGTTCACGTAAATTCAATTTTTAAATTCCCCTTAAAAATTGTTTTTCACATTTTTCGTGTCGCGGGAAGTTCGGGCGTTGAGAGTCTGCTCTTTAAAATCCTTAAATCGTTCATTTGTCAGCTCTTAAATACCTTACGATGAACGCGAACACGTGTACATGCATACCGCCACACTCCAACATGAATAAATGAATTGATACATACACTACATACCTACATACAATATCCTTGCGCTTGTTAGCGCAGAGTCCTGTTCGCTATGCCATGTTTTATATTTTCGTACATTTTTATGTTTGACTGTACGAATTTCATTCATTAATGACATCAAATTTCGTCGAGAAAATTAAGAAAAATTCTTTTTGTTGTCGGTCTTGCCGAAACAAGAAAGCACGGTACACGCCAAACTCATTTCGGGGACTAAAATAATAATGATGTTCTTCGAAAATTCTAAGGCAATTCACAAGATCTTCTGAAATTACTTCTAAAATTATCACCTGCTAAAATTCTTGTGAAGTGCCTATCTATTTAAAATTCATTCTCTCTGTAAATTTTTAAAATTTCGAAATTTGCTCCTTCATAAAAGTAGAGACATGTAAGGACACCGGAGCATCGGGACAGAGCAGACCTGGGAAATCCACAATTCCTGATAGTACTTGATACATATAGAAAATTTCTATTTTTTTTTGTTGCTTGATTCGCTACAGGTCAACTTTAAATCGATCTCGAAAAGTGTGGCCGAGAATTAAGTTGCGCAATTTATTGTTTTTACTTATAGCTATTTATATCTCGTAAACCCTTTAATATTTTATTTTCCTGCCTATAGAAAATTTGTAGACTTAAACATGGGGAAAAGAACTGTAGTGACAACTGACAAACGCCATTTTGTAGCTATAAATTGAATAAATTTCAGTTTAATAATTTTTTCACCTCTTTTTAACATTTTTGGCCCATAACTCCCAAAAGGGTACGAATTTCATAAGAATTTTTAGATCAAAATGAAGGAATATTAAAACCAGATAAATCCTTCCGGTATACCAAATGTTTACGATAGTTCCTTTACACCGTTTTGCTACTTCAAAGTTCAAATAATTTTTCCCGAAATCAGAAGAAACAAAAAACTAAAAATTGCCCTTTAAATAAAGCTTAAAATTTTTCATTAAGTCCAATTGCATTCACCGGGAGAATCGACATTTCGTATTATCTTGATTTGACTAAGAAGATACCTAATACATTACTATTCAATTGAAATATTCAGTCATTGTAAGGAATCATCATAGTTATTGATGGAACTCTTCGAATGGACTTTTCCGATTGACAATTTTACTTATACCCATACAACCACATTCGGAATGCTCCGAATAGAAGTGTAAAAAGACTCCTAACAGCCCAACAGTTATTTTTAACCGATAGTAATGCAATGAGTAATCCAAACGCTTACTGTTTATGCATTCCAGAATCCATTATTCTTCACACGACGATGTCCTAGAGAATATAAAAAATAATCGAAAAGACACAATTATTTCAATTGAATCCTAAAACTATACATATGAATATTTGGAATCCCATTTATATACACCTACAGAAGAATCCCTGCAGGAAATGTCAATAGTGAATCTATATTCTTTATCTACTGACTGCGTCAACAGTACTACTGACCAGTTATACCCATCGCAATGCTTTGCGTTATTGACATTTAACATTGAGTTGTGATTGAATGTCAACAGTAGACCGAAAAACTATTGACGATCTATTGACGAACTATTGACGTCGGTACTATTATGTAGACAGAAGAAGTACTCTTTCGCTTTATAAGGAGACACGTTGTTGACATGGTCAATAAAGATGAACTATACCTCTTGACAGTACAGTTTCTCTAATGACACCGCCTATAAATACTGTTGACTTTGGAACTAGTTCTCTTGTCTTTATTGACGTCAATATAGACATGGGGCCATATGGCGACAGGCTTCCTGCAGGGATATTATCACTGCACCGGTATTGGGTCGAACGAGGATCGTTCCCAAATAGCAAAGGACCGGTCGCCTTTCCATACATTCAACTCACCTCTTTCAACATTGGGCTTTCATTGATAAACAATCGGTCCCTTTTCATTGCGTGTGGGGTTAGTTGCGGGTGAGTCGCGAGTCCCTTTGTCTGAACTATCCCAAATACGGTTATTTTGGGACTAGAAGGGGGTGAGTCCGATAAAGTTTGCCCTAGACCAGCCGCGTTTCATATAACATTGTGGTCAGTCCCATATGGACTGACCTAGGTCCGGTCCTTTTTTACACCGAAGCCAATTCATTACTACAGGTATGGTATTGTACAGATCATGTGAAAGCTCAAACTAAGCTCCGCAGGTAGTCAAATATTCAAATATTCTTTCTTAAATATTTAAATGCATACTTTTAGGGCTCAATATAAATATTTGTGGTTGCTCTGTTTATATTTCATATAAGTATATTGTTACTTATACTTTTTCGACCCAAATCAGCAATCAATCTTTGTCCTTCCACATATGTAGATAATCTCAATAGATAATAACCATTACAAGCTGCCTCCAAGTCTCAACATGCCAACCTTTTGCGTACATTTTACTTTCAAGGAGAGAACATATAAAAAGCATACATTTTTAAATGCCCGAAAAGACGATGGGAAAATAAAAAATTCGCATTTCCAATAGTTATTAAAACAATTTTTTAATAAATTCTGCAGCAGAGCTTCGTTTAATTCACGATTGTTTTTGTTTTCTGTTATAATTATTCGAACGAGCAAAATGGCGGCCGAGTTCAATTTCTTGTCGTGATTGTGCAGATCGCCATATAATAATATGTTAATTAAATTTTCCTGTTTGCAAATACATACATCGTTTTATCCTTGTAAAATTCCGTTGAAAAAATAACCGTTCTACGAAACGAGAAGCGATGTTTTAATTAAAAGTTGTAATTTAATTACAAGCAAAAGCTTTAATCAAAAATGTTTTTTTTTCATTTTTGTCTTTAAATAAATGAAAAATATTTATAGATGAAAATCTACGGAAATGGGGGAGAGGCTTCCTTCAGCGTTATTTCCTCTCCATTCATCCCAGCCGGGGCTCTCCTGATTGGGTATACAATTCAGTTCGCCGTTCTCCCTGAACATCAACGGTGTTCAAAGACTTTTTTTTTCGTTGAACCTTTTCCGATTCCCGAAGAAATTTTTGCGTTTTTCTACCTTTCGAAGAAAAAAGAATCCCTTCAAAAAGAGCAAAAAAAAAAACCCCTTCATATTTCAAATCCCACCTTTTCATACATGCTCATCTCAAATGACGAAACTATTCTCCACTTAAAAAAAAAAAAAAAAAAAAAACGACCACTAAAAAAGGTAACTGCGACATTAATGCTGCGATGGTATGCGGGCAACTTCAAAATATCATCTACCTTAACCCTCTGTGCACACCCCTTTATTTTTTTTATAGTCCACCCACACCACAGCTAGCTCAACTGAAGGCTCTTACTGGTGCGGAGCGCGGACTACTTCAAGCTCCTTTTTTTGTGTTTTTCTTTCTTTTTTTTTTTTTTTTGCTGTCGCAAATTTTATGCTTCTTCACATTTCTTGTGGATTATATTTTTATTCCTTCTGCTTCCTTCCACACATTTTAGTGCTTTTATATTAAATTTCACATTTCGTCTTCTCGTTTTTAACGAGAGCTCCTTTTTTATTTCTTTCTTTTTTTTTCATATTTATTTTTGTTTTTGTATTTTTACTCGTCAGATAAAATTCAAAAATGAAAAAAGGGATAAAATAAAAATAAAAAATTATGCCGGACAAAACTGGTGAAATTTTTGTAGTTGCTGTTGTGGGTTGATGGGGCGGGCGAGAGTTGATGAAGGGGTCGGTGAATCGTCGGACATTACTGCGATGCCCTCGATGGTGTGTACTTTTTTATGCATGAAATTTTCCAAATTTTTTTTTTCGAACTGAAATATTTCACTTCGAAAATGAAAAATAATTTGAGTTCTTTTTATTTTATTTTTTGTGCTTTCTTGGGTCCTTTCAACCTTTTTTTTAGTACTTTCAGTTCCGTTTTTTCTCCTTCTTATTTTGTGTGTCAGAGCAGAAATCCTTTTTTATGTACTTCCATAGTTATTTCATTTTTGCCCGAGCACTTTTTTGGTGGAGGGGGATGTGCATGGTTCGAGGGGCGACGAGGGTCGTTGGAATCGTTTTGTATAAGTTTGTATTTGTATGTGACTGTGTGAGCGTACATTTTTTACGCTGGCATTTTATATCATTTTTATAGCGGAGTTTCTTCTTCTTCTACTACTTTATATATATATATATATATATATATATATATGTACGAATTTATATATTTTAATCTAAAAGTTTACGAACGTCCTTTGTATATCCCGTGCTGCAGTAATTTTTACGAGCCACTGCTGTGGAATGGAAAATTCTGACTTGTAATTTAGAGGGTTGCCCATTATCATAATGATCTTTTCATCTTGTGTTTTTATTCAAAGTTTTAATCAAGCAAATATATTGAAGCGAAGAAAAACAAAAAAATCTAATTTATGTATACTTAAGCATTTTAATTTATTTAATTTTTTCAAACAATTCCTTGCAGGCTTAAAAGTCGTGAGAAAATGCTGCCGCAACAGTACTGTCTTCGCTGGAAATACCATCACAGCAATTTGCAGACCATGTTCTCACAGTTGCTTGACCGTGGCAGCTTCTGTGACGTCACACTAGCATGTGAAGGGCAATTGATCCGGGCGCATCGTGTCGTACTGTGCGCGTGCAGTACATTCTTCGATACGGTTTTATCCAACTATGCCAGCGAACGCGATCCCATCATTATAATGAAGGACGTAACATTCGCCGATGTCCGATGCCTCATAGAGTTCATGTATAAAGGCGAAATAAATGTGGAACATGTAAGTGTCATATGACAAACGGGCATTTTCAGAAAAAGTACTTTTTTTTTAAAAAGGAGTAAAAGTACTATTTATCGCATTATTGAATGCGGGACTTAAAATTACTCATTTAACCCGGTAGCGCCTGAATTAAAAAAAAAATAAATATAAAAAATAAAATATGAACTGGTTCAGGTATGGGAATGACAGAAAACCAACCATTTCAGTGATGCATATGGCATCGCTGGGCGCTACCGGGTTAAGTGCCGCGTCTGTTTGGAAATGTGCCCATATTTATGTAAAAAGTAGCAGGGAGCTATCGAGGAGTTTCGTAAGTACTCCCGACCAGTGTGAAGATCTTTTTTAAGGAGTTTTTCCTTTAATCAGTATTAGACCCACAACTGAAGACGTTTTAAAAATAAGTTTTTTGGACTCTAAGACCCTCTTAGAAGACCTTTATTTTAGTAATAAATTTTTGGTTCTGAACAGTTTCTACTAGAATCCTTCGAAAAGAAGATAATTTCCCAAAAAAAAAAAAAAAAAAAAAAATAGTCCCCATAAAAGACTCAATAGAAGAGTTTCTAAGAAGCTCCCAATGGGAACTCTCATAAGACCGAAATGTGTTCCTCATATTGACAGGATTTTTAAAAACTTGCCATTATTATTTAAAGGCCCACTTGGCAACTCTGCTCAAGACTGCTGATGATCTCAAAATCAAAGGACTTGCCGAAGTCACATGGAGAGAAAATGACGACGGTGTACCGACCCCGCCAACTCCAACAGCAGAGTTTCATTCACCAACTCAAGAAAGTATCTTTCCACACGATCATCACGAGCGTTCGTCACCGATTTTCGAAGGACGACGCACGGAGCGTCGTTCAGTCACACCTCCACCAATCGATGCTAGAAAATTACATTCCATGCCAACACTTACGCCCATACCAGCATCAAGAAACCCAGGCCAAGCATCGACGACATCATCAATGGAATTTCTAGGACCGAAACGTAAACGTGGTCGTCCACCCCTAGATGATGCCTACGATGTATTTAATATGTAAGTTCCAACGATGGTACATGAAACGTTCAAAATTTTGTAATATCTCCTTTAGACACAAGCTGGCACACTTCGCCAATCATATGGAACACCAAGCATACCTTGAAGCACAACATTATGCGGATGAGTCACGTCAACAAGCCGGTCGAACATCAATGTCGCCAACATCCGCGGCAGCTGTCTATCAGCATGTATGTTAATTATTATCGGGGCAATTGAAAAATTTTGATAGACCTATGGAATGATCCGTTCATTACACACATTCTTTACAGCACGTTCAACAACAACAGAGCAAACAGCGTCTACGACATCGTCCGAAACGTATCAGTAGCACAGATAATGATCACGATGAATCGCTTAATCCCGGTCCCGAATGGATTAACAGTAATTTAGAAGTGAATATCTCCGAGGCGACATCGAAAGCCGACGACAAAAAGAGTTCCAACGAAACAGAGAGTTGCAAATCAAGCAAGGAAGAGAAACTCGATAAAGGGGAGCCACCGAAAAAATCCGAACACAAGCGTCGTCAGAGATCATTGGATAATGACCATTCCGAACGTTACGAAAGGCCACAAAAACGAAAGAACTCACAAACCGAACAGCGAACGAATAGCACAACGTCCCACAAACAACATTCCGACGGAGATATCGAAAAACCCGATAAAGAACAGACTGAAGAGCAAAGCCATGAAACCGATACAGTCCCACAGCCAGTCGAAGAAATCGAAAGTGTGAAGCAAGTGCTGGAACATCAGCAGCAGCAGCAGCAGCGAAACGAGCCAGAAACCAGTGTAGCCAATTCGACTTCGAGGCAATCATCGCCCAATTTCGACAACACGTCGAAGTAGCAATCTAGCATCATCATCGACATCATCGTCGTCATTGCCGCCGCCGCAGCCGGGCCTGCAACATCCTCATTTTGGAAAATTTGCTCCAGAGGGCTATCTGCTCAACGAACATGGCATGTTAATGACACATGATTCGTTTGTTCATGCTCCGACGGCCAGCATTCCAGTGGCCGCCGGAAGCTCGACTTCTGCAAATGGCTCTGATCAGGAATTCGTCGATATCAAAATGGAAGACTTCGATGCCGCCGACTTGCGTTTGACAAGTGAGGAAATGTCCCAGTGGCAGGATGTCATTAAAATGGATGATTATTTGGCAAAGGGACGGCGACCACAATTTTGGGAGGAGCCATTTACGCGACGTGTAAGTATTCATCGAGGATGAAAAAAGAGGGGGATTTTGTTTTTTTTTAAATAGGGACCTTTATAAGAGTTGATCTTTTTCAGGTGTTGGATGCCATAAAAAATAAAAGACTTGAAATGAAAAAGGCTGCAAGGATTTTGGGCGTTTCTTATGGTACCCTGTATGGCCGTTACCGCGAAGTTTATGGCTGCTTAAAACATCCTTACAGGTTGGTAGGCAAATTTAAACTGTTAATCCTTATGTCTGAATCATTTTCTCTTACAGTAATAGCTCCGGCTATCGGCCTTCTTCCAGCCAGTTGGCAATTCAGCCACGTTTCGATATGGTTTGGCCAACTTCTAAGCGTGAATCGGCAGCATTATTACCAGGCCCATTAGGTTAGTTTATTCCAAACAATTCTTTGACCGATAATCAAAAATTTTAACACAAAAAAAAATTACTTCTCTTCTGCAGATATTGGCAAACTGCGACCAAAGGATCTCTCCGAACTATGGGCTAGACCGCAAATTTGAAAAAAGGTTAAAAAGTCCAAATATCATCCTTACACATTACTATGAAAACGCTGAATTTCCATTTGAGTATTCTATATAATTATCTATAATTTATTTTGAAATCAGTTAAGCGCTTAATTTTGTTATTACTGGTGCAGTTTGTAATTTTAAACTATCTAATTTAATTTATTTATTTTTCTAATATAAACGATAACAAGAGAAAAGACATTAGAAAAGACAATTCCCATTTTAGATAAATTCAGTTAGGATTAAGTCGTAATTAAGTTGTGTAGAAATTTCTTTAGCATTTAAGCATCAAAGCATCCCATTAAATGCGATTAAAAGAAAGAAAAGAAAAAAAAGAAGAAAAAACAAAATGGAAAAAGTAGTAAATATTTAAAATATTATTGTGAAAAAGCTTAAAATCTAATAAAAAAAATGAAGATATTGTAGCATTGAACGATTTTGTTTTTTGAACAAATAGGTCTTTTTCTTCTTGTTTTTTGTATATAGTAAAAGATCACAAAGGAGTTGAGACCCCTCAAAAAGTTTCATGAGAAATGTAAATAAAAAGTTTATGAGTAAACTCAATAGTAATGAATTTCCAATTTTGTAATAAGATAAATGCAAAATAAAGCCCTTTTCCCAAACGAATTACTTTGAATTTAATTTTTCATATAGGAATACTAAAGGAGATTTATAAAATTTTGATTTTTTAAAAACTTTAACTTTACTGTTTCATTATGCTTGCGTACCCACCAGAGGTACCCAAATGATGAGTTTCGTGTGGACAATATTCATACGAATATATTATTATTCATTGATATAAACATTTTTAATTAAAATGGTGATAAAATTTAAATTTTGTATAGAAAACTGAAAAATAAAATTTTTTTTTTCTAGCCAATAACAAATTGACAGAATTTCGGTATATGGGCATTTCCTAAAAAAGTAACGTTTTTTTCGCGTCCGTATAAAGCTAATTGCCTTTCGAATTTGCATAACAATTTTCATAAATAGAAAAGTCCGCATGAACTGCAAGAATGTATTGAGAAAGTACTATTTACCGCATTCTTGAATTCGGGACTTAAAATTACATACATTCACAGATACAGCCAATATTTATTAGTAAAATACTAATGTTGCTCAAGGTTCGGCTTGTTCCGAGGGTTTCCTCTGAGCTTGAAATGTTAGGATCTTATCTCTATGCAGCCTCGTTGCATGTCTGTCGTTCAAGAGAAGCAGCAAATAGAAAAAAAAAAGAATTATTATCCTGTTTTTTTCAGAATATTTCCTAAAAATATGCAATGGAATTTTTTAAAACCATATCCGTTTTTTAACCAAAACAGATCGTTATCGAAAACATATCGATAATCACTTTAAGGGATAGGGCTGGCAATCTATCGATAGTATCGACATGACTATCGACATGAAATCGATATTTTTCGATGCATGAAGCCGTTTACAGTAGTCAATTATTGATGTCAATTTTCACTTCTTGGCCGAGCAAAGTGCGGGCATTTAGAAAAAAATGGACCGTTTTTGGGTTACACATACTAGGTAGATCTTTTCGTGCCCCCTTTCGTACGCGGAAACATGGATATTAATCTAAAGGCGAATAAATATAATAACACTGCTCAACAATAAAAATGCCTTTGACTTGAAACCAATTTTTTTTTGTAGTATTTTTTTCGCTGAATCTCAATATATGCGTAAAATTTGAAAGTTAGCTCGCGTTTTTTAAATATCAGCTAAGAAAGGTTTTGCGAATTTTTGTCAATATTTTTTAGTCGTAGCCCCATTATCGTTCGACCGTTTCAAAAAAACTTTAATTTATATGAAAGAAGAGTAAAAATACAACATATTCTTCATACATATGGATGAAATCGGTTCAACAGTTTAGGCGCTATAGGTCGATAAAGGCGAGAAATTTATGAAATTTTTAACAATTTTGTACAAAAACTTGATTTCAAACCGATATAATTTCCGAAAAAGGTCCGGTATTTAAGTTCAGGCTATCTTAAGTAAAAGAGTGGATTTCTAAGACCATTTCAAGACCAAGACAAAAAATATCCGATGAATGGTTCATATTTTAATTGGGTTTTTAGAAAAAATGAGACGACTTTTTTTACGCCGGAAAATATGCCATATATTTTTTTTATATATTAATATAACTTAAAGACAGAAATAAAAAAATTGTGGCATATTTTCCGGCGTGAAAAAAGTCGTCTCATTTTTTCTAAAAACCCAATTAAAATATGAACCATTCATCGGATATTTTTTGTCTTGGTCTTGAAATGGTCTTAGAAATCCACTCTTTTACTTAAGATAGCCTGAACTTAAATACCGGACCTTTTTCGGAAATTATATCGGTTTGAAATCAAGTTTTTGTACAAAATTGTTAAAAATTTCATAAATTTCTCGCCTTTATCGACCTATAGCGCCTAAACTGTTGAACCGATTTCATCCATATGTATGAAGAATATGTTGTATTTTTACTCTTCTTTCATATAAATTAAAGTTTTTTTAAAACGGTCGAACGATAATGGGGCTACGACTAAAAAATATTGACAAAAATTCGCAAAACCTTTCTTAGCTGATATTTAAAAAACGCGAGCTAACTTTCAAATTTTACGCATATATTGAGATTCAGCGAAAAAAATACTACAAAAAAAAATTGGTTTCAAGTCAAAGGCACGCAAAAAGTTCGATTTTGTTGTGCAGTGTAATTTACGATCAATAAATGGCAAGTGCCTCCATCGGACAAGTAACCATGAGGCCTTTTACACTAGAAAGACGGCAGATCTATCGAGTATGTGTAACCAAAAAACGCTCAATTTTTCTATAAATTCCCGCACTTTGCTCGGCCAAAACGTGAGAATTCACAGCAATAATTGACTAGTGTAAAAAGACTTCATCGAGAACCGACCATTGATGTAAAATATCGATATTTTCAATCCATCGATGGTCAATCGTCATCCCTAATCACTAAACAGCTGGCTGGTTTGTTTTTCCTATGTAATGGGGATTGTTTTAAAAAATTTTAGTAAATAGAGTAGAATAAATCCAAAATGTGGGTAGAATTTGAAATCGATGGTAAAAAGTATTTTCTAATGTACAAAGTCGATTCTGGAAGCTATATAGACTGCGTTCTATACGACGGCAAACAGAGCTGGCACGAAAAACAAGAATTATGTATCATTGTGAAACGAGCGAAGGTAATTTTCCATTTCCATAGAACGTACATTTTCAAGTTTTTTTTTTTTTTAAACTTGAATTCTAATTGTTTTGTATATTGTAATATGAAATGTTTCAGGACATGAACAAACGTATACTGCAGCTTGATGAAGCGCTCGTAAAGGGTATTTTTCAAAATAGCAAGCCAGTGGAAGCCAATTGGATGATTGAAGATGAGCCGCATTGCTCGAAAAATTCCAACCTTAACCAACTTAAAATGAAATATATCTTAGGGACGTACCCATTTCATTTTACCTGGAACTTCTGCAAACAGACTGAACATGAAGTAAGTAATTTCATTGCTAGTCAGTAATAATTTTTCTTATTCTTATTGAAATTTGCTTCTGCAGTTTCAGCAGTTTATACTGTTTCCACTGTTCCGGATCGTTCAAGGTCTGAATCGACAAAACGAGGAATTGAGAGAAATCGTACGCAAGAAAGACCGTGAAATAAACCAATACAAAGCCGAAGGGGCAATTTTAAAAATAGGTTAGAATGTAACGAATTTTTTATATATATATATAATTTTTTTTTTCTAAATTCATATTTCATCATCTTTCGATGTAACAGTGACGGTCGCTACTCCAACTTTTAACTTTACAAAATTTGATGAAAAGTACGCGGACACGATAGAGTCAACGAAAGAGATACTGCAGATATCAGATTTGCTAAAAGCGCAATATAAACCCATGCAAACACCAATCAAATCAAATCATAACGTCCAAGGTGAGAGTGCAAAGGACAATGATGTAGTTAATGATGTGAAATTAACTCCAAGGCGAAGGTTAGTTATCGAAACGAAAAATTGACATTTATGTATATAAGGATAAGAGATTTGGTTTATTATTTAATGTTTCCTCAATTATGGTGCCTAGTTTCTCTTTAAATCAAAAGAGCAAATTTGTTTTCGAATCTTGAAAGTTCTCAAATTAAAAAGTCCTTCTTTTTTTTCGAGGCGACGTAAACTACTTGAGGAGCAAGAGCGTCGTCACGTTGAAAAAATCAAAACGCGAGCAAGGATCTTAGAGTACGAGAGTAGTCAGAGCGAGCAATTAACACCGAGTTCTACAGATGTTTCAGAAAACGAGACTGATAAAAAGAAACAAAATCCAAAAATTTCACCGAATAAAAAGATCGAAATTGATGTCGCAAATAAAGTCAAGGATAAAAATGAGAACAGCCAGTCCCCATCGCCCAAGAAGTACTTAAATTTCGATATTCATTAGCCGCCTTCATTTTGTTTTTATTGAAAAATTTATGTTTTCAGATCGCATAAGGAGACCGTCAAAAGTCCAACTGAACGCCGAAATCTTGTAAAGGTTCAAATGAGCGAAACACCATTAGAGAACAATCAGAGCCCTCAACTAATTAAAAAAAGCTCTTTAGAGATTTTGGAAACCGAAACTGAGAAAACAAAATTGCCAAAAATGTCGCCAGCTAAAAGTCCTGAAATTAACGTTCAAATTAAAGTCCAGGAAAAGTTTGAAGACACACAATCTATAAGGTTCGCAATGAAAGTACCTAATTTCCTTTATTTTTGTGTTAAAATTTGTTTTCTTTTTTTTTTTTTGTTTTTTGCTCAGAACTCAAAAGTGCACCGTCAAAATTCCAACTAGCAACACGCGAAGCCTAAGGAAAAGAAAACCAACTGATTATGTAGAAAACGAGGAGAGTCAAACTTCCTCTGAAGATTCGGTACCTGTGCAAAAATCAAAGAAAGAAGAAACTAATACATCTCCAGCTCAAATAGTTAGTCAATTAAATACCTCGGACGTCTCTGATGACATCAGGAGCATTATCGATGAGTGGAAGAAGCTAGAAGAGCTAAGGGTTGCTGACTTAAAAAATATTCGTACTACAAGAACGGGAAAGCGTATAAGCAATTAAATAAAATAAGTTAGTCAAATTACAAAAAATGTATTTTTGAGTGCTGTGTACATTTTTAAGCAATCTATTTAACTAAGCTAACGTTAGTCAGAAAGTGAGAATATAATTTTAATAAACGAATTTTATAATTTGGCTAAGATTTTTAATTGTTATAAAGAATTACAGAAACGATAGCGAAAATAAAAATTGTACAAAATTATTTCAAAACCACTTTTGTCCTATAACTCGATGTTCTATATTCTCGCAAATGGGCTTTAGATAAAAATAAATCTGAAAAGTGCGAGCGTAGGCTCTTCTTTTATACCAATCAATCTATAAATTAATGAATAACTAAAACTTATGGCAGAGTTTTCGGTATCGAACTGTTGAATAAATCCAACTGGAAATTGATAAGATAAAATAGATAAAAATTTACCTTTGAGTATCTTACGTTTGATACTTTATCAAAAATGTTTGGCTTCACTCTGCCTATGACCGCCGTCGTGTCGTTTGAGTCGCGCCAATATTTTTTCAAAGTTGCAAATAACGTAACAAAAATATGTTAATAACCATTGTCCGGAAATTACAGACTTCGATATTTATACAAATTTATGTATTTTATACATGCATAAACGCATTGAAATTCCTTGCCTCAAGGTATAGAAGTCATTTCTTTAATCAATCCAAATATATATATTCCAAATAATTTCTGTTTTTTTTTTTGTTTTAATATATATATTTTTTTTGTAGCAAAAAGTAACAATCCAAAAAATAACTTCGCTTTGGACGGTGAGCCTAAGATTATTGGTGGGTCACCAATATCAATAACACAGGCACCATGGCAGGTGTCGATACGATTGATTGAAAGGGAGTTATTGTCCTACGGATCGGGGCATATATGCGGAGGCTCGGTCATTACGCAAAGAGTAATTATTTCTGCTGCACATTGCGTTCTGAAGTGGGTAAAATGCATTAGAACAATTCATTTTCAATTGCTAGGACTAATGTCGAATAGTACTTTTCAGCATTGGTATTGAACCTCCAGCTTATCGAAGTGCCTCTGAATTTACGTTAGTCATGGGAACTCCATACTTAAATGTAGTTACTCCGAATACTTTGCAATATAATGTGCTCGATATCGCGGTCAACTCGAAATTCGATATGACCACAATGATCGATGATATTTCGTTATTTTTTATTAATGGTTTTATACCGAACGATTGGCCAACGGTCGCTCCGATTCCACTTAATCACGAAATGATACCAAGCGGAACCCTGTGTCAAATTACGGGATGGGGTAAGACCCGCAATGTGAGTATACCATATATAGTTTTTCTGTACGCCCATTATAACGACTTTCGATACAGGGATTTATTTCAGCAGTTCTTCTGGGAGCAGAAGTTCCTATCGTGAGCAGAGCAGTTTGCAATGTTAACTATAAAATGATAGGTCCTGGTATGCTTTGTGCTGGCTATATGGCAACTGGTGGCGTTGATGCTTGCCAAGGGTAAATTTTGAAGAAGAAAAAAAACGATTGTTTTTTCATAAAAATTCTTATTACTGCTATGGGTTAATTGTGTGTCCCAAATTCAGAGACTCTGGAGGTCCTTTCGTTTGCAATGGATTTCTGACGGGAATCGTTTCATGGGGACAGCTTTGCGCAGTACCTGGATATCCTGGTGTTTATACGAACGTTTCGTATTATTCGAATTGGATTAGACAAGCAAATTCGACGTTCAATTATTCTTACTATCTTACCGGAAAAGGTGCTAGAAACGAAGACTGGGGCCCGAAATTTATGATTCTATTTTTTATTTTATTTACCTACTTTTTTATTTAGTATGTGATTGGGGGCGGTAGTTTTCAAAAATTACGTTGGAAGGCTGTAAAATTTATGAATTATAGAATTTAGAAGAATGTGCGTTAATAAGAACCGGTTGAGAATAGAGGAAAATAAATTAATGAAATGAATTGTTAAGAATTATTTGAGATGTTATTAAGATTCGAATTGAAAGTTTCAAACATTTTTTTTTTTTTTCAAGACATTTGAATAACAACGAAATTACTCATTTTTATTTTCTTATCAATGAAAGACGTCATAAATGAAATTTTTGTTCAAAAGTAAACAAAACATAATGGCATATAAATTTTACAACTCGATAAGATAAAACACTATTCGCAAAGTGTTCTCCCATTCTACAATATGCATTATCTCCAGTCAATATTCTCAGCTTTGGATTGAAAGTGTCTTGTAACAAAAAGATTCTTAAGCGAAACGACTTCAATGATCATTCATTCATTCATTCATTCATTCATTCATTCAATGGAAACCTTTTCACTTTAAAACGATTGTATGGCAGTCGTTCCAGTCAATATTTTAAAATATGAGCACCATATGGGCATTTCCATGATGTCGAACGCGACATTCGCACGCATTCTCAGTGGAAAAAGAAATATACGAAAATTTTTTTTTATTTGGACAAATGGCGGAAGTTATGGCTCTTGACTAGCACTGTAATTGGTGCTAAGGTTGATTTCTGGAAATTGTTCGTTTTCAAGATAATTACAAAAAACTAAGGCATTCGCACGCTACAAAAACAGAAGTCAGTTTTGAGGCGAACAGTTCAACCACTGATTTTAGCGAAACTTGAGGCAATATTTTAATGCGACTAATTTTGTAATATTGTACATTGATGAATCTTAGAACTGGTTTTTATTTGATTCAAAAATATTAAACAGTTTAGTTTTTTATTTTATTTTAATCACTGTCGCACGCTACATGTCGAATGCTACATTTAGTTGCATCATACGTTTTAATTTAATGTGTACTTTTCATTTAATTGGACATGAAGAAGATGATGAAAAATGACTTTTAATGTTTTCAATATATTTATTTTCACAAAAAAAAATTATAAACTTAAAATATCTTCAACAAAGAAAAAAAAAAAAAAAAAAAAAAATATTCATCCTTTACATAAAAACTAAAGAATAGAAACTAACTTAACTGTGAATAGTATTACTTATATTAAATAAACATTTTTTAATGGAATATGCAGTCCTAGCTCCTTCAGGACTGCCCTCTTAATATGCCAACCGATGCTTCAAACTGTATTTTTAACATTGGCTTGTCATTGAGGCATTACCACTCCCACATTTAACTACTCCACGAATAGACCTACTGTGGTGAATTAGAGGTCAGTTGTCTTACACAAATACTCTACATTTTGACTAGTCATGTTCTGGGGTAACTCAGAGTACTCCTTTTCGGTAAGTTGACCTATCGCACCCTTGCTACTAAATCGGTACAACTCAAAATTTCGCATTTCTGGAACAATCATTCATTCTCTATTGAAACTTGCAAAAAATAATTATTTTTCTTAACTTAGTTTATTCTTAATCGACTACTGCATCAGTCTATATAAACATAAATTTTCTAGGTGTTGAGTTTCTTGCAGAAAAATGTGGTTGAAAAAAAAAAATTTGAAATGGGTTTAGGAGCAAGGGTGCGAAATTTATAAATTTTACACTTACGATGTCGCACGCTACAAACTTCAAATATGTCTCAGAGCCAAAGCGTTGATCATTTTGCAACAAAATTTTTTTTATTTAATTGCAATACAAATTGCTGTTTGCAGCGAATATTTGAGGCGCGTTGCACAAACACCTTTGACTCACTGATAACAAATGTTATTTTTCAATGTCGCACGCTACAACGAAATAAACGATAAAGTAAAGAAAAAATTTACCGTAATTGGCGATTGCATCGTTCCCTTTGCATTTTTCTTACATTCCTCAAATATAAAACGATATTTAAAAGTGCAAATATCAAAGCATAGTGGATGTTATTACGAACAATAATCAAAACAAAACGGGAAGAGAAATATTCAAAACATAACTTTTGCACTTGTGCGACTTTGCATTTGAATATTTCTAAATGTGTTATGAATATATGTGGAATATGTTTAGATTAGTAAAATTTGATCGATTCTCTATAAATATATGTAAAAACAACATACTTTTATAGGCTTTGAATTTTTTGACTCCGGTTGACATTTCTGTGGAAATGCCCATATGTGGTTTTGCGTGGTTAAGAAAATTAAATAGAAGACGAATGAAAATTTTTTTGAGTGCTCAACAAACTGATCATGCTAAGTTGAAATTTATTTTCACGGTTATCTTATCGATGACTCTTGTTTCTACTTGGCATTGATATCAGTTTGTGTCATCTCAACTTGGTTTAATTATTGTTTTGCTGTCAATCGACATTTCTTTAATAGTTAGAGATGATTTTTCCTTATGGAGTGTCGTCAGTTTTTAAGCATTCTTCAATTGTCAGCTCGTTACGTCAAAAGCACTATGGAAATATATCAAGAAAATCGCAGCCCAGTTTCATTAGCTGTATTGCCCTACAAATGTTTAGCAGTCACCCACCAACCAACACATCGACTTTAAAAGAAATCTTCCACAAAAAAAAATTATACGAAGTGGACGTTTTAAAAAAGGAATCACCATGTCTAGTGAAGAAGATTGTTCACAGAGAAATTTATTGAATTTGGAAGTAAGTTTTAAGAATCAATTTTAAAATTTAAATAATTTATTTTCATTTTTAATACCCAAGAGACTGCGTCGAGGGGAATTTCATTTGCGCGTACGTGTGAAACACCCAGAGCCATTCGTGATAGACCATTAAAAATGTATATAGAAATGATCAGCGTCATTGGGGAATTCGATTTAGCCATATCCGTCCGTCTGTTTGTCTGTCTGTTTGTCTGGCTGTCTGTAAGTATGTCCGTATACAGTTTTCTTATCGAAAAAGTTGAAATATTTTCACGAAGTTTGATATGCGTATTGGCGGGGACATGAGCAAGTTCAAGTTCGAGAATGGATCGGACCATTTTTAGGGGTACCTCCAGCACTAGGGTCTGCTATGGAGTGCACAAAAATTGCTCGGAAACCGAAACTTCTCGAAATATTTTGATGAAATTTTATATATGGAAATATTTAAAGGCATAAAATATAATTTCCAAAAATTTGAATAGTGGGTGTTTTTCGAATATTGCCTCTTACACCCGAAATTCAAATGTGACTTGTACTAAATTCGGCATATAGACTTATTTTATAATCGTAGACATCCTCTACCAAAATTGACTTGATCGGTCGATTTCTAAGGATACCTTCAGTACTAGGGTCTGTCACAAGAATCGCAAAAACTTTCGCAAAACCAAATTTTTCTCGAGATATTTCGATGAAATTTGGACCTTCAGGTTATATTTAAGCCCCCGGTTAAAATATACCTATATAACTAATGGTTTATCTGATGCGAATGGCTCTGGGTTCACCTGCCATCTCGGTCGTGGATATAAGTTGGGTCGTATTTTCTGTTTCTGTTCTTCTTTGTTTTCCTATTTTTCGTGGTATTGTGATACCGGTCCATGTGGATACGGGTCCATGTGGAGCTTAAGTGAGTCACTCTTTATGGTGGCAAAGTTTTCGACATTGAACAGGAAAAAAAATATGCGGAAGAAACTTACCCTGAAAAATTGCATCTAGTGGCTTATAATTGCCAAAATGCTCTATTACCCCACTGCGTATGAGTAATGTGGATTAAGTATACGGCGTGTGTCTCGTATTTTTTATTTGCAATTTTAAGCCACTAGATGCACTTTTTCAGGGTACGTTTTTTTCCTATTCAATATCAAAAACTTTGCTCAAGACACCAAAATAATATTCCGTATGATTAACGAGACACAGCTATGTCAAAAAATCGAAAAGGTGTAAAATATAGAATTTGAGTAAAAAAATGACCATGGCTGCCGTTTTCTTATTAGCGGCCAATTTGAAAAAACTAATGATGCAAAATGTAACGGTTCTCTAATTACATTTAGGAGAAAGTGTCAAATCCCACTCCCAACACCATCACCGAAAAAATGTCGCGCAGTATAATTTTTTTTAGCAGGGATAATGTTTTTGTGCTTCATCAAAGGAAAATATTTCAACGTTCAAGGGAAACATTTAAAGATCACACTGTTCCCTCACTACACTTCATTTAAATCAAAATGTAAGAAGAAACACAAATAAGCAAAATTTTTAATGCAATCAAAAGAAAAGTGCAAGATAAAGTTCACATTTGCAGCGTTCAAGGTTTGAGTATATGCAAATGTTCACGGCTCGACTACACGATATTTGATGAAATGAAAATTTTTATTTTCAGTTTCGAGCACATGCAATAACATATTTCGCTAAAATAGAACGCGGCGATAGCGTTCAATTAGCACTCATGCATCACACTTTTATGATTATGAAGAGGAATGCCACTCATCGCACTATTCATTCTCAAGTACCTAACCTGGAACGTGGTCTTACATTTGGGTAGTTCATCGATATTCGCATTTAATTTTTTTGTTTTATTGTTTTATTTTTTTTTTTTTTTTGATTTCCTTGATAATAATTCAATAATTTGAAAGCATTTCACATTCACAGGCAACAAAATCAAAACAGAAATAATTCCTTCCGAGAAAGATTAAAAGGTCTGTACCTATGTACGTATGTATGGATGTATGCAACCATTCAAAATCAAATTAATTCTTTTTATTAATCAACGCTTTTGAAATTATCTAATCAAAGCACCTTGTTGAGAGCTCTACAAAAAATATCTCCATCTATACTGCTGACACTTTTTGGGTTTTTCTTGCCAAAAATTGTTCATTGATTGCTTAAAGCCATTGTTGCTTCTTCATCAAAATCAGTCGTTGTCGAACATTTAATTATGAGCAATTAAAAATCCATTGGAGCATTTGGAATGGATCTAGCAATTTTCTTTAAAATAATAATAATTCTCGCATTTATTTATAGTGCAGCTCTAGGCGCAAGTAATTTCTTCGAAATGCAATAAAATGAAAATAAATGAATAAAATAAAATTACGCTTCTTCAGATCTTCGATTGCCGGGACTCCTGCCGGAGAATGTGACAAAAAGTAGCGATCCAAGAATAATCAATGGAACGGAGGCCAATTGGAATGGAACTCGCTATCAGGTTTCGGTGCGTGTTCGAAATCGGGATTGGTTTTTCGGCGGCGGACACATATGCGGAGGAGCACTCATTGCACCAGATATCGTCCTAACAGCCGGCCATTGTATTTGGAAGTAAGAGTATATTCCAACGCATACGAAGCTAACTTGGATTGTAGGCAAAAGAAAATCGCGAGTTAATTTCTTTAAATTTTTTATTTCTAGTTATGCTTCTAAAAGCCTACGTGAAGCCGGAGAATTTGTTGTCGGGTTGGGGAATTCAAATCGCTTTAGCCAGGAGAACACTTTAACGTTTAATGTTACGAAAATATCATTGCTTCCAACGCTCGTCGTAGCCCGGTATATTGATGATATTGCTATATTATTTTTGGATGGAAAAGTACCAGCGGATTATGCCTTTGCTGCTCCGATTGCCCTGAACCAGTTGAAAGATATTCAAGTTGGCACAGATTGTCTGGCTTCAGGCTGGGGTATGATGGAAACGGTAGATTAGTATTTTTTTTATTAAATATTTTTTTTTTTTTTTTTTAATGAAAAGTTTTCTTTTTAAGGGCGCAGAGTCTTCCGTTTTGATGACCGCTGACGTCCAGATTATTGATCGCGAGGCTTGCAAACTAAGTTACGATGAATATCTACATGATGGCATGCTATGCGCTGGCTACATGGATGGCCATAAGGATGCATGCACCGGCGATTCTGGTGGTCCACTTGTTTGTGACGAGAAGCTTGTTGGAATCATTTCTTTCGGATATAATTGCGCTGAGCCAAATTATCCTGGTATTTATACGGATGTATACCACTATATGGACTGGATAAGAAATGAGACAGGTATAAGTGGAGCTGGAACTCTTTCTTCAATGGGTATTCTAGCGATTTTATTATTGAGAATTATATGAAAATTTTGAATTGAATACGATTAAAGAACAGAACAGCCGAAAATTCTCTAATCCATGTGATGTATTCAAGCTGATGGCGATACTTTTCAAATAATCTCCAAAGTAGGGTGGAGGGGGAGAATAGAAGCATATCTATAGAGTCCCACATTATCCGAAGATTTTCTTCTAAATCGAGATGATACATTTTTTTGTTGCTTTTAGATTTTATTTTCGGGAATGATCGAGGTCGTCCCGTTTATTTCGAAACATTTTCAAGGGGTGCCGAGTGTTTTACTACCTCTAAAGGAGGTATGTTCGTATGTTGTTAGTATGTTCCTCCATTTGCTCTTGTCGTAATGCTCATACTACTTTTTTCGGGTATGGTTATCAAAGTAAATTAGGAGAAAATCAATATCAAAAGGATTTGCCTTCGCCTCAACTTTTTGTCGATCTGTTGGTATATTCCACCAAGCAAATGTACCTATGTACCTACTGGCTCAGCCCTTTTCTTATACCTAACTTCAATTGAAAAACTCTTAACCCGTCCATTTCCGCTTCGATTATACGGGGTTTTTCGTGGAAAAATAAATTTCATTTATAGATTTTAGAGATATCTTATCAACGATAGTAGTGAATGGTTACATATGCGCTAAAATCTGTGATAAGCCGCAAAATCCGATTGGAAATTTAATCTTAGCCCTCTGCAGCTGACGTCGTAGTCTCGCAGACCCCGCAAAACAGAAAATTTTGCGGGCTTTTGTAAAATGCGAAATTACGATCCTTGTGCTCTCTTAAAAAAATATCTTTTATTTCAAATTTTTGTAAATTTTTTTTTGCCTTGAAAACTGTTTGTTCCTATAAGAAATAAGGCCAGTTGGGAATCTCAAGAAGAAAATCAGTTAAGAGATGAGACGTCCGGTAGACCCTACGTCAGTTATCTTGAAAAAATTATACCATGTCAGCTGCAGACGGTTAATGAAATGCGAATTTTCGAATCTTTAACTACTACTACTACTAAACAATTTGAGTAAACGATCTTCTGAGTCCTGCTTTATTTCTGGTTTCCAACAGCGCAGGAATTCCTGCAAATATTCAACACCCACAAACATATGGAACGAATTCTAATAACCTAGCGGGTTTGATTGTAACTGGTTCCGTATGTTGGTATATGTTAAATGTGTGCATAAATTCCAGCGGTATTGAATTGGATTAAAAGAAAAGTATCCATTTAAATGAGAGGCACCGGTGTGGATTTCAATTCTTACATGTATTGTAAGAAAAACTTGGTCTAAACACACCAATTTTATTTTTTACTCGAAGCTTAACGAAGTGGCTCTGGGATAGCGAAGGGGATGCGTGCTATGCTCTTGATTCCAGGGTCCGAGGTTCGATTCCCGGCATAGGTGTAACGCGGAGAGTTAATGTCCCAAGCCAAGCACTGGTTTTTCAAAAAATCGCATGTTAGGGGCACACTACAAAAAAAAAGACAAACACACTCACACAAACACAAGAAAAACTCCTCGTAGTATCACAACAGGCCGGTATAATGGCCCAAGTGCCAGCCACTCTAACAAAAAAGGAAAGAACTTAACGAAAATAGCACTAAGCGGAGACTGTAAGGAATAAGTAACCAAGCCCCACAGCCACCTTTCGAAGAGTTCTCGATCGACTTTAAGCAAGAATGATAAAAAACATGTTTTCTACTTATCATTCTCGGGCCTTAAGTGTACCAATGAAGATATTAAGATCGATTGCAATAATCGAATTGGATTTCAAATTATCGAAACAAATTTTCAATCGACATTCAGCACTCGGCCTTGACACAAAAAAGAACAACTTAAAAACAGTAATGGCAATAACCTTTGTTTTTTTTTTTTTGGGTAAAATCTTTGCAAGCAAATTGGCTTTCTGTGCTTTTTATTGCCATTCAATTGAAACTGTCATAAACTAGTCGTGTTTGCCAGGCAAGCTTTTGTTCGAGACATTATCAATGTCTAATTCGATATAGAAATTAGGTATCGACGACGTTCACTCCCATTTTTACACGTTAAGATTAGATTAAAGTTATTTCAAAGATTTTCCCGCAATAAAATCGTTCGATATGACTTTAGGACAAAATCAATTGTGTTTTATGTTGGGCACTTTTAGTTTTCATGGGTGACAGTAATGGTGTGGCTGAAAGTTGGTGTGCTGCTATTGATCTGCACTTTTTCTGCACAAAGTTCATGTAATTGCACAAAATTCCAGAATTTTAAATAAAAAATAAAGAATAGAAATATTGAAAAATAATATTTTCTGATTTTGAACTTAAAGCATATCAATTTGAGGACATTGATGGAAGGATCATAAATGGCACCGTGGCTATTGTTAATGGAACGAAACATCAGGTTTCGGTGCGACGTCGACGCAATGATGGCTACTATTTCGGCACTGGGCATATTTGTGGTGGATCGTTAATTGCTCCGAATGTCGTGCTAAGTGCTGCGCATTGTTTTGTTGAGTAAGGACACCTTGCCGTTAATCAAATGAATTCGATCAATATAATTTATAGCTTCGAATAATTGTAGCTATAACAGTAAAGATCAGAGTTTTTTACCTCCCACCGATTTCATTGTTGTTATGGGAACTCTGAATCGTTTCGAAAGGAATAATCATACACTCATCTTCGATCTCAAGAAAATTGATCTCGCTTTAACGGTTTTCAATTTGAGTACTTACGAAAAGGATATTGCTCTCTCTTTTTGAATGATTCGGTACCACTTGGACATCCCACTCGTCGAGCCGATTCTTATAAATCGAAAGGAAATGCCAGCGAAAACAATTTGTCAAGCAACCGGCTGGGGTACTACGGAAGAAGTAAGCACTTATACAATTTCTTTTTCTTATAATTTGATCCTATATCTGCTTCTCTCTCTTTTCCCTCTTTCTTTATAATTTTCTGTCTCTTTCTCTCTTTCCCTTTTTTCCCTCTTCTCTCTCTCTCTCTTTCTATTTTCTCTCTTTCTGCCTCTTTTTCCTCTTTCTTTCTCTATTTTTCTCTTTTTCTCACTTTTCTTCCCTCTCTTCTTTTCTCTCTTTTTCTCTTTTTCTTCCTTTTTCTCTCTTTTCATTCTCTTTTTTTTCTCTTTTTCTCTCTTTTCTCTTTCCCTCTTCCCTCTTTTTCACTTCTCTCTCTTCTCTTCTCTCTCTCTTTTCCCTCTCTTTTTCTCTTTTTTCTCTCTCTCTTTTCTCTTTTCTCTCTCTCTCTCTTCTTTCTCTCTCTCTTATCTCTCTCTCTTTACTCTCTTTTCTCCTTCTCTCTCTCTTCTCTCTCTCTCTCTCTCTCTCTCTCTTCTCTCTCTCTCTCTCTCTCTCTCTCTCTCTCTCTCTCTCTCTCTCTCTCTCTCTCTCTCTCTCTCTCTCTCTCTCTCTCTCTCTCTCTCTCTCTCTCTCTCTCTAAAATAAAGGGCACCATTTCGGATGTTCTAATGACTGTCGATTTGGCCATAATTGATGTTGGAGTTTGTGCCAATGAGACCAAACACAGGCCCGAGACCATTGCTGAGGGCATGTTATGTGCTGGTTACTTAGAAGGACAGCGTGATGCTTGCACGGGAGACTCGGGTGGCCCATTGGTATGTAAAAAGCTTCTGACTGGCATCATTTCATGGGGAAAGAATTGTGCATTACCTTTGCTACCAGGAGTTTACACCGATGTCGCTTATTGGTCATCTTGGATTGATGAAAAATTGAGAGCAGAAAACATTACAATCCCAGGCGGGGCCGGCAACGTAATACCAAAGATATCGTTTCTATAGCTCTATTAAATGCATTAAGCATTTTAGAATTGTTGTTATTGGTTTAGTAAAATAAAATTGTGGAATTATATGAGAGGAGAAACAATATCCCCTCCCCTCTTTCTGCTCTATCAGTCCATCGCTGTAGGAACATACCTCGATTGGAATGTTTGTCGGATTTACAGAGCCAGGGCTGGTACTTAACAGATCTAAGTTCATTGAAAATGGAATCGATAAGTAATCATTCTATCTAATGAAAGCTTCGATCTTTATATCGCTGTCCTCCGACTTCCTTAATAAAGAGAACATCTTGTTTTTAGCTGATAATTAGGGAAGAAAAGTTTTTAGGGGATTTTTCGAGAACCAAATTTTCGAATTTTCGCCTTAATTTGAGACATTGAGGAGTGTGTGTTTATCCCTTACAAGATTGGGAAAAGTGATTAAAATTCATACTCAGTCTTGCATTGACCTCGGCAGTTTTGGACCACTTTTCATACACATTAAGTGATGATAAAGTTCAAAAAGCTCCCTGATTTTTGCTTGACTTCTGCTATGTGACCCTATACGATTCGCTCCAATTTAGACCATGCAGCTCTTCAATCAGAACTGCCTAGTCTAAATCGGACCTTAAAAATTGAGGTGATAACAACTTCGATAACAAATGACAAAAACATTGAGTCGTCTACGACTTTGTCGATGACATATCGTATTCAAAACAAAATTTTTTTTTAATAAAATTTAAAATAAGTGGGTATATAAAAAATTATTGCCGCTAAAATTTGGGAACAGAATTGTCGCTATGGAACCTCCCTCAAAGTTTACGCTTCCCTGGTTTATATCGTACATCGATAGGATGTGGCTTAAATTGAGTCTTTTAGAAATTCTTTGTTTTCTTTTTATCCCTTATGCAAGTAAGTAGTATTTTAGCTTATGATCAGTTTAATTTTTTATTGGACTTGATCGAAAACCGATTAAGTCTGCTTAAGATAAATGCCTGAATTCTAACAGCGCCTAAATTGCTGCAAATATTCAACACGTGCAATCATATGGTGCCAGACACAATCAAATGCTCAGTTGATTGGAACTGATTCGACATGTTGGGATGCATTGAGTATTTGCAGGACTTCAGTCGCATTGAGCCAGCGACTTTTTCCCCCTGTATGTCCTCCTATACCGTATTAATTTTTATGCAGAATGCTTCCCTAATCAAACCGCGTCCGGCCGAATCATAAACGGCACAGAAGCATCATCGGAAGAAGTCATGTACACAGCATCATTAAGGAAAATTATTTCTGACCACCAGTGGTTTGGCCAAGGACACATTTGTGGAGGAACATTGATAAAGCGGAATGTTGTCCTAAGTGCGGCGCATTGTTTTCGTGGGTAAGATAATCCAAAAGTTTTTTAAAAATAATATTGAAAATATTCAAGCAGTAAATACTATATTAATGAGGCCCGTGACGTCTATGTGGTTATGGGTAATCCGAGTCGTTTTGTTCTCGATAAGAACACCCTTATTCTCGATGTTTTAAAAGTTACATTGCACGAGCGTTTCAATGCTCATACCGATGAAAATGATATTTCTTTGGTGTTTTTACGACAATCAGTACCAACTGGCCACCAAACTATTCGACCAATCTCCCTAAATAGTTTTGCAGTTCCTGCGAAAACAGTGTGTACCGCCGCTGGATGGGGACTGACCGAAACCGTAAGTAATTCCAAAGCCTTTCGATGTGAAGACAAAAAAAAAATTTTTTTTTTAAATAAATAAAAATCGTCCCAAGGGTGAACTTTCATCCAATTTGATGAGAGTAAAACTGCGAATAATTGCGTTACATCAATGCGCAGCTGTGCAAGAGCCTGGAAAGGTTGTAAGCGAAGGAATGTTGTGCGCTGGGTATATGAAAAAAGGACAGCGTGATGCTTGCAGTGGGTAAAGTATTATAAATTTTAATTTTTTTTTTTGCATTGAATCGAATTATTTTGGCATGGGTGAATTTTTTCTTCTCATACAGTGACTCAGGGGGACCATTGGTTTGTAACGGAGTTCTGGCTGGGATCGTTTCGTGGGGAACGGGTTGTGCCTTACCCTTCAAACCTGGAGTTTACACGGATGTTGCATTTTATTCGACTTGGATTGAAGAAAATTTAAAGCCAACGAACCACTTAAGCGAAGCGAAAGCCAAAAGTAGCACATCTCATTTGGAAGGACACTTCTCTATGATATTTCTTTTCATAGTTGGATATATAGTTTCGAAAACGTTTGAAATACGGTTTAGATATGTTAGAAACATTTTCACTTTGTAAGTGAAATTCTCTTTTAAACGAATTTCTAGTTCCTGGGGAATAAAAGTATCGTATATTTTATATTTATTTAAATATTTTTTTGTGTATTTTTTAGAGTTGTAAAATATCGTTACTATTCGGTAAAATGTAATGACTACTGTAGTCAGTAATCAATAACGTCTCGTTACTGATGGAAGGTTCTCGTTACTAGTACTATTTTTGCACACATGCTAGCTGATGGTTTCCGGAGTAATTAAGTACTCAAATAATGAGTCCGCAAAACAGTATGGTAGTAGAGTGAGTTGAGTTCATATTTTATTACTAACTACTGAATGAAGAGTCAAAGAGCATGAGGGAGTTTTGATTACTTTATCAACCTTGAGTTCATATAGAACTATTGCTGCAACTAGGGATTCCAAAAAATGGCCAAAATGCCAATCCCGGGATTTCGGGATTCCAAATTTTCAATCCCGGGATCCCGGGATCGGTCCCGGGATTAGGAAGAATGCTTAAAACGAATAAATTTTTAAATATTTTTTATTTGAGCTATGTTTCACATTAACAATAATAAAAAAAAACAAAAACTTAATAACATTCCAGTTATTTGAAGCATAACAGCTGAATCAGTGATGTTAAATTCTTTTTCTGATATTCCCTACACAGCCCCAAAAAATCACTACTTTTTCCTTTGCTTACACAATTTTTTCCCTACAAAAATTCTTAAGATTTTATTTACTTATATTTGCATTATCATAGCTGAATTACAATAGTCTGGCGACTGCGTATTTTAATGGTTTAAAATACAAAAATCGATTTTCTCTCACAAATCAAATTATTTTCTAATCAGTTTTTTCGTTTTCCACCAAACCCAGCTGTCAAAGTCGTGAGGGAATTGTACCTACATTTAACAACACTGCAGCTGATCGGAGAGCATTCGGCTAACTGTGAGGCTACATAAGAGATAAATGATGGCACGCTACGTAAAACATGTAGTTATCGCATTTAATGTACTAAACGTACAAAAATAACCATCGTATAGATTTTTATGTCCACTAACGTATTACACCCACTTGCAACGTTATATCTTAAAGCATTTTCATCTGATTATATTTCGATATTTCTACCTCGACAGTTAAAAATAATTGCAAAAATGCCCCGGGACTAACGAAGACTAATCCCGGGATTTTCGAGACTAGAAAACGTCCGGGATCCCGGGATCCCGGGATTGGAATCCCTAGCTGCAACTATGGAGTTTTCGCTTTGTAACGGAGCTTAGGCACTGATTTGTAATCGGTACTCAGTGCTGAAGAGCATTAAATTGTTTGAGTACCATGTACGAGTGTGGATGCCGAGAAGGCTTTTTCTTGTTCGGAAATAATTCTAGTCCAATAATAAAGAAGCATAGTTTCGACTTTTTGTACTTATGGGAAATTCCACGAGAACCTGTCCCATCCGTGACAGCTATTCTGAGTATAAACTGTGTAATTTCAGTTCCTAACGATTTTTAAACGTTTTGAAAATTTTAGATCTTTGAGAGTCACGTCCTTTTTTTTATTATTATGAGCTTAAACCTAAAATATGAGTGTCACGTGTGGGACGGAATTCATGGAACTGCCCTTATAATATTGAATTTTACAACCTTTCTTAATTATTTTGGCTCTGGGATAGCGTAGGGGATGCGTGCTATGCTCTTGAATCCAAGTTCCGAGTTTCGATTCCCGGCACAGGCGAAACGGAGTGTAATGTTCCAAGCATAATAAGAAATACACACTCACACAAACATAGGAAAACCTCCTTGGTATCACAATGGGCCGATTAACGGCCTAAGTGGCAGCCACTTCAACCTTCAAACCTTCTTAAATCTTTATCAATTTTCCTGAATTTCCCATCTTTGATTTTCCTTAATATGATCGTTCAAGACCAGTGCCGTAGCAATTCTGTTTTGCGTGAGGGGGAAAAATTATTTTTCCAATTTGCGTGGGGGGGGGGAAATTATTTTTTCAATTTTATTCATGGGCAAAAACAAAAATGCGTGGGGGGCAAAGCCCCCTCTTTCCCCTATGGTTGCTACGGCACTGTTCAAGACTGATTACGTTCAGTTGATTTTTCTCCCGATCGTATTCGCAAAATATTGGTCAATTTTTACGAATGTGAGTGTGAATGCGAATGTCAAAAATTAGGTGAATATTCGCGAATGCGAGTATTCGGTGCAACATTGGTTGAATTATTCTAATATACTATTCAAGTGACGGCATGCTTCGGGAATCCTAATTTTTTTCTAAAGAAAACAAAGAAAACAATTAATTTTAAGCTTCACAGGCGACATTGGCCGACTTTTTACAGATAACGAGTGATGATGAAGTTGGAGAAGCTTGCTGATTTCGATAAAAAGTTACAACAAAACATTGAGTCGGCTACGAATTTGTCGTTGACATATCGCTTTCAAAACTAACTTTTTTATAAAAGTTAAATTTACTGGAATTATATAAAATTATTGCCGTTAAAACCTGGGAACAAAATTTTCAGTTGGGAACCTCCCTCAAAGTTTTCGGGGTTTTTTTTTGTTGGTTTATATCGTACATCGATAGGATGTGGCTTAAATTGAGTCTTTTAGAAATTCTTTGTGTTATTTTTATCCCTTATGCAAGTAAGTAGTATTTTAGATTATGATCAGTTTAATTTTTTATTGGACTTGATCGAAAACCGATTAAGTCTGCTTAAGATAAATGCCTGAATTCTAACAGCGCCTAAATTGCTGCAAATATTCAACACGTGCAATCATATGAAGCCAGACACAATAAAATGGTCGACTGATTCCATATATTTGGATGCGTTGAATATTTGCAGGATTTCACAAACAAACAAAAAATCCTGTGCTTTCGGAATTGAGGAAAAATTACGCAAAATGAAAAAATATGGTTTGGTATACAAAAAAATATGTGAGAAATGAGGGGTTTTTCCGCACTTCGGGCAAATTAAACGATTGTCTTTTTTTCATCCCGTATGTCCTCCTATACCGTATTAATTGTTATGCAGAATGCTTTCCTTATCAAACCGCGGCCGGCCGAATCATAAACGGTACAGAAGCATCATCGCATGAAGTCTGGTACACAGCATCATTAAGGAAACGCTTGGGTGACTTGTTTGGGCGGTACGGCGACGGACACTTTTGTGGAGGAACATTGATATCGTGGAATCATATCCTAAGTGCGGCGCACTGTTTTCTTGGGTAAGAATTAAAAGGAAAATAATAAAAGACAAGGATTATTTTTTTTAATGATTGAATTTATGCAAAACATTCAGCACCAACTATCAAAATGAAGCCCGTGACGTCTATGTGGTTATGGGCAATCCGAGTCGTATCAGTTTTGATAAAAACACCCTCACTTTTGCTGTTGTAAGCGTTATATTACACGAGTTCTACAATCCTGAAAACTTTGAAAACGACATTTCTCTGTTGACTATACGGGAAAGTGTACCTTATTGGCACCCAACTATTCGACCGATTCAACTATGTCGTTTTAAAGTTGCAACAAATACAATGTGCCGGACTTCGGGATGGGGACTTACCCAAACCGTAAGTCATTCCAAGTCTTTTCGATTAAAAGTAAAAAAAAAAAACATTTAAATATAAATAATAATCCTTCAAAGGGAAAAATGTCTACCAATTTGATGAGAGTAGATCTGCCAATAATTTCGGTACCCCAATGCGCTGCGGTGCAAACGCCCGGTATGTTAAAGAGAGGAATGTTGTGTGCTGGGTATATGACAACAGGACAGCGTGATGCTTGCAGTGGGTAAAGTATTATAATTTTTATTTTAATTTATTTTTTTTTGCATTGAATGAAATAATTTTGGTATGGTTGATTTTATTTTTTTCTCATACAGAGATTCAGGAGGACCATTGCTTTGTGAGGGATATCTGGCTGGAATTGTTTCATGGGGAAAGGGTTGTGGGTTAGCCTTAAAACCTGGAGTTTACACGGATGTTTAGCTATTATATACCTTGGATTGAAAGAAATTTAAATCTTGGAAGAACAATTTGAAGTCAAACGAAAACCAAGGTAACTCATCTCATTTGGAAGGACACTTCTTTATGATCCCTTTCATAGCTGGAATTACTGTTTCTAAGACGTTTGTAATTCTATTTACATACCTATGTTAGAAACAACATTTGCACTTTGTAAGTGAAATTTTTTTTTTCCTAATTTTTAGTTCCTGCAGAATAAAAATTGAATAGCGGAACACTTTAGCAGTCCGTTGCTAAGAGAAAAAAAAATTGAAGATTTGAAGAAATTATTGAAGTTAATTTTTGTGTCCTGCGATTACTTGCACAGTTGCGAGTAGGTTCTTTGCTTCCTTGGTTTTGAGATTAACCTTCACTAACCTACTTTTTTTAAACCAAAAAGGAAAAACGTTCGTTTCAAGCCTCCCAATTAGCTTACACAGAATGTTCAAGAGTCAAGTGCTCGCATTGGAGGTCAATAGTAAATGGATAGAGGTAAAAAGAGTAAACAAAGCTTGGCAGAAAACTGTATGAAAACGGCGATACAATTTACGCTTTGAAATTTAAATAAATTCTTCCACATATTAATATTTAAAAAAAATTTTTTTTACTTACAATTCTTTACAATATAATAATGAAAGCCCCATGTTAGAGGTGAGTTGAGATGAGAGAAAGGCGACCGGTCCTTTGCTCTTTAGACCGACCCGCGGTCGACCAAGGACTGGTCCCAATTACTGCAGGGTTCATATACATACATATATGTACAGCAAAATATTACGCTAGCTACAAAGAAACCAATGGCTCATATATGTATGTGAGCAGGTGACCCGGTTTTGGCCGCCTTAAGAGTTTTGTAAACTTTGAAGTCTTCAAATTTAAACTGTTTTTTTTATCAATGGCACGATTTTTTGTAAAATGTCATTAATAATATAACTAACTTTGCTATGAAAAAGAATTTTTTTCAAACATAAACTTGGTAAAAAGTTATCAAAAAAAAAAAAAAATAAGATAAAAATCGTTTAATGCTATTTCTGGCCATTACTAATAAAATGTGGAATCTCTCAAAAAATTTTAAATCATTTCTATGCCTTATTTAGAACGCCTTAAAAACCTAAAAGGCCCAAAAGGGGTCAGTCGCCAAAACCGGATCACTTGCCCTGTATAAGGCAAATGGAGTGAAATATGAGTGCGGAAAGAGTCATGTAGAGTCACTCTTAGATGCACTAATTCAATGTATCAAATGGATTTCGAATTGGAAGACATACAGCCCTATTTCAAATCAATAGACCCTTTTTCCCTTTTTCCCCTAGAAATGCTTCTCTGCTCAAAAATGGAGAATTCTTAGCGTCAATTTAAGGAAAAAATTGATAAACTCTGCGTGAAAATGGTCGCAATTCCTGCCTCCTTTATATTACCTTCCCAGCGTGCTTAGAATGAGAGAATTTTTTTCAAATCCGTGGGGGAAAACTACCTGGGAACATTTAGAATCGGGGCTGATATATGTACTTGTGATTGTTACAGGATTCAAATGTTTGCTGGATTAAGAGTTGTGCGCATCTTCCTGAATTTAAGTTTATAACTTTATATTGTTTTATATACTTATACATATATGTTTTAAGTGAACATATGTACGTGTTGAAATTAAATATTTCCTGCTGTCTTGTTTGTTTGAAATTATGGCATTTCATTCAAAAGAAATATTCACAGCCTTTGAAAAAGAGATTCGCAACTAACTGATTGTTCGGGCTACCACGATTATGTATTATATAAATATATATATATATATAATAAGGACCACTTACCTTTGATGTTCTCCGAAAATACCGCTTCGTAAAAAGATGATGATGTTACTGGAACTGTCGTAGGAAAATAGTTCGCAATTATGCCGGAGGATTACCCGAACGCGCGCGGCGTAGTTGTTAAAGATTTGAATGAAGTTCGAGAAAGACGAAGGGTTCTAATTAACCGCGAAGGAGATCAATTTCGCGAGATGGTTTACTTCACTACGTCACGCACTGCACTCGAGTCGGTCACAACGCGTTTCACTCTGCGATTGCATTTTTTTCGGTCCTTTCCAATATAAATACAGTCGAGCACTGTTGCCACGTTTCACTGGAACCTTTTTCTATACGAATTTTCATCACAACTGTTTCGTCGATTTCAGGATCGAAAGACTTAACGAAAGCTTAACAACGTTCGCGGCGGTGTTCAGAGGATCGATTTAAAACTAGGATCGAACAGTGTTGTTAGTGTGCTGTTTTTGGCTGCTCTGCCGCCCTGTGCGGTGTTGCCGCCGTTTCTCGATTTCGCTTCTTAGTCCGCGGTCACACAGGTGCAATGATGAAATCGGACAATGATTTTGCATAAATATTGGTAATAGGGTGCTATCACTTCCATATCAATGTGTGTTATCGAGCTTAAGACACCCTGTATGCACTCCAAGCTCATAAATCGCGAACTGTCAGCAACAGCTGAAAAAAGAAAGAAAATTTTGTTTTCATTACATAATTTTTTGTTTTGTTGTGCGCACATTCGTCAAAATTGCCTCAAATTGCGCGATCGAAAAAGAAAAAAAAATTGAATTATTTTATAATTAATAAATATTGATGAATTCATTTCTTTTTTATTTTCTTTGCAAACAAATCTTGATTTCCATGTGAATATGGGATCATTGTTTTAATATTTTTAGCCTCATTAAAATCAAAATAAAGAAATTATAAAGATAAACCTGTTCAAATTAACAATCGCATGTCAACGGAGCGAAAGCGAAGTGTTGTTTGGGAGTTTTTTGAACTCATTCATTTCGTGCAAAGTTTAATTGACCAGCGTAAAGCAAAAGAAGTCAATTTAAGTCAACATAAAACTATTCGTATCAATTATGATTATAATTGAAAATAATATGGCAGCATTTGTTGCTTCAATGCAATTCGTTTGATGTCTGGTTTCCAATAGCACACAGCGATTCCGGTTAATATTCAACACATGAAAACATATTGAGACACTTCTAATCAACTGCGGACTTTATTATGACTAGTTCCATCCCAGCAAACATATTCGGAGGGCTCAGAAATATGAGTCCGAAATGAGTAAGAAATATGGAGAAAATAAGAAAAATAAGGAATAATGCTTAGATAAGTAATTGTTAGTAATATTTTAGCCTTTTTTCCAACCAAAGATGATGAGATCATCGCATTTTTGTGCTTTTGGCTTTACGTAAGCTAGTTAATTATGAAGTGCCAAATATATTAACAAGTAACTAAGCAGGTAGTGAAGAAATTGATTAATTACCTCACTTTTTTTTTACTTAATGTAATAACTCAATTGGAATTTACAGTCAGTCATCTTAATAAAGATCTTTTTCTCACGATACCTTTGTGTAATTATAGGTCAACGATGAGATGCTGCGGTTCTAGAGAAAAAATTTCAACAATTTCTAAGTAGCTTTATACCCGACACACTCTGTGTCGAAGCTATATTGCATTTGTGCGTACGTGTGTAACACCGAGAATCATTCGAAATAGACCATACATACAAAATGTATATAGAAATGATCAGTGTCACCAGGAGATTCAATTTAGCCATGTCGATCCTTCCATCTGTTTGTATACAGGTTTCATATACAGGGTGTTGAGCTATTTCCACGACATTCGGTATGGGTATTGGTGGGAACATAAGCAAGATCGGACCATTTTTAGGGGTACCTCCATTACTAGGGTCTGTTATGAAAATCATGAAAAATCGTGTTATCTAGAATCTAGAATTTTTCATCTTTGAAATTTTCAATGAATTTAATCTGTTTCCATAATCGTGTCCTTTAATGGGCGGTTGCTCTAGTACTAGGGCATGGCACAAAATCGTAGTTTTTCGAGAATTTCTAATGAAATCTGAGCGTATATTTAGGCCTTCGATTACTTTGAAAATATTTGGTCACCAGAACAATCATGTGAATACCATGTCTGTCATCATAGATCGATCTTCCATCTGTTTGTATACAGGTTTCATATACAGGGTGTTGAGCTATTTCCACGACATTCGTATGTATTGGCGGGAACATAAGCAAGATCGGCCATTTTAGGTACCTCCATACTAGTCTGTATGAAAAATACTGACTAGAATTGATTTTTTGAATTTGACTTCATCGTCCATTTAATAGGTGCTCTATAGCACACAAGATCGTTTTTCGAGAATCAAATTGAGTATATGCCTTCGTCTGGAAATCCACAATCTGTAAAAAAGTCGCAAAAATGGTCTATCTGCGACGCTATCTGTTTTATGAAAAAAGTGTGCAAACATACATGTCTGTGTCGGGTATTGTATTGTCAGGCTTGCCTCAATATAAAACCGTTACTTGGTTTAATCTCTAACTGCTGGGGAAAGTGTATGGAAGTTGAGTATCAAAAAAAAAAAAGCTTCAAAATTCGATCATTCGTGTGTACGTTTTTAGGTTCATCAGGCGTTAATGGTTTAATAGTTGTGTTGGTGTTTAAAAATGAACTGTTTCAGTCGTCGTTGTAGATCGAGACCCCCTTAACGGGATTAATGAAGAGATTTTATGAAATCTTATTTAATTGCTCATTAGTTAGTGCAATTGAGTTCGATTAATCACAACACTTAAAACAAAATGGATTCCATATCGAAACATGATATTTTAATTATTTGCATTTGACATTTGAGGTAAGTGTATGTAAGTAAGTTGAGTATACGGAATTCCTAAATTTTGGTTTGTTTGTATGAAAAGCTATTTTATGATGGCCATTCGAGCGGCTGTAAATTTGTTAATAATCCTTATATGTACTCTCTACCAGCATGCCAGCCTATGTATAAGAAATATTAAAAAATTTGAAATTCTCAAAGAGGTAAGTCAAATTCACAACCAGCATTCAGCTATTCTCAGACAAAAGACCGAGCGAAAAACCCCGAAAGAAAGTTCTGCCAAGCAGGAAATGCCATTCTCGAATATAGCCGAAAAAAAGGGCAAGAATTATCAAGAATGTTCTTAAGTGAAAAAGGCATATATCCGGGCTGCTTATCCTCGAGGGCGTACTGTGTTAACTAATTCTGCGTATACATATCTCCAACATTTGTTCTATTCGTTCAATAGGCGTTCGCTCTTTGAATGGAAAGAAGTTCCGTTATCTGAACTCTCACAATATTCTCCAGAATTTATTTTTGGCACAATGCGGGAAAACTTAAAAATTCTTCACACATTTGGGTTTTCCTTAAAAATATGATTTTTCCGCTCTCAGTTGAACACATGTATGTAGAGAGTACCCTGTAGCATATCTACATGTGTACATACTTTCCTAATTGAAATATTGTTATGCAAAATATACATACCTAGATAGACGCATATACATAAGTACTCGAGCGTGGCGATCCCTCAACATAATACTTAGATCGTATTTTTGTTTATATCTTTAATGTGTATAAATTTCATTCCGCCATGGAAAATAGCCATTTCAGTTACTTTCCCTTTGATGAATGTACGATTAAGATAAGACTTCTGCTCCAGAGGCCGCGTTACCAACTTAAAAAAAAAAAAAAAACTACAATTTATTCATTATTTGCATTTTTGAGTCGTTTAACCCTTTCACTACGATTGCAAGCATTTTTATACCCGAAACACACTGTGTCCAGGCTATGTTGCCTTTGTGTGGTTGTGTGTTACACCGAGAACCATTCGAGATAGACCATATAAAATATGTATAGAAATGATCAGATTCGATTTAGCCATCGTCCGTTCGTCTGTCTGTCTGTCCTTATACAGTTTTCTTATCGAACGAATTGAGCTATCTTCATGAAACTTGGTATGCGTATTGGCGGGAACATGAGCAAGATCAAGAGAATGGACGAGATTGGACCATTTTTTAGGGTACCTCCAGTACTAGGGTCTGTTGTCTGGAATATTTAGAATCGGGCTGCATATCTGAATATGTAGCTTGGTAGTGAAAGGGTTAAGATTTCAGTTGTTGATTCCTTAAAACTCATTTCAATAGTATAAAGATATTCCATTGCGACTCATTCGAAATCCATTCCATAGATGAGATCAATGCTATCAGCATTTTTTTCTTCGACCAGGCAATATTCATTTCAATTTGAGGTCCTATGAAAATGCGTGCCTAAGTACTCAGAGAAACCTTGACGTCTCCAGCGATTCAAAATATTTTGCATTAATGCTAACGCAGCCTAATGGTATGCCCAGATAGCAGTTTTGCTCTGCATCGCATTACATGCTCAGACACACACACACACACACATACGCGACACACAAATCTGCTCTTTGCGATGCTTTTTTTCTTCTTTTCTTTGATTTCGATTTCTGATTTAGGTGTTGTTGTTCCTGCCGTTTCCGATGTGTGGAGGAGCGTGCAATGCTCAGTCGTCGTTCGATCGTGCAAATATAAAGTTGGAAATCGACTTCGAGATGAAATCGCGGGTAACTTGAATGTGAGTTTTCCCTGCGAGGGAGCCAAAGCGGAGCGAACCGAACCGAACCGTATCGCGTCGAACCGAATCGAATGGAGAGAGCGATTTGTTTTTAATTTTATTAATTATGGAAATCAAAGAATTTCAACATGTGTTCGCAAAGTCGCATAATCCAAATGCCAGTTTTTGCATTCAAACGTATAAATAAATGTTAAAAAGAAAAAGAAAAACATGAGATTGCATGTTGAACTTGATAATTTTGTTTTTAGTGACGTTCAATAAAAAAGAAAATTAATTATTTAATTCAAAATAAACCAACGGGCCTATTCGAAGGTGTGATGAAGAAAAATACACATTTTCTTAGTCAACACCAGCCGGTCAAAATAAAGTGTTTTTTTTTTTTTTTTTGTGAGGAGCATTCCAAACAAGTTCTCCGAACGCTTGAGAATGTTTTGAGGATTGTTGACGTTGCAAAATTTTATTGCTTTGATCTCTTTAAATGCTGAGGCAAAGAAAACAAAAAAGATTCGATCTCAAGGCTTATTGCCACGTCTTTGAATAATTTGGCCGATGAATTTTTTCCAATCGAAAAGCCTAACATTAGGAAAAAAAAAAATATATGAAATTCATGAATGAGCAATGAGGGAGCGAACATCTAACACCAACTTCAAAAGTGCCTCAACTCAAAAGTATTTTTTTTTACAAAGCTCAGTAATGAAAATGTTTCATTGAGAAATGTGATTGATTTATAAGAGCCCAAGATTTTATGGACCGACAAATTTCAAAACAAACACTCCTACATGCATATATACACATGGCCATTTCCTCAAAAAGTAACGTTTTTGTCGCGTCCGTATAGGTATATGTATGTACATATGTAGCTCATTGGGTGCATTCAGCTGACTCAACTCTTGTGCCACTGTTGAGTATACTTCGGCTAAAAGGTGCGCTACCAACTGAGCTATGCTCTAGCAAACGTGGTGTCCTAACGTGACGAAAAACGGAAGCTGCTTTATTCTCTTTACCTGTTCAAATGAAAGAGTCTACGAAAATCAAATGAGATTATTGAAGTAACTTCATTAGACCTGACAAGCAATATTTTTAGCTTAAAGGTCATAAATTTTAATCCAAAAATTCCTATTAGTTTTCTATGGATTGAGGTACCTATAATATGGTAGCGTAACGTAAAATTTACGTGACAATTTTTCAAAAATGTATTGTTGTCATGAAAAGAGTCTTAAATTGTTACCTCAGTTCTTTTCAATTATGGATAGGACATTATAAATAAGAGTGTAAATTATACTCTTTGTTAATGACAACATATTGATATGCTTGCGGAATCAGAAAATAATTAGTGACTAATTTTTAATGGCTGCTTTTGATTGCTTCTTTGGTTGGTTGGTTGAATTATTATGTAGGATTAGTGCAATAGTTAGAGTTAATTAAATGGCTCAACTGTCATGGAGAAAACACCGTTAAGAGCAGGGCCGGATTATAGGATGGACCGGGTAGGCCATGGCCTAGGGGCTCCCACATTTTAGGGGGCCCCGCAAACAGTAAGCTAAACAAATTAATAAATAATTGAACACTTTTTTTTTGTTTTATATAATTTTCAATAGTTTTTTGGGGAATAGTGTCAATTGTATCAAATGGGGATTTCCGCTCGGGAATATATAATATATTTGTTAAGTACTCCCAACGCCGAGAATTTTTTTTTTTTTTTGAAAAGGGGCCCCCACTCAACAACCGGTTTAGGGACCCCAAAAACCTCAATACGGCCCTGGTTAAGATCAATTAAAACACTAGAAAAACAACAAAGTCAACTTTGCCATCAGTTTTCCCATCAGTATGTATTTATGTATGTTGGAGTGGCTGCCATTTAGGCCGTTGTGATACTACGAGGGGTTTTTCTTGTGTTTGTGTGAGTGTGTATTTCTTTTTATGTAGTGTGCCGCTTACATGCGATTTTTTTGAAAAATCAGTGCTTGGCTTGGAACATTACACTCCATCTCGCCTGTGCCGGGAACCAAACCTCGGACCCTGGACTTTAAAATAGTAGAATTCAGATATTTTTCTATGATAATACAAGCCCAAAAATTTTTTCCAAAACAACTTTTAAATTTTCGTGTACGGTCGACCTTTCTGTGGAAATGCCCATACGTCTGTATAAATGCACGTAAATAGCTTAAAAAACTCAAAATTTCGGCTTGTGTCTCTTTTCGTGTACATGAGCCATATGCCATAGGTAATGGTAATAGATATAGTGAACCCTCGGTAATTCAGCTCCGGTCTTACCCGGCATCCCCTGTTGTTCGGCATGTCGATTATTCAGGGGTATCATGGAGATAGAATCGATTTAGAAATGCGTCGAAATTAAAAACCGATTACGATTTGAAATCATGTAAACGACTCGATTGTCATGTTTTCGAAAAATTTAAAATCAATATTCGAAAAAATTCTATAATAAAACGTGGGGCTTAGTTTACCAAATTTGCCATACATAATAAAGTGTGGTTTTTACATCAAAGTACAACATATATTTCAAATCTTATTATTGGCACTCTTTTGAAAGAAATTCCGGACTATAGGGGATTTTCTTAGGCGGCCCCCTATAATCCGAGAAATTCGATTGTTCGGCACTGCCCCGCAAAACGTTTGCCCGATTATCGGAGGTCTACTGTATTTCAATTTGACTATAATGTACCCAATTAGGTAGCCTGAAACTCTGTCGCCGCGTCTCGCAATTGACAAAGGGGGAAACTTTGCTCTAATGAGCTCCGATCGCGTGGCAGGAAACCTTTTCGAGTGGGCGAAAATAAACGTGCTTTTGATCTTACATTCCTGTGTATTAATTTTCGAGAGACAGGTTTTCGCTGTCTGGTCATATCGTCGCTCATGGATGGACGACAAGGAATGTACTGTACATATGTACATAAATATTTGTATATAAATGTAAATAGGCTCGCAAAGATCAAGCCCCCGCAGTTATGCTCACAGGCCCATATTTAGAGCTGGACATAAAAATGTCGCCGTTTTTATTTTTTTCTTTTTTTGGTTTTCTTCTTGCCAGACCAACGGACCGACGTACATATGAAGCTAAGTTTCGTATGTTTTAAATGCCGTTGTCTTGTCGTGAAGTTTCTCGAAGATCGTTGAGATTTTCATGGCACGCAAGCCGGCCGCAAGAAAAATAAACTTAAAAGCCTAAATTATGCATTCCTTTTGCAATTCAAATTGTCTTAATACATACAAAAAAAGTGGACCTTTTCCTTCAATACCCTTTTCAATCCCCTCGATCACTCGTTGTAATTGAAAGTCAAATAAAAAAAAAAATTTTTTTTTTCATAAAAAAATTCCCTCTGAAATAAGTGAGTATGTATGTATGTATGTCGTACCGTTTTTCGTATCGCAGACGCGCCTGAACAATCGTTATTCATTTGACTCCAAAAGAATTAGTATCCGTCGAGTTATGATCAGAGTGTCCCATTGTTGTGCCATTCCTAGACCAACATGCCGTTGTGGTCTTTTAACTTGTTTTTCTACTTCCAAAGCCGCTCTTACGCGATTTCTCTCACTCCGTTCGTTTAAATTTCTCTTCAATGTTTCAAAAAAACAAAAAAAAAAAAATTAAAAAAAAAAAGTACAACAAAAAATAATAATAAAAACGAAAAACCCGATGTTTATTTACCAACAAGTATCTGGCAACAAGTTCACAGCTACATCTTTAGGCCAACAAAACAAAGAGTGTCTTCGAAAAACTCACTTGTTGCTTGTTTTCTCTCACGGAAGAAGTCGTGTGGTGTGCTTCACGTTTTATGGCCTAGAGCTTGGCTGAACATTTTCAGGCCGCATTGATTTGTTTACGCGACAAGAGCGACCGCGAAAGAGCGAGAGAGCGATCTCGAGAAAAGTCGCTCAGTCAGTTGGTTCGGTAATTCGGTATTGGACAGTACGCAAGCGCGGTGTGAAGTCGAAGTTCATGAATCGAGCCCGGATTCTATTCAACTGATGTAAGGTTTTTTTCCCCCCCACCCCTTTAGCTCAACATGATTTTCAGAACAATCAAGTGAAACCGAAAGAAAGAACGACGGCTATTACCAATATAAAAGTGAAAAAAAAAAAAAAAAATTTAAGAAAAAGAAGTAAGTGAGTAAAGGAAACTCGCCGACATGGTCAACCGTCGGTTAGAAATTGGACAACGTTTTCAGTGCGGTGAAGTGTTCTTAACCAATCTCGATGGACATTCGAGCTATTGTGCGGTGGAATGTCAATTATGCGACGACAGAACGATATTCAGTCTTGCGGAGTTCTCGGAGCACATTGAAAAATGGCACACCGATCGTGACGATGAATTACATCATGGAGAAATGGTGTGTGATTTTTTTTTTTATAAGTAGTTAAAAAAAAAGTTAATTAAAAATTGTTTTTCATTCTCCATTTTTTGATTAATTTTTTGATCAATTTTTTTGTCTCTCACAGCAAGAGGTGGCGAAGGAATTAGCCACTTCAAACGATGAGGTTATTCAACCCTTTGAGAAAGTGTTAATTATAACTGAGGCAAAGGCTACACTGAACCAAATGTACAATGATTCCGAAGAGGCGATCGGCATAACGAATGATCGTTTCGAAAGTGTTACCGAAATATCGGAGAGCTCAAAAAATGTCGCACGTTCGGTAAACGTCGATGGCAATTTAAGGGAAAAAATCAATGCAAAACTTAAGTTTTCTCAGCAAATAAATGATGACAATAAAACTGAGAATGGTGATAATAATAATGATTTTGTTAATGACTATGACGACGATGATGATGACGACGATGATGATGATGATGATGATGATGACGACTGTGATTCCTATAGATCGAATGAAAGTGTTTGTGATCAGAATAAATATGGGGAATTGTCAAATAAAGCGACGAGTAAAAATAATGATAAAATTCAAAATACCCCCATCGATCGTTCGGAAGATAGTGGCGTTGAGAAGTCCGAAGCTAGCAGCTTTACTGCTTCAACGCCTCAACATTCAACTTCCGAGGATGAGGCACCATTCCAGCCGAGCGCTCTCAATATAAGAGAACAAATTCGATTGGCATTGAATGTAAGTTAAAAAAAAAAAAAAAGAAAGCTTCCAATGTTTTTTTCACTTATTTTTCATATAAACCTGATTCATTAGCGACAAATTTCACTTAATAATTGACCACATTTTATTTGCCAAAATAATTTTTTCCATTATATGAAAAGTAGGATTTACACTATAAAAAAAAAATTTTTTTTTTGCGAGGGACGCACGAAGACAGACAGACACAGAGAGAGAGAGAGAGAGAGGGAGGCAGAGAGGAGGGGGAGAAATCCAAGAGAATTTACTTTTTTAATCTATTCTCTTAAGTGCTTTCAACGAGTACTGTTCATGTAAAATTTTCTAGAAGAAATTAAAATGCCCAAACCGTCTAGGCAAGGTCGTTAATGCTTCCAGTTTCTTTTCTCTCATACCACATGCAAAAAAAAACTAAGAAAAATGGAATGAAAAGAGCTCCGAAACCCATTAACACGGCCTATTGAATCAAACTTCATTGCCCCATTCCACTTTTCTTGGTCGAAAGAGCACAGCAACATTGAAGCATAACCGCTAGTTAAGTGGTCTTTTTAACTTTTCGAAATCTGTGCAACTTCTTTCTTCGATGGTCCATGATCTTGCAAGTCAAGATTTAATCATCTCGACCATGTACCAAATTGAAGTTACAGATTATTAATGAAATTATCTATAATACTTATAACTTTTTGTTTGTTGTTGTTTATGTGTTCATTTTCTTCGCGATTAGGGTCCAAACTTTTCGTTTTTAAAGTAATTTTATACAATTTTCATCGTATAAAGAGACTTGAGAAAGTTGAAATTGCGTCCTCAGATGGCGTATTGCGTATTGAAAGCCGAAAAAATAATGTCATTCTCTTCGTGATTTTGTGATTGATTGAGGTTGAGGAAATTATGTAGGTAGGTATGTTTTGTTTTGTGTGCGTATGTGAAAACCAGTACTCTTTGACCACATGGGCCGAATCGCATTCAATCGGGAAATAAATAAATAAAAAAAAAGACAAGCCAATCGCAAAATGGCCATTATTTGTTTCTCCTTTTTCATGCTCGTTCGAAGCCGATGAGCAATATCTTTCATATCAATTCACGAAAAAGCTGTAATTAATTCAATGATCAATTGTGCTTAACGAAGCGATACGCAACGAATACAAAAAGTCGTACCTATCGGAAACGCCGATCTTTCGAGTTTTGAAATATTTCAGGATTTTCCATAAAATGTTTTTTTTTTTTTTGTGATAGTTCCGATTAATTGAGTTGTTATCATGCACATTTTAAATTTAACGTTTTCCTTTGAAGGGTTCAAAGTTTTGATGATTTTTCAACACCGCGTCATTTGTCAAATTGATCCCGGCGCGTATCGAAGGGATGCAAAGGTGTCTCTGTCTCATTCTCTATCTCGCTGTCCGTCTCTCTCTCCTTGTGTCTCTCTCTCTGTCTCTCTCCGCCTCTATCCGTCTCTCTCTCCTTGTGTCTCTCTTCTTGTCTCTCTTCCTCTCCTCTCTCCTCTTCTCCTCTCTCTCCTCTCTCTCTCTCTCCTCTCTCTCTCTCTCTCTCTCTCTCTCTCTCTCTCTCTTCTCTCTCTCTCTTTATTGCCTCTACTACAAACTTTAAAAGTTTTTTGAATTCTTTCTTTCGCAGGAACCCCCACCGAAGCCAAAACTGTCTTCAGCACACATGGAAAAACTCATAGAACTTTATGAAGCGCAGCCGCGGCTGTGGCAGCAATCTCATCCTGAATACAATAGACCATTGCTATGTCGCAAGTCCTGGAAAGAGATAACTCGTACATTTAACCGGACTTATCACAAAAAATTCAGATACCGAGACGTTCGAATACGAATTGCAACTCTGTGTCAACGTTACCTCAAAGAGCGCAGGCGCCAGGAAATGGCCTGCGAATTCGATGCATCGAAAATGGGAACGATTACCTCAAGATATAAACATTACGATCGTTTGCGATTTTTGGACACATGCCAAAATAGACCCTATACCGAGCATTTCTCACGTCTGGAACAGGAGCATGAAAAACTGCTGGAAGTCTATAAACATTTCCCCATACTGTGGACCAGCCGCGATAAGCACCAACAGTTCGTTGAGTTACGCGATAAAGCCTACAATGATATGTACACGGCCCTTCAACTAGGTGGTATTCATATACCACCGCCAATGTTACGCCGACGAATATCATCCCTACGAAGACGCTATCGTCTTGAGAAAATGCGTAATTTGCATTGTAAAATTCAAGGAAAGATTTTTGAGAGCTCCTTCAAACAATACGAAATGATGAGATTCCTTGATAATTTTATAGCTCCGTTCGTTTGTGACATCTGTGGCAAGATCACGCGTACATTGGCGGACCATGAAAATCACATTGTACAGGCACATAAACCGGCAGAGGCATTGACAAACCAATCATATCAATCAAACTCGAATATCGAGAACCCCGAGATTCTGGAAGAGCAGCAGCCAATGAACTCCTCACTAAGCACAAGGGCTGCGATTTGTCAACAACTTCAACTGATGTCCGAAAACCAAAGTCAAAATACCAACGAAATTAATCTCGATCCATTTTTAAATCAGAATCCAATATTAAATCCAACTGAGACAACGACAATTGAGTTCGAGGTACCAGCTATGAATATTTTAACGGAAAGTTCATCTTCGAACACAGCTTTGATAGATCCCTCGATGGGAATTCCAAATGCATGTACAATTCTTGATAATAATTTCCAAGAAAACTCTTGCTCCGGTCTACAGGATCCATTGAGCGAATTCAATAATTTCGTTGAAGTTCCAATCGTATTTAAACCTCTGGATGGAAGTGAGAATTTCGGGAGCCTTTTCAATAATGAACAATTTTTAACACTGACGGCATCTGATTTCGAAGCAGTCGCCAGTAGTTTGGATAATCATTCGGCAGTTCAAGATCTTAATACTCACGGCAACAATATTCCAGCCTTTAATACGGTCTTCAAGAGTCCCATGGGCAAATTACAAATGCAGACTGATAATCAAATAACACTACAGGTGCTACAGGGTGGCATAGACCTACCCACGGATTCATCAAACTACGTTCCAATAGAGCTTATGCTAGAAAATCCGATGGTCGCGACGGATGCAAGTCAAAATGCTTCAAATCTTGGCATCGTTCCGCAATATATGGATAAAGATCAATTGGTGCAATTAGGTAATTTAGAGGCGAGTATCGATGGCTCAGGGATATTAAAGCCAATGGAGAATAATTATTTCCAAACCGATCATCAAATGAGTCCATTGTCATCGCTCAACTTTAACGATACCTGTACACTTTTCGATGGACAAAATGAGAGCAGTTTCTTTAATCAGAATGAACTTGATTCGGGTACATTATCCAAGGAGAACGAACTCATTCAACATTTTTCAGAAAATGAAATAACTCAGTCCTCAATGCCAGCTTCTTCAACTGAAGGTGATGCTTTAAATGAAGCCATCAATGGCATTATTGGCAAGACGGAACAAGTGGATAGTACCGTAAAATATATTTCAGAGGATGATATTGCCATGTGCTCCGAAGATTCAGTTGAAAAAGTTAAAAGAAAGGTAATATGTCTTCTATCTTAAATCTACTACAAAATATTTGAATACTCTTTTTTCTTTACGTAATAAAGGCGGGTAAAAAGCTAACAGCCAAAATCGAAATTGGAAACTTACAGTATGAGTTGGACTTGAATCTGGAAAAACCAAGCTCTACTAAAGAAGATCAAAACGTAAGCGCAAAATCAATTAGATTATTATCACTAGGGATAGTTCCTTCCAACTTACAATAAGTTCTTGGTCGCAGTTCCAGCTTTCTTACAGTTCCATGCAATCTTTTCTTGTGTTTAATATTTTTTAATATTTTAAGTTCAAGCTTAACCTCAAAACTTTTAACCTAAGAAATGCTAACTTCAAAAATCATTTCTTTTATTTTGTTTTACTTTTCAAACTCCTTCAGAGCCTGAACGGGCGACTGCCGAGGGAATATGCGCTCGCACTAATCTCTAGTTATCGTAGTTTTCCGGAGCTTTGGCATCCCGAACACATAAATTATACGAACAGACGCTTGAGGCGCATAGCTTGGCGAACCCTAGCGAAGGAATTCAATAAGGAGCTCAAAACAAATTACAATTGGTTAAAAATTCAACGAAAAATTCTCGACTATATAAAGTACTTCAGACACGAGCGACGTCGAATTCAAGACAAGAGAGGCTGCACCCAATGGAACCTATACAATAATTTCGATTTCTTGGATAAAGTGGTAAGCGTAGGTGTATCCAATACGAGGATTTTTTTTCTCGTTTCTAATAATTGCACTCCTATCAGATGACACCGCCAGCCGATGTCGAGAAGCGGTCACAACAAAAAGAGCTGACTTCAAAAATAATTCAAATCTATAAGGAATATCCTCAACTATGGGATACAACTGATATGCACTATAGGACCCGGCATCTCCGTCCGCGATCAATTTCCGAAATGTGCACACGTTTGCTGGAAGTTTATAATTTAAACATAGAAGAACCGAAACTGAAGCAAAGAATACAAGAATTGCGAAAGGAATATCGCAGTACAAAACTCGCCAAAGTTTCTGCCGAACGGAGACAAGAAGCTTTCGATCCTAAGGCACATTTCGAATTCTATGAAGACTTGAATTTTCTCGAAGAACATATCCCACCGTTCACTTGTGCCGAATGTAATATGGATTTCAAATGTTTCACCGATTATAGAGTTCACATTAAACAGGAGCACAGAGCGACCAAGCGAACGCCAACCCCAAGAGCCATTTTAATTGATAGTAAAATGTCTGCCGAAAATATTTGCCACATCTGTGGTTCGAAGTTTACGCTCCGAACAAATCTCCTGCAACATCTAACCCGGCACTACTATGGACGCACGCTTAGTTGCTCAATTTGCGATAAGAAATTCTTTTCAAAGTATACACTACAGGAACACGAACGCACCCATACGAAGGCAAGTTTCGTTTATTTTTTTTTTTTTTTTTTGCTGATAAAAGGATTAAAGCGATTGATTGATAATGTAATATTTCATTTCCTTCTATTTCCAGGAAATTGGTGTCATTTGTGCCGACTGTGGCCAAACATTCTGTAATGTTAGCAAATTAAATCAGCATATGAAACGTCACAGGAATCAGCGTGACCATTCGTGCGATCGATGTGGTAAAGCGTTTTTCACAGCCTACGATCGCGATCGGCATTGGCGTCAGCATTTCAAAATCCGCGATAAGATTTGTCAGGTCTGCGGAAAATCTTTCGTCGAGGGATCCTCATATTATGCACACCTGAAGTTGCACAACGACAAAAAGGACTATGATTGCCCCGAATGCGGAAAAGAGTTTGCCCAGTATGCGGGCATATACAAACATTTTAAACGATATCACCCATTGTCAAACCAAAAAATTAAAAAACGAAGCGCAGTGTCAAATTAACCCCCATATGTGTATAGTTAATCCTTATCAAATTCATAGTCTTTAGTATTTTTATTTAGTAAAATTGAAGTATTCAATAAAAAGTGCATTTCTTTTTTTATAATTTTCTTGTAGTTTAGCTTTTGTTTGTAGGCAAATAATCATTAAGCACCAATATTTTTTTAAAGATTATTAACTAAAATTCAATTTGGGTGTTTACAATTCGAAGTAAAAAGATAAAAATTAAAAGATTTTACAACACCTCGACGAAGTTATTAAATACGATAATTAGGGCAACCACAAATATTTAAATTGAGTCCTAAAACTCAGAAGGGTATTATCGAATTTTACGGATCATGTAAAAGCTGGAAGTAAGTTCCTGAGGCAAATACTTACTTAAAAATTCATTTATTTTTGCTTAAATATTGAGATGCATGCTTTTAGGGTCAATTTATACAGTCAATACAGTCAAACTTTAATAATTCGAATCCCCGTTATCGAAAGAAATAGTTAGAGTTGTAGAGACTTCGAGTTATGGAAACGAAATTGTATATAAATTATTCGCTATTGAGGGAAAAAGTTTAAAAAAAACTATTGAATTTGCGGTGTTTGTGCCACAAAGGTCATTCGGTCGTCCGACCAAATAATGGAGCAATAGAATATTGTTTCAAAGATAAGAAGAAAAACCCAACCACGTACCTTTCGAATTGCGCTGCGATGCTGATGATGTTGAGCTGTCGAACTATTTCCGGGATGATGTCCGGTATGATGTTCGAAGATTCGAACCAATCAAAACAAAAAAGAAACCGGCTGGAAACTATTTAACACGATACTGTTCACTTATAAGACGGACGAGAGAGAATTCACGGGACGCGATCGACTGATGGAATCTTAGAGTGCGTTTCCATATGATGTTTATGTCTGAGATGTTTAGCTAAACACTTCGAGCGTTTCCACTTATGCGAGGTGTTTGTGTTTGACAGCTGTTTGTTTATTTACAATTGCAAGCAGTGTTGCCATTTGTAGGAAAATCACTTGAAGGGAGAAAGGGAGAGATTTACTGAAATCGGCAAAATGTAGGGAATTTCTAGTAAATTCTTAAATATTAGATATATTTTGAATATATTTTCTTGTCGATCAATTAAAACGATAAAATAAATGAAATCGAAAAAAATAAATCTCGGTTTGCCAAATTTTATGTACCCTAAAAAAGGTTGTCGCATTACATTTCCTTGTACCTGACAGAGCACAAATACATATATATTTAGTCTCGTGGAGTTTGAAGTATAAAGCCCAGAAAAAACTATATCTGAACGAATTTAGGAGAATTTTAATTTTTACACGGTTTTGAAATCGATTTCTGTGACATGGCCGGTAATCTTAATTTTATTATTTTTGGTAAAAACTATCGTTGATCATCGATAGTATACCCAGAATCATACAATACAAGATTATGCTTTGCGCAAATTCTAAATTTTTTTCCCAATTTTTCCTTGTTTAAAGAATTTTAGGGAATTTTTTGTAGTTTGTAGGGAATTTTTATTTTTGCTTTTGGCAACATTGTAAAACATAAGCTGCACAAATTGCAATTATTTTGTGAAATAAAAAGAAATGGATAATTCCAGCGTCAAAGCTCAAGACTTTTTTGCAAAACTCTCGGCTTTGATTTTAAGTGCCGAAGATAAAAGTTTTCCATTTTCGTTTTTTCTTTTTATTTTCTTTTGACAGTTAGATATGTATGAAATTCCGGCACGATAAATCGATTTTTTTTCTATCCATGACAGTGTTTATAACGCTATTTACACGTTAAGACATTTCGAAAATGAAACAAATTTTCGCCGGCAAGGGAGGCAGGGGGAAGAGAGAAAAATACTACCATACCACATCCCCGTGCTTCCCTAGCCCACAAAAAGTGTGTTTCGTTATCGAAATGTCTTAACGTGTAAATGGCCTCTATGGGGTTTTTATGAAACAAACACTTCGTTTTCGCGTTTAACTTTTGTATGGCAAAACACGAGTTATGCACCTAAAAGTAAAAGGCCTTCCTTATTGCTGAAGCTATCGATTATTGTGGTGTTTTACACTACTCAATTATGGACCGTAAATTCTTATTTTTATTCTCGTGTGGAGTTTTAATCGTGCTTACACATACGAAAGAGAGCACAAAACGATTGATCGAGCACGTGCAAAACAAAGTTCTCAGTTTTTCTCTACCCCCAAGCTCTTCGGTCGCCCGGAAAGTGAAGATTGATGTCATAATTGTGTAGTGTAATAGGCGTTGCAAGTTCGATTTATTCGACTTTTTTCGATTTTTCAATGTTTCAAAAACAATCTTGCTTCTCCTTGTATAGCATGCAGTCAAAAGAGATAATAATATATGGGACAGCCGAGTATGTGAGCAATTTTCAGTGCCGCCCGATTTCCAAGAAAATATAGAATTCGATAATTTTTGGTGGGGACTTCGCATCTACAGAATTGTGGTCCTTTTATGTTAGGTTATTTTGGGGTAAAAACCCGATCGTATTCGAATTTACCCATCCCGTCTTTGGAAATTCTTTAGTTATTAGATAAGAAAGCTGAGACGAAAAAAAATTTCTTCTATTCTCCTTAGTCGAGAGTCAGACACACGAAAACATGTTCTGAAACAATTAAGTAATTAGAGAAAGACGAGCGAAGAAAAAAGACGGTTGTTTGTTAAATGTTCTGCGCTTCTCTTTCTTTCTCATGCAATCAAATGGAATTGTTCCGAAACATGTTCGTGTGTCTGACTCTCGAGTTAACCTTCTCGCCTACTAATAGGCCGTTTACATATGCCGTTTTATTCGCGTTTTAGCAACTTTGCCCGTTTTAGCTCTAAAACAACTTAGATTTTTCCCGTTTTATCGTACAAAACTAAAACGAGAAACTTTCCTGTTTTAATTTAAAACAAGTAACTAAACAAGATAAATCCTGCTTATAACTGATAAAAATATCGAAACCTGAGTGTCATCACTATAAAAATGCAAAACATATGGTCATTGAAATTTCTATTTTGAAAAAATTTGAGGTTGTTTCCCTAACCAATGTAGAAAACGAACGCATTTTCAATAATTGCTTCTATTCTAAATTACAATATTCACTCATATTTCACGCGTTGAGCAAACAAAAGATAACCACAAAATTACAAAACGACATGCGCATATGTAAACACCTCGTTTTGACTTAGTCGTTTTAGCTTAAACGAGTAGCGCTAAAACGTACATGTAAATGCCCTATAAGTCGATTATTTGGAAAGAAAAATTTGCGTGTGGAAATTGGGAATAAGATACTTTTTGTCGACAATATCGAAAGATTGCTGAAAAATCGATTTTTCAAACAATCGAGTATCGAATGTACCATACTACCCATCCCTATAAAGAAAGAGATTGAAGTTTTTCTTTTGTTAATCTCGGAGAATTTGATTTTTTTAATTAATTTGTTTTACAATAAAATTTCGCGATGCATCGATGTACACTATAATTGTGAATCGCAGCTTATTCGGCTGCTCTTAGAACTTTCGTTTTATAAAACTCCGTAATAAGTGATAGGTTAATCATTCAACAATAAGATAAGCATAAGATACGTAATCGGACATACTACAAGATTTGTTTGATATTTGATTCTTACTAAACGATGGCGCGTGGCTTCGATCATCTATTCAAATTATTAATCATCGGCGATAGTGGTGAGTGGTCAAAAAGAAACTAAGTATAACTGATAGGTGACATAAGCTCATCCAAGTATGGTATGGACGTAGTATGGAGGGAGTACGTAGTATGGGCAGAGTACGTCTGCACTTGCTTAAAATAGCAACGAGCGCATAGACAAAACGGCAATATCGGGTCAACACATCACAATGATTCATTCATCAAGCATTCAAGCATTTTAGAGTACGACGGTTTCGGTATGCTTGCCTTAGCATAATTGTTTATCAAAAAACTTTCCGCAATCTCCAATTTGTTTATTCCGTATATGCTTACACGCCTGACCTGCAAATCTTTAGAAGCCCGCTGAGTTTTTTAGCTACGTCATGTGCTTTCTGAAGAATGTACAAAGAGGAGGAGTAAAAAAGAAAAACGTTTGTGTAATTTATGAAAGCGAAATAACATAACCAGCCCGATTCTATATGAATATTCCCCAGGAATATTTAGAATCGGGCTGAACGTATGAAAGACTTCATAGTTCCACAATTGGCAATTTGATGAGCCGGCTGTGTGCTCTATAGAAGCTTATATTTGAGTGAGAAAATTCTTAATCAAAAGTAGCACTAGATTTAGTTTCACTTGCTCTAATAACATGGTGAAAAAAATAATAAGTGGAGGATTTACTTATTTAACCCTTTCGTGCCCAATGTTGCATATAAGCAACATTCGAACGTCCTCCTTCTTTTTGCAGCTACGCCTATGTGATGCAGAAAATTTTTTTGATTTTAATAAAGTGCCGTCGATTAATTGTCTAAGAAAAGAATACGTTACAATTTTTCAAAGAGAATCCTTTTATTTCAAATTTGTTTGCCGTAGAGTGTGGACATGTAGAAAATAGTTAAAATTTTGAATATTTTCAAAGGTAATGACTTTATAGTAATTGGTTATTTTGATTAAAAATAATTTTTGATTACTATTCATTTTTGCAGACTTGAAGCGCAAATATAACAAAAAATGAGGAAAAATAAAATTTTTGTAATTTTGTTGGTTGTTCAAAAAGTTATAGGCCTTTTTCTGTTTGGAGATAATTTATTTCAGCACCAATATGATGGATCAAAACAACTCAAAACTTCGCCTGGTTCAACAACTCACCATCACCTTTCGTTTTGAGTCGAAAATAATGGTATTAGACAGCAGGTTAAAATTCGGGGCTGAGAGGGTTAAACCTAAAATGTAGGTTTGCTCATTTCAATTTGCCACAAAGTCTCTCAATAAACATCAACCACAAATGCCGAAAAGAAACAGTTGTGGTCACGGAATTGCTTTTTCTAAAAAATAAGCTTTCGACTTTTCTGCTTGGTATGCCTTCAATTAAATCTAAAAATCCATTTTTATTTGTGATTGTAAACTCACATTGCTTTAAACTATAGTCTAAATTAAAATCTTAAAAATCAATTAACCGCCTTTAATAAAGACTCTTTATTCATATAAATTTATAAAAAAATTTCCAGCCATCAATTCTATTAAATGAATCCAACCCAGGTCATTTATTAGTACACAGAGCGCCCCTATAATATTGCACTCTAATTCTGTTAATTGGATGCATATGGATTAAATTGTGAGTTGCTTTGGCATACATCACCAAATCTGTGTTTATTTTACGCTACAGTCAGACATGAGATGATACAATCGCTAAAAAAAAAATCGTCTAAACTTTTTTGCTTGAAACTAAAAACATAAGAACATCATTGAATAAAGCTTTAGCTTTAGTATATCGAATTTCGAGGGACTTAGGGCGCAAAAAACAATGAGAGCGAGAGAGAGAGAGACCGATATTGTAAGGGTTAAGTATAGAATTTCTAGAGAAAATTTCTTTATAGAGAGGTTCGACTGTCTTCCTGAATGTTCTAAAAAGTCTTTAAATCGAAAACATATTCTTAATTTGTTTTTGTTTTTTGCTGTTATGCTATTCTTGATGTTGTGTTTTCTGTTCTAAAAACACTTTTTCGAATTGTCTCAATTTACAAACACTTAATCCCATTGTAGGTGTTGGCAAATCCTCACTCTTAATCCGCTTCTCCGACGATACATTCTCTGGCAGTTATATAACGACAATTGGTGTCGATTTCAAAATCCGCACTGTCGTCATCGACGGTATGCGAGTTAAATTGCAAATCTGGGACACAGCCGGTCAGGAACGTTTCCGGACAATTACGAGCACATATTACCGAGGCACTCACGGTGTCATCATAGTGTACGATGTAACGAATGGCGAATCATTTGCGAATGTTCGCCGTTGGTTGGATGAAATACAGAATAATTGTGACGTCGTTAATAAAGTGTTAGGTAAGCCAGTCGCTTCATTAATGCCTAGGTATATGGGTATAAGCACAATAAAATTATGTTTCTGCCCTTTCAATTCCATAGTGGGGAATAAGAATGACGATCCTGATCGCAAAGTTGTTATAACCGAGGATGCACAACGTTTTGCGCGCCAAATGGATATTGAACTTTTCGAGACATCTGCCAAAGACAATATTAACGTTGAGGAAATGTTCCTATCGATAACGCGGCAAGTGCTGCAGCATAAATTGCGGAATGCACAGAACGAACAACAAAAGGACACAATAAATCTTAAGCATCAAAAGAACAAACGAAAAAGTAAGTGCTGTAGTTGAAACCAATCTCTCAATCACACGGAATTAGTCTTTCAACGAGTACTAATAGAACAAATAAAAGAGAAAACGTCTTTTTAGCAAAAAAAAAAAAAAAAAAAACAGTTCGGCGTTTAAGCTCGTTTCAAACTAAAAAAAAAAAAAAAAAAAAAGCAAAAAAATCAACTTCATTTTTCACTTCGAAATTCCACACTGAGAAAATGTAAAAAGAACAGAATGTATATTTTCCAAACTAATTTAAGAAAGACGACATTTAGGATGAGTTAAGCAATTGCCAAGAATAGAATATACTTCGAATTGCATTTCCTATCTCAATTATCTGTCATCTATAAAATAAGTATTTTTTTTTTTTATCTCCGTGTGCTTTTGATTGTATATAGAACTACAATATTTACCATTTCAACGCTAAGAACTTATTCTGTCAACCATACTAATTATTATTCCTCTATTGATTATCCCATAACCATAGAAAGCATTAATATCTTATCTATCTATTTATAAATATGTCTTATCTATAACTATTTGTATTGCTAAAACTATTTTTATTGCTATCATTATAATTGTAATTATTTCTATTTTTATGATTATAGAATCAAAGAAACACCACCAAATACTTTTATATAAATAAGTATATAAAGTTTCATAAGCATAGCTTCCAAAAGTAAATAAAAAATAATTCCAAAATATGAGAAGATTAAAGAATGGCTTCTTTTTTGTTTTGTTTAACTTATAAAACACATGTCACACTATGAATTATTTCCAAATTGTTTACAACCGATTTTTTTTCCCCTAATAAATCATAGAAATTATGAGTCTATTAGGGTTCATATTAGTATCGGGGAATGGCTCTATGTTGTATTATGAAAATAATTTATTTTGAAGCGGAAAATGAAGTGCTGTTTAAAAAGGTACCGGGGCACAAAAGCGGAGTTATAGAACCCGATTCTAAATATTCCCGGTGAATTTACATTTCTCGAGACCAAAATTCTCCTTCTTTCCAATAGATAGGGTAAGAAAAATTATGGGTATGGGTCAAATACCCATTCCCCATCACATTTCTTCTTCCAAATATTTAAAAAAGAAGAAGTTTACTCTCGAGAAAAGTAAATTCCCCGGGGATTCGTCCATAAAAGTACATATCAAGAACAAGTGAAGACCCTTTTTTAAAATAGGAAATCAAATTTTAAGAGACGTTCTCAAGCATAAGAAATTCATCAAATCTCTGTCTGTTCTCTGGGGCCTTACTCTGTATTGCGATGCGATAGTTTATTTCAAGTCGCAATTGGAATGGTTGTTTGCACTTATTTCCTTTTTCAGTTTAATTGGTATGTTGGAAATGCATTTCCGAACCTTTCAATTCATTTTTACGAATCAAAAACTATAAGAAACCGTTCCAATTGCGTCTCGAAATAAACTATCGCATAGATTTCCGTATCGCATCGCAATACAGAGTAAGGCCCCTGTTCTCTGGCCTGTTTTCAAACAATCCCATATGGAATTCAATTGAATTGAAAACAATTTGCTATGATGAGATTCTCTATAGATGGAGGATTACTTTCGTAAATTGACAGTGTCAGCTTACCTTTACATATGGCTACAATTTCAAATTTCCTAATAGTTAATAGAATTTAAGCAGCATTATGGCTCCTTAATCCATTTCGATTAAAAATGCAAGCCCAGTGTTATTGAATCTCCTTCCCAATCTATTTTTTTTAATACATGGAAATGCATAAATCCACCAGCGCAGTCGAAAAAGATTCCGAATTCGGGGGAAACTTTGTACTGAGTATTTTTGCGAAGGACTTTTTGATTTTAATCGATGGAAGCAATGATGAAATGAAAGCTTTCGAAGAAGCCAAAAATTTCAATCTTCTCAGTTTTGATATTATGTGTTCGATATAACAAAAAAAAAAAAAAAATTCTTGTTTTTCGTTTCACAATTGTTTAAAAACTCGCAAAAAATAATTAACTCATATTTATTTTTTTTTTTTTAATTTAAATAAGCACGAACTGTTAATATTCACAGTAAAATTGCATTTCCATGAAAATTTTATACTATGAAAAAATGAATATAAATATTTTATAAAAATAAAGAGCAACATAAACATATATATTTGTATGAAATCAAACAATAAAAGGAAAGTATTTAAAACGTCAATGCGAAATCTTAAGTATTTTCTTTAACTTACAGTGTCCAGTACCTACTGAACGCCATTATGAGAGTTAAACTCTTGGGTCCCATGGGAAATAAGAAAGAGTATAAATTATTTTTATATACATTTATTTACAAAACAATAAAATGACGTGGCGTGGAGTCGGTTAAATAAAAATTGTATTGGCAAGCGAAAAACGATCCCTCAACACGTTTTGATTTTTTTTTTTTTTTCGTGAAATGAGGACTAATGAAGAAAAAAAAAAAAAACTAAAAAATTTGGAAAAATAAAATTGTTTTTAAATCAACCGGCAGTTTCTTCGAATATGTATCCAACAAGCGTAATTACTTGCCGCATACATCACAAGTTGCATCTTGATATTTCGCAACTGGATAGGTTCGTGACTGACGACAGGAGATCAAAGCATCGCCAGTAAAACCGGGAGGACACTTGCACACAGCCAAATGTGCTTTCGGCTCACAAGTGGCTCCGGACGCGCACTTTCCAATGCACGGATTCACACACTGATAATTGATGCAAGCTTTATTATCTGGACACTCCGAGTTACTCAAGCATTCACCCTGTAATTGAAATTGTACGAGCTCATATTTTTAAATGCACTTCACACAAATTTTTGTGATCACACTAACCCGTGAGCAGTGCGTCAATGGATTTCCGGTATGACCTGGCTGGCAATTACAAACTGGACGCTCACGGCCAGTATTATCGTGTCCAGGTACGCAGAAAGCATTAGTTCCGCATGGATTCGGTTCGCAGAGATCCTCTACGAAAATAAATCAAATGAATATACACACAGCTTTAATCGCAAACACAATTTATATCTCCCACACATACCTTTAGTGAATGGACGACAGCGTATGAAGGGATCGCCAGTCATATCACGTGGACAACTGCAAACTGGGGTCAAACCTCTCAAATTACAATCGGCACCGACACCGCAAGCACCCTCACACGTATTCTTGCAGATGCCATAGAAGCATGCCGGCCTATTGGATGGGCAATCGACATCGCCATAGCATTCCGGTTTACATTCGGTATATGCACTTCCGATATAGCCTTTTGGACATTCACAAACAGCTCGGTGGTTGGCAACGGAAGAGCATGAGGCACCAGTTCCGCACTGCTGGCAGGCTGGAACACATTTAAAGTTGCTGCACGTATCGCGGGCACTGCAATCACCATCGTATTCACATTCGTGACGACAGCCCGACAATGGATTGCCCTATTGGAGATAAATGAAAGGGTCCATATACTTTTTTTTATATCATTTCTTAAAACTTAAATTATTGGCTTTGTAAAAAATCTCAGCAATTTTTTATGTCTGCTGCTGCGAAAGGGTTAAGACTATTTGACCCTTGAAAACCTCAAATTGAAGGACAACAATTCATACCAAATAAATTCAAATAAGATCACTCACCGTGAAACCATGAAGGCAAGAGCAAGTTGGTACTCCATTCAAAATTTCGCACTTTGTATTAACTCCACAAGGGCTGGGGTGACATTGTTCCTCTGGAAGAAAAAGTTCAAAGAATTTTCATTAAAAAAAAAAAAGAAGAAGAAAATTAATTAAAAGGCATTTAATGCCTGCCTTCTGCTCGAGAGTAATCTGAGATTTATGTATTTAATAACTAAGTACTCTCAAGGCCGAGATCTCCATTTACGGAAATTCGTTTAGCTCGCTTTGCACTGACGTGTGGAATAACAAATGCAACCTTGATCTTGAGCGCGGTAGCAGCAGCTAAATATTTACCAATAATTAGCATTTAAACAATGTCAGTTTAAGACGCCTACTGCTCAAAAAAACGGACCTTTTTTGGATGTTTGTTATGCGAAATCTTAAATGATTTCATGTTGTGTCGGCAAGCTTTGCTCGCCCACACAGGGAAAAATAAATAAAGAAGAAAAAAAAAAAAACAAAACAAATAATTCTCATGAGAAAAAAAGATTTAAAAAAGTGATCTCTTCTCGGCTCACTACGCCTTCGGGAAAGGGTCCACTTTGGGTATTGTTTCAAGCTTCGTCAACGTAAATTTGTATGTAAATAGGTATGTGTATATTTATTTATTTATTTGTTCAATGGAATTTTTTTTTGCACAGCAAATCTCATTCGATCTTCAATGAACGATCAAGATCAACTTGTTTGCCTTCATTCATCTCCAAAAATGAAAATGACAGAATATAAAATTCCGATTTTTTTTCTTCTTTTTTTTTCGTTCGTTCGAATTAACGTACATTGTTTATGATGATGATGATGTTGATGATGTTGATGATACTGAGATGATGATTATTATATGAGTTTGTGCTTTAAAACAAAATATTTTTAAGTTGAGAGCTGTTACACTGTTTAAGCAAAAGGCTAAATCGCTGGGTTTATGATTCTTTTCACCTCTCAGTTTTGTTATTAAACAATAATTTTTTTGCGTTGGCGGTCACGCGTCCATTTTTATAGCTTTTGCCACACATTTAAATGGCCATTACAATTTCAATTTCCATTTTTTCTTCTTCTTTTTTTCCAATCACTGACCGAAGTCATTTTTTTTGTGGTCCATTTCGAGCCAATCGAATGACGTAGAAATGCAAATGAATTGATTTTTCTGAATTTCAAACGATTTTCTTCTTACGGAAAACCCGAACAGCTGCAGTTATTTCCGTAAAAAGTCCAAGCGTCAGTTGTTAGCTAAGACCGGACTATTGTGGATAATTTAAGAGAAAATTATAAAACCATTTTTAGAAGCGGAATCGTTTGTTAGTAAACGAATATTGAATATAAAAATGAATGTAATTATTTTAAACAGCTGCCGCCTAGTCTCGTTAAAAAGTTTGTTTATTTGCGCACATTCATCAATCAATATATTTTTTAATGCAATTTACATTTAAATATACAGTGAAAACCCTGCCTGATACCCTGTAGAAGATTTGACTACTTCAGGGTATGGTCTAAGAGTACTCGTAAATGCCCCAGTACTACTCGCACTTAGTTTCGCTCACAAGAAGGGGTCGTACTCGAGCGTTTCAGAGCCCTACAATTACATTTCGTCTCGTTTACCATGCCAGTTGTTAGTCTCTACTGTCCGTATCTGTACTCGTGAACTAGTTCTTTTTCCTATAATCGAGGACTACTCGCTAGAGCCTCAATTTACCCCAATCTTATACAGGGTATTAACTGACCTCTGTAGCGTTCAGAGCGTTCACTGTACAACTCATAATAATTCGACCCAAATGAGAGAGAGAGAGAGAGAGAGAGCATACAGTAATTAATTCAATCTCAATTCAGATCACATGGCAAAAATTATTCAACTCACCAGGATCAACACGACGACACGATGTGAACGGATCGCCCGTATGGCCGACTGGGCAACTGCAAACGGCAATGTGATTTCTTGGCTGCAAAAAAAAAAAAAAAATTAATGAATAATAAGCAATTCAAATTTCACATACGAATTCGTTGCTGCCAGCCTACCTCACAATTTGCTCCGACGCCGCAAGCGCCCACACAAGGGTTCACACAACGTCCGTCTTTGCACTGTAAATCGCCGCGACAATCGACATTATCCAAGCACTCGCCACGATTGCAATGCGTCAAAGGATTGCCACTATGACCGGGTGGACAGGAGCAAACTGGTCTTCCAGAAGCTTCTTGACAAACGGCATTAACACCGCAAGGACTTCCGCTGCATCCTTGGACGTCGTTAGCTATTTTTGTTTTTTGCGAAAAAATAAAAGGGTTTTTGGTTTTTGTTATGGTGTGCTTTAAACAAATTTTACAGAGTGCAAAATAAAAAACAAATGTTAGTCACAAAAGAGATGTGAACCGGTTATTACCGACTGTAGAGTACAACAAAATATAAATAAAAAATTAATTCATTTATCGAATAATGTTTGATTAATTTTCGATTGTTGAACAGTTTGTTGTGTGTATATTTGTATGTGGGTGGGTGGGTTTGTTAGCTGTTGAGTATGATGATGTTCTGTTTGTTTCTAAGTACCGCGAGGATAGACATCATAGTGTGGGTGGGATGTGAGCCTTTGTACTGATTGTTCCATCCGGGTAAGTGTGGTACTCGCGTCCAGAGTATGTACATGTCAGGCATCGCTTTTCTATTGTATTACCTAAAACGTTGACATTTATGCAAGCCAAAAGGCCAAAGAGGAATACGCATAGAAATTCCAGGAGCGCTGAAATGGAAAAAAACAAACAAAAAAAATCATTTATTGAAAATTTGAAGTGATAAACAAAAAACAAACTCCAAATGTTTTCGCTTTTAAACGGTAAAATTATGCAAATCGGGGCTTGAGTCATTCAAACGAGTTCAAGTGACTTTGTGGTTTCGTTATTTGTTTTTTTTTTTTTTGTTTGTCAATTGAACTTCGCGTGTCAAGTGCTTAAAAGGCAGAAAAGCAAAAAACAACAAGTAAGGGTGTTATAGTCAGGCGAGCCTGACAATAGAATACCCGACACAGACACTTATGTTCGAATAATTTTTAATATCAGGAGTTGTTTAAGGCCATAGGGGCCCCATATACCGACTTTTGTTTAATTTCTTTATAAAAACCGCCCATTTGCCACGCCTAATTTTTCAATTTTTTTGGGATTCTAATCGGACCCCTATATATACGCTTAAATTCTAAGTTTCATTGAAATATTTCAATAAAGTGCGCTTTTGAGGCATTTTTGGGATTTTTGTGACAGACCCTAGTACTAGAGGTACCCTTAATAATGGTTCTATCGAAAATGGGGAGGACGTTACTGGCTATCAAGGAAGCATACGTGCCAACTTTCGTTCAAGTCCCATTTGTATTTCGGGTGTAGGAGACAATTTTCGAAAAACGCCCTTATGCCACGCCCACTTTTCAAATTTTTTGAAATCATGTTACTTGCGTTTAAACATGTTCAAATACCAAGTTTCATCATAATATCTTGAAAAACTCAGGTTTTAGAGCAGTTTTTGTGATTTTCATAACAGACCCTAGTACTGGAGGTACCCCTAAAAATGGTCCGATCGGGTCCATTCTCGAACTTGTTCTTACTCATGTCCCCGTGGGCACGCATACCAAATTTTGTCAAGATAGCTCAACTCCTTCGATAAGATAACTGTATACAAACAGACAGACAGACGGACAGACAGACAGACGGACATGTCTAAATCGAATCTCCTGGTGACGCTGATCATTTCTATATACATTTTGTATGGTCTATCTCGACTGGTTCTGGGTGTTACACACAACCCAACAAACGCAATATACCCTCGACACAGAGTGTGTCGGGTATAAAAATCAACCAGGCAACAAATTACGTTGATGACACACATTTTGAGCACTTCACTGTTGGAAGTTCAAGTTCACGGAAATGCGACTGCGCCCACGTTTGATGAAAACGAAATGGAGTCGTGATAATTGGCAGCAGGAGAAGAAAAGGTAACATAACGAATTATCAGAGTATTACAATATTTAATAGTGAAACTAATAGTGTTCTTGGTTTAGTTAACTTTATTAATGTTTTCAAGTCCCTTAATAAGTTCACATAAACCCATCTTAGATTGGGTGTTCCAAATTTCGAACACAAAGAATGAAAGTTTGTTGTTTTTAGTCTAAAATATATTAACCCTCTACAGCTGACGTGGTCTAAATTTATTATTATAACTGATGTGGGTTCAGTAGCGGCGTTCGGGTAGGGCACGGTTGGGCCACCGCCGAGGGGACCGAAAAAAAGGATTTTTTTAAACTTACTAAATTGCAACGTTCTTGGCCCTATTTCTTATAGGAGCAAACAGTTCTAAGCCAAAAAAGTATAAAAATTTTGAAATAAAAAGCATTTTTCGAAGAGAGCACAAGGATCGTAATTTCGGATTCTACAAAAGCACGCAAGACTTCCTATTTTGCGGTGTCTGTCTGACTACGACGTCAGCTGCAGAGAGTTAAAGAAATAGATGGAGAAATTGTAGCGCTTAACCCGTTTACCGCTGCTGTGCTCCCACGAAGGGACATCGTAAAAAATCATTTCATACAATAAAAAAAAAAATTTTCCTAATTTTATTTTTATGTTTGATTTCCAAACACTTTCCTCAACAGTTCCATCCAAAAAAAAAAAATGCAAAAATCAATGGCGAGTTACCCCTTTTTTTCAAAAATGTTTGTAAGATTTTGACAAGTTTTGTGCTAATAGCCGAGCTATGAAAAGATTAATATTTAAAAAAATATTTAAAACTAAGATTTAACCCTTTAAGGCATAAAGAAAAAAATCAGTCAACACACAAGCTTTATGATTTATACAGTCCTATTCTATATGAGTATTCCCCGGAAATTTTTTTTTCCTCGAAATTTTTCTCCGCGGAAAATGGAAGTATTCCCAGCGACAGAAAGTGATCACCTTCACTTAAAAATGTTCGAAGTTCTTGTTCCCTTTATATTCCCCACAGTGGCGTTGCTAGGCTTGGCCAAAGTGGGCGATTGTCCACGGACTAGTTCGTAAGTATAAAAAAATGTTATAAGGCTTCGCTAGTGTATCTCGCCTACGTCTAGATTCGTCCTCGTTACGCCACTGATTCCCCACCCAGTGTGCTTAGAATGGGTGCATTTTTCTCAAATCTGTATAATCTTTAGTGGAGTTTTAGGGCAGAAAAATGGTCAGAGAAGTTTTTATGGGACCTCATGGGACCAAGTTTTCGTTTTTAGAATATTTTTAAGCTAAATTTTAAGGAATTTGACCCTTTTTTAAAGACATTCAGCGCAATATTCTGCTAAAAATACCTGGAACAGTGATCTGTAGGGAAAAATTCCGTCAAAGGGTTAAGAGAAAATTTAATTAAATTTAATCCTGCCAAATATCAGCTGATAAAAATGTAAATTTTCCTTAAAACATCCGGTCTTAAATCAAAAATTTGAATGAATTTTAAAACCGCTTGCGAGGACTTCCGCTACTAATAAAATCAGTAATGAAAGAGAATTAAAAAAAAAAAAAACAGCATTGATGAAACATCGGAAGTGTCAATAAAATATTTTTCATTGATTTTGCTTATTCTCAGATTGTTATAGATCATTATTCATATAAATATATATATATATATATAATATATTGAAGTATGTACTTGAAACACTCAAACTGGCAATTATGTCATCAATTATATTCCAACAACGTTCACTTCAAACTAAAGCGGAATGCTAATAAGCTCCTTAGTCACAACGAAAATAAAACAGGAGCGCTCACCATTTTGATCTTTTGTCTCACTCTTGATTCAAATTTTGAAAAAATTAGTTTTTTTTTCCACACAATTTTCGAATTAAAAGTACAGAAACGGCGGTTCTGTTCGTTTTTTACTTAAAAGTATTTCAGTGGAATAATTTTTTTAAAAGTCTATTTATATTTGAACGAGCTCCGCAAGTCGCACTCGACGCAAAACGGAAGACTCAAAACACGAACTGGCGAAAGAACGGCCAGTCCACTGGCTTATATAGCAAAACGACCGAAGCAAGAATTCTCTCCTCAAACTTTGAACCGGAGGCGTTGAGGAAAGAACGCACTGTACTCGAAAATAAAAATTAGAAAGACAGTCGGCGTTTTCGAGCTTTAATGTATGTTCTCGCGTATCTCTCACGAACGTTTCTCAAGAGAAGTATGAGATTATTTTTTTTTATTTAATTTTTTTTTTTTTTTTTTTTGTAGAATTCACAAGCAGCGATAAGAAACGCCGCTTCAGAAATTACTTAATTTAGTTTGAAATTAAAGAGTACGAGCTATTTTTGATTCCTCCATTTTGAATGTAGGCGTTCATTTTTCTTGGAATGGGGGTTAAAGAAAACAATTGTGCAAAGAATAATTTTTATTTATAAAAAAAAAGTATATTTCTCACCCATGCGATTTATTTGTTTTGGAAAATAATAAACTCAAATTGATTTAATGGAAAAGTGGATAGTTTATTGCTTTTGCAAATACGGTGGAAGCGGTCTAGTTCAAAAATATATAAATTGAGTAAAAGAAATTTTAAGGTTAAAGGTTTTCGAAGTTAAAGGCGTAAGGTTTACTTTTTTTAAAATTTAAACCTAATTATTTATTTTTTATCATTAGGGGCTCTCTCCAGTTCTGTAAGAAAAATCCTGATTCATTTCTGAATCGTTTTTATACCCGACACACTCTGTGTCGAGGGTATATTGCGTTTGTGTGGTTGTATGTAACACCCAGAACCAGTCGAGATAGACCATACAAAATATATATAGAAATGATCAGCGTCACCAGGAGATTCGATTTAGACATGTCCGTCTGTCTGTCCTGTCTGTCGTCGTCTGTTCTGTATACAGTTTTCTTATCGAAGGAGTTGAGCTATCTTGACGAAATTTGGTATGCGTGCTCACGGGGACATGAGTAAGAACAAGTTCGAGAATGGACCCGATCGGACTATTTTTAGGGGTACCTCCAGTACTAGGGTCTGTTACGAAAATCACAAAAACTGCTCTAAAATCGAAGTTTTTTAAGATATTTTGATGAAATTTGATATTTGAACATGTTTTAAGGCAAGTAATATGATTTCCAAAAATTTAAAAAGTGGGCGTGGCAGAAGGGTGTTTTTGGAAAATTGTCCCCTACACCCGAAATTCAAATGGGACTTGAACGAAATTTGGCACTTATGCTTCTTTTGTAGCCTTAAACATCCTCCCAAAAAATTTCCTTGGTCGCTCCATTATTAAGGGTACCTCCAGTACTAGGGTCTGTTACAAAAATTCCAAAACTGCCTCAAAATCGGACTTTTTCGAAATATTTCAATGAAACTTAGAATTTGAGCGATATTTAAGCCTCCGATTAGGATTCAAATAAAATGGAAAAGGGGCATGGAAAGGGCGTTTTTAAAAGTTATTAATAGGTTAAAATATTAACTGGGCGTGGTTCAAAAATTATTTAAACATGTGTGTCTGTCGGGTATTTTATTGTCAGGACCGCCTGACTATAACACCCTTACTTGTTTTATATAAAGTTTTTCATTTCTGACAGAGCTGGAGAGAGCCCCTTAGAAAAAAAAATTCCTTTTGAATAAATTTTATGTTTGTTTTCTTTTTAACAACTTTATATTCATAATGTACGGTTTTTAGAATATGATTAAATTCAAAGAAGAATTTTAATCATAGAGAATTTCAAACTCTTACTCTGGTCAGTTTTTCGATTTTTCGAAAATTCCCACACTTTAGCTTCGCAAAACTCGAAATCGAACGAAGACTATTTATGAGTTGAAATTTGACTGGCGTTACCTCATCTTTAGCTCCATTTTATCGTTTCCATGAAAGTAAGAAGAACTGACAGCCAATTTTTTTTTGAATAAATTATATGGTAATAAAAGAGTAAACTATAAAAATTTCGAATTCATTCAGAGAGTCTTCGCCGAATTTCAAAAGGTCCATTAAATGACTGAATATCGAAATTCGAATTCAATCGCGAGTAATCCTAATTTCTGTTTATTATATTCAATTTTTTAATACTTACACATTATAATATTATTACTAAGACTTTATTCAATGAAAAGATACCTACTATCCTCCAAATAACATCTTTACAGGTGGCATTAATATAACACAATCGAAATTTTCATATTAAAAATGAGATTCTTGGAACTCTATCAACACTTGAAATCTTTAATTAAATCCGAATTTTTTTAATGTACTAACAAATCGAGAATATACAAAAGTCCGCAAATACATTATCCCAGTAGGAAATATTTCGAACGATTCGTTCAATGCTTTTATTGAATTAAAAAATGACATCGATTATCTAGATGTGAACTTCTATCTATTTTACATTCCCTCAATTCCTTGAATTCTCACAATTCCTTGATTTTCGATGATAGATACAGTGACATTTCTTGCAGCGACGCTCAAAAGTTCTCAAAACCGTAAACAAAAATTTTAGCCGGTTTAATAAAGCAGATTTGCATAAATTAATTTCGCGTCTTTCAGTGTTCATTTTATATTTGTTTGGCACCGTTAATAAAAATTATTTGAAAACAATTTCATTTTGTAGACACTAAAGATGTTTATCTTCATATACATACATATGGGCATTTCCATGAATATGTCAACCACGACTGAAAAAATAAAAGTGCTCGAAATTTTTTTCCAACACTGGCTATGGAAGGCAAAAATACTAAAATATAATTATCTGGAAGCATTTCCAGCCTATTAAAATTTGAAAGAAAAAAAATAACGGCTTAAAGTCAATTGTCTCGTTGATTGATTTTAAGCAGTTTTGGTCAACTACTTCCTCTCTTCAAACGACTCACTTCAGCTATTTGTAACATTGCAATTCTACTCTCAAATTATTGTTACAACAACAATTAAGTAGATTCATGAGCAAAGAGAAAATAAGGAGTTCGATTAGCGGTGTTTTTTTTATTTTCCTTGGATGCTATTCTAATGTCACGTACGATGACAAAAAACATTGTTTTTTTTCCTCATTTGTTATTTGTCGGTCGCAGGTGAACGAAAATTAATTTCCAAATCAAGGCCATCGGGCAAATAATAGATTTAAAAAAATTTTTTTTTAATTTCGTAAAACAAAAATTTTATAAACCAAGCAAGTTGGTCACGTACGATATCGTAAGTACTAAAAATGGTACGATTTGTTGAGAGCCCAATTGAAATTTATTTTTTATTTATTTTTTTTATCATATATCTAAAATTCATTACGAGGCAACAAGAGATGAGCTTAGAATGAGCAACAAATGAGCTGGGTATTCATTCAAGGGAAAAATAAGAGTTAAATAAGTATATGACAGGGTTGGGTGGCAGCGAAAACTTAACGCCGAATAATTCCGTAAAAACAATAAATTTAACCGGGACTGTCTTTGTTTGTTATAAATATATTGTTTTTTGAATCGAAAAAATATTTTTTATTGGTCATTAATGAAGAATAATAGTGGGGGAAATTATGTCACGTACGATATGTCACGTAAGATATTATATATGAACTTTGTTCCCTATAAAATCAACTAAAGATTTTTTTAATTTAAACATAACGAATTTAAAAGGAGAAATATTTCACTAAGTGCAAGAAATTAGAAACAAAAAAATAAACTCCATTAATTCGCAGAGTTTTGCACATTTTTACAAGTACCTCAAAAGTACTTCCGTTTTTGGTCACGTACGATATAGCCCTATTTCGCTCGATTTTTCCGACTCAAACATTTCTAATCTACTTAATTTTTTTTTTCAAATGATAAACTCTCTGAGTGGAACATATCGACACCATTTTCTTGGAGTCACTCCAATTTTTGTAAAATCTATTCAACTCTATTTGCGTACGAATTCCGCGTACGATTACCTGGAAATGCCCATATGTGTGTTCGGGTATAAAGATTGGCCTCCATCCAGGACCGAAATGTAGCGCCATCAATTTTCAAAAATTCTAATTACTTCATCGAAGTGAAAAAGCACTAAACGTTACGTACTAAATCAATTTACAGCTGGATAGAGACCATTCTTCAGTTTGATTACACTGGATTACAAATAATTAATTTTTATTTCTTCTGAACATCTGAAAGCACGTTTCTTAAGCCTGAAGTCCGCTATAGATGTTTTTACGTAGAGAAAATAGTGTAGAGTGCAGAGAATCGACTTTTGTTTTGATTTTTGGAAAACAAATAGTTTTTTAAGGAGTATTGCAGCTTTTTCGAGCAGAACTAGAAAATGAGTCATCCGAGGAACAAATTATCTTTTAAATTAATGAAAATAAACCCCTCGAAGGCTTTATTCTCACATGGTTTTAAGATCGGTGAAGAAAATAGGATTCTGTAGACCTTTAAACATTAAAAGTGCCTTTAGATCTAAATTTAGAAAAAAAAACAAAATTTAATTTCCAATTTCTTTAAAATATTTTTTTTTTATTAAAGCAATCCATTTTAAGTAAATTTTTATTATAAAATAGACTGTTTTTGTTTTATTTATTTATTATTATAATTTTTTTTTTTTTTCGTTAAATATACATTTACAAACACGAATTTACAAACGCTTGCACATACAATTCTTTGTTGCCCTTAACAATTGATATAATGAGGGCAAACAATGGACACACATGTAACATTTTCCAAGCCTTTACAATTTTCTTAGTTATTAATATATAGCAGACACTGGTACTTATTATATTGTAACAAATGGTTTAACCAGGATGCGGAAAAGGACTTTAAAAGACGTGTGAGATATATTTAAGTTGTAGATTTTAAAGAGTTTTTTTTTTTCAATAACGAAATGGTTGAAACTACAAAGACTTGGTTGAAAAAGTTATTCTTAGAAATTGCAATAGTCCATAAAAGGTTTTAGTTTTTGTTCTTTCCATTAAATATCTCACTCAGAAGTTAACCGTGAGAACACAGTGAGTTGTTTGAAGTGTCCCTTTACTTTACATAAAAAACGAAGTGGTTATTCGCACGTATAACTCATAACAATTTCTTTTTTATTGCAATTGCAGCAATCTTATAGAAAAATATTACACTTTTCTTCTCTCTCTCTCTCTCTCTCTCTCTCTCTCTCGTTCACTCTTTCATTTGCGTTAGATTTGTTTATATGCATTAACCTTTAAAAGCCTCAAGTATCAAATTTGATACCGATCTTTTAATATGAACTTCCTGTTGGTCCGTGGTTAAGTTTTCACTGTCCCCAGTTATCAAATTTGATACCTGTCTTTTTTCCAAATAAACATATCACTTATGCAATGCTTTTTTTTTAATTTTTAGAATTTTTCCTTTATCTGGCCCTTGAAAAGAGCCCGTTCATACTTTTTTTAGCATTTTGAAAAATCAGGTTTTTAATGGTTAACACTTTATTCTCCTGAATTTATTCATATTACATATTAAAATTTTTCAAAAAACACTTCAAACACAAGTACTAAATATCACCGCGAAAAAGCTTTTTCGATTCTACCATGCCACCATTCTTTAGCCAAATAACAACTTCCTTTCATTTTTTTTTTTTTTTTTTAAACACTAACCCCCTTATTCATAATGAAATTTTAAATTTAAAACATTGTTTAAATGTCAAATTTCCATACAAAAATTTAATTTAAACAATATTTTAGATTTGAAATTTGATTATGAATAAGGGGGTAAATTTACAAAAATATATATTTAAATACTTTACTTTTACTTAGGGTCTAATGTTACCTAGTTACATTTATTTTAAATTTAGTATATAAAAAAATTGTTCTAATTTTTCCAATTGCTAAAAGCTGATTAAACTCAAAATAAAAATTAACAAATACAAATAAAACGAGCTTAGAAAATATTTAAAAAAAATTAAAAATAAAAACATAAAACAATTATACATTTTATATAATTATTTATAAATGAGTTTGACCTGCAAATTGTGTTAAAAAAAAAATTTGCTTAACATATGTTTGATAAAAACTATTTGTATTCAATGTTATTATATTTAGTTTTGTATTTTTTATTTTTCGAATCCTTTGAGCGATAAAACCCAAGACAGTAGCAATAAGTGGGCTTTTGCAAAATTTTTACCAGGAAATTTGTACTATTTTTCAATGACCCAGCGGCCAAAATGCTGCCTACAGAAGCGATGAATCGTAACACATTTTTTAAGGCCCTTCTAGTATACTTTTGGTCGAGCATGGCCGTTTTGTAGAGTGAACGCCTACCACTACCACCACCACACAAAGTAAGCTATTGGTAGGCAGTTCGCCTACAATCTCGTATACTTTGTAAGCTATTGGTAGGCAGTTCGACTACAATCTTGTATACTTTGTAGTTGTTAATATTCAGTTCGGTTACAGTCTCGCATACTTTGTAGGCGGTAGACACTGTTGGCCGCTGGAAAAGAGCCGATTTCGCTAGATCCAAAGAAAAAGTTGACAAAGTTTTTAGAGCAAAAGCGAAAAGGGGAATTCTAAAAGAAGACATAAAAGGCTGGAAATGGATTTGTATAGGTTTGAAAGATATAAAAAATAGCCCCATAGTTTTTTATTTTTTTTTATTGAGTTTAAAAAATGCAAAATAATTTAGGACATCGTTCACTAGTTGGCATTATTGTATTTAAAACTGTACTCTACGTCATTTCTAATATAAAAAAGCCTCAATAACCGAGCAAAGGAACCATTCAAAAGACTATTCATGCAATTGGTTTTTTCCATTGTAGTTCTTTGTGCTGTTTGTTCTCTACCAAGTTAAAAAAAAAAAATAGGCGGTTGTACATATCAACCCGATTCTAAATATTCCCGGGGGAATTTTTTTCTGCGGATTAAAAGAAAATTTCTACCATTCTAAGCACCACACTGGTAAGGGGATATAAAGAGAGCAAGAATTCTGGAAATTTTTAAGGACATATCATCACATTCTCCGTTTGATTGACGCTTAGAACACTCCCTTTTTCCGCGAAGAAAAAGTTCTAGAAAAAGAATTCCCGAGGAATATTCATTTGGAATAGGGCTGTATTTCTTTAAATTTATTCTGCTTAATTTAAGTCTTGAAAAAATCACTGGTAAGTTGAAAAAAAAAAAAAAATGAACAGATTGTCATTATAAAGAAGTAAGAAAAAAGCAAGCGAACAAAAATTTCTTTTATAACCAAACCAGTTATTGGGAGATTTGTCATATGCAAATTCCCTTCCAAAGCACAAATGTTTCATAATTATATTTTTTCACTCAAATTCTACAAAACTTTTTTTAGCCGCCCGCGTTTAAAGTTTTCCATTTTTTTTTTTAAATCATCTCTAAAGCAAACCTATTCTCGCAAAAAGGCACTCAATGGAAGCAAAAAATTAGTTCGTTATTCTTTCTAAAACAAACTTCTTGTGTTTGATCTTAAGTTTTTTTTTTTTTTTTTTTGTATAACTTCCCATTTCCAATGGTCTGTCTTGTCAGCTAATTGGTAACACATCGCTTACAGATACTTTCTTTGATTTATCGCACACATTATGGCTGATAGCGGCACGTGCAGGTAGCTTCATCATATTTGGCCTTAAATAACAGATAAGAAGGCAGCCTAAGCAAGTTTCGTATAGCATCATCATATATGTGGATCTAGCTTCGAAATGAGATAAAATACTCAATGAGAATTTCTTCGAATTAAAAAAAAAAAAAAAAAAATTGTATACAATAACTTTTTTCATGTTTTTCGTGGCTTTGTGACTGGTTTTTGTAACGCCGGCTTATAAAGCTATTCTTGAACAAGTGACGAGCTTTTTTTTAAATGATGTGAAACGAAGTTCGTCTCGCCATGATACCATTCGAGAAAAATAATAAAAAGTTTAAAGAGATTAAAAAGATATGTCTGCGTAAGAGCAAAAGTTTTTTGGAATCGTTAGACGCAATGCTTTGGTTAGAGCCAATTTTAAAGTCATTGGAGGAATCAAAAGACTCGGAAATTGTCTGCAATTTGTTGTATGGTTTTCAAGGATCTACACATTACAATCGCTATTAGATTATCAAGAATAGTTCTCGACTCTCACGAAAATGAAACGATAAGAAAAAGCTATAGCACATTCATTGCACTTCAAATTTATGAGTATAACTGGGTCCATTAAATTAATACAAGATTTTTTGGAAGTAATCCCGGAAAAATATTTGAATTTCAGAATATAAAAAATAATTGCAATTTCAAACAAGTAAGGGATTTTTATAGAAAAGCGAGCCTGAAAATATAAAACCCAAAATACATGAAGATTTTCATGATCCGATCACTTTTGAAATTTTTTGAAAATTCATTGTATCAAACTGGTAGTGTGGAAAATGATTACGTGAACTGCACGAAGGGTTAACCATATGACCTAACTTGTTCTTGGTATATTGTGGTTATACCATTTATAATCATATTTATATCTTGAATAAAAATTGAAAATGGTATTGCGGGGTCGGGTAGCCCCAGAACCGAAGTTCGGCAACGGTTCTGCCTGGTCTTGGGTACGACTCCCTTGTGGGAGTATCGCAGGGGTTGTGGTATTCAATATGGAGAGGATAGCTCCGAAAATTCACCAAGGTTCGCCGATACGGTCAATGCCCAACGTTACAATGTTGCATAGATCACACAAACAATAAAGCTTCGCCTCGAAGGTTAATCGAATCTCCTCGATTTATGGTATACGGAAACCAAATAAGATGTCCTTGTATTTTGTTGTGAAAATGTCCCCATACATATGTGTTCATATGCATACATACATACGTACAGGTGCACTGGGACCTCTAGGGGCTATTGTTTGTTGAATACGAACATTACGAATGCCTTATATGGTTAATTTTTTTAAATCCTTGAATGATGCAATGATGCTCAAATGCAATTCTGTTAAATATAAGATCGTTTCGATGATTAGACAATCACTGGGACTTTCTGGTTAACATACGAAACTTGCTTAGCTGCAGTCAAACAAAACGCTCCGATTGCATTCATTACTGCTGCACGCCAGAACTATATTTATATGTATAAGAAATTAGTTTAAAAATTAAGATTTGAACATTAAGAGAAGTATTGGAATTCAACGCAATTTGATTTTGAATCCTATTTGCGATTCCATGGCTTACCCATTTGCTGTAAGCGTCCCAACTTCGTTGCAATTTGTAAATTTAACAATTTAAAACGACATTGGCAACATGAAAACAGTTTTTTTTTTTTTTCAGCCAGAATTCATATAGCCAAAGCGCTATTTACTCTGGTCCATATGGTTTTTTGTGAGCGACTCCGATGATTTCTGACTTGATATATCTGTCACTATTGATCGAACGATCTTTCTACTGGATCCGTTGGCAAATTTCTGCAATGGTTTTATAATTACCGTCCGAGATGTCTTTTCAATTGGCGGTGGCGACCTCTTAGCTGGACTAATGCACTCATCCGAGCTGGAACTACCGGGCGTCGGTAAACGTTTTAGGATCGAAATATTCTTCAGTGACATTTGATGTGATGAAGAAATTGTAATAGTTTTGCTATTAGCCTTTCTATTCGTACAACTGGTTGTTGTATTCGTTGCGTTTTTAATAATGTCACAAAGCTGCGCTGATGGTTGCACACTCGTTTGAACGAGTACACTTGGACGCGATTGGGATTGTGATGTTATCGTTGGCGGTGGCGGTGGTGTAATTGACGACACCGTATGATCAAAACAATTGTCCTCATTGTGATCGATGCTGCTTGCTGGTGACAATGAAATATCACTGCTTTGATAGCTTGCTGGACTCTTTTGGTTGTATTGCAAATTCCTGGCCGCTGTTACATTGACAATACATACAGACTTCGATATTGAACTTTTAACAGAATCAGTTTCAGGTGGCACTAATGCCAGTGTAGAAGTATCATCGATGCTTGCTTTTGCATCAATGCTAGCTTGAGGTTTTTGTACATTCGCTGTTGGTGTTATGCCGCTAAAGTTGTCGTTGCGCTTTTGTAAATTCTCGATCAAATAGAGTACGATCCGTTCCAATTGTTGTGGATTCCTCGACGCTGGTACATTCTCCAACGAGTTACTGGGAATTTTGGTATTTATGATGATAGAGAATTTCTTTTTCATTTCTTGAACCTTGCGTTTCCCTTCCTCTTCATCGAGTAGTGTATTGACACAGACGAATGAATGAACTTTATTGGTACTTTTATCAATCTCCAAATATCCCCGCGATTGCAGATAAATGAAGTGTCCATTGCGGGAGAGTAAACGATAGCAGCTCTCCCCATAGTTACTATTACAGTCATACATCTGCCTAAGAGCTACTATAACCCATCGAACGTCATCTTGATGCATAAACGTAAATGGGCAAAGATTTCGAACCTTTTATTTCATAAATCAAATAAAAAAAAAACAAAATTTTTTTAAAATAATTTCATTGAAAAGTCTTCTGGGGAACAATTTCAAAACCTACCTCATCTTTCATGTAGCCTGCAACAAGGCCTATTCGCTGATCACAGTCAATGATGCGACCATCTATTAAATGGCGCGTCTTATATTCCAGATTGTTTGCTTCCAGCAGTCGTCCCACTGTTTTTGGTGGTCGTATTACACGCGCCATAGCAACAAGCACAATATCGTTTCCACTAATGCCATGTAAAGCGGCCTGCGCTATGGTAGCCTCATGTTGCAACCAATGGGAGTGTAATGCATTTGGCCCAATGGTACTGTTGCCGTTACTGCTACTGCTACTATTATTTCTTGAGCGTCTTATTAGTTGTGAGACGATAGGAAAATTTCCAGTCGACGTCGAACAGTCGCTACGCCGAAATAGACCGTCTATCATAACAATCTCATATTTCCTTGTCGTTTCCGAGCGTGTACCTGCACGCGCAAGACGCACAGTAAAGCAACGACGATCCTCACGCAGGTTTTTGTCTATGTCAGCATAATTATCTGTTATATTACACCTCTTCGGCTGTCTAGCACTTCGAAACGAATGCAAGGATGCTACAATATCGCAATCGTCATTTGTAAGATTTCCATTTGCTTCATGGCAGTCGTCTATGTTATCTTTCGATATAGCCTCGTCGTCGCCGTCGTCACCTTCGTCGTCATTTGTGCGAAATAACGCTTCCATATTACGCGGTATGAGCTGTTGCAGTATAAGGGCTTGATCTTCAGGATGAACTATATGCAATATATTTTGTCCATACAGGTCGGATTGGCAATGACCCAACAATTGCTCCACACTTGATGATATTAGGACGATTTGCCCATGGCAAGTCAATGTTATAAAGAAACTATCAAGCAATTGCAGCAGTGCATCCGTCAATTGTGGCGGCAATGGTTGATTCAAAGAGGAGGAGTATTCACCATCTCTCATCTTCGCCTTTCCGAAAACATATCGCAGCCGAAGACCATGAGCAGCAAACCTTAACACAGCCGTCTTGTCCATTCGTCGATTTGAATCGGCAACATGTGGAACCATTGTGGCCAGCTCCTGAATACTAGCGTTCAACTTATCCCGTCGCTGTTTCTCGGCGAGATTCCTAGCCTCCCGCCCATTGTGCGGCAAGCTAGCGTTCTCTAGAACGATCGGAGTTGCACTTATGCTCATTACTGAGCTGGAATACGTCACCTTGATTGCTAGCGGTTCGTCGTTTTGGTGTGTTCGTTTTTTCGCTCTTCGAATTGTTTACCTTACCAATTTTTGCTGGAAATCACTCGCCATACCTCCGTGCACTCTATTCCTGTTGCCATACACCAACATCAGTTCAACCTAACGTTTTGCTTTTCTTTTGAGTTTTCAAGGTCTCAGTCGAGTCGCTCCGCCCGCTCCCTCCCACTCTAACTTGTACTCTATTGCTTCTCTTCTTCTTCTTCCTTTGGCGAGAGATGTTTTCTCTTTTTGTATTTTGTTTGTGTGTGATTTCAAACAGATTCTCAATTCTCCGAACACACTAATTACCGCAAATGATTAAAACGCAGTTGTTATCGATTATGTATTATTATGTTATGGACAAGAAATTGTGTTTTTCCTTTTGCGCTTTCCTTTTTATTTTATTTTATTTTATTTTTTTTTTTCGTAGCAAAAACGACAGGTCTTAAAATTTCTACAAATTGTTTTATGTCAAACTGACGCAAATTAGTTTCAGATACGTCATGAGTTCTCGACATCAGATGTTCTTGCGTGTGTGTCGTCACAAGCGACGGGTTTTACTAAACCTTCAAGGCAAATAACGCCAGAGTATGAATTTCAGTTCAAGGACCATTTGAAATCGATTGTAATATAACAATCAGAATGAACCATTAAACTTTTAAGTGTTTTAGTGATATTAATAGCTGATCCGGCGAACTTTGTACCGCCTTAAGGAGACCTTCTGGTCTAGAATATTTTGAAAATTGGTTTTTTATTTTTATTTTTTATATTTCGAAAGAATAGACTTCTAAGAATATGCTGGCAAAGTTTCGTGAAGATATTGACAATATTTTCTTTGCTACAGCCGTTTTAGTAGGTGCAGACAGCAGACAGAGCGATTGATCAAAGCAACTTTGAACGCGTTTATCTCAAAATTACTTTTTTTGACCTGGCGTACAGAAAACAAAAAAGCCATCGAACCAATTCGTCTGAAATTTTTATATGTTATTCGCAACATCAATGGCTATCGCGTGAGCTAGAATCAAATTTTTATTTCAAGAACTTCATAGTTTTTCATACAAAAATTTGTAAAAAAAAAGCGCGTTTTTCAAAGTGTTAAATTAAAAATTGCGCCATTTTGTCAATTTTCAAAATTTATTTGTTCTACCTCACGCGATAGCCGCATTCATTCTGATAAATTTTAATTTAACACCTTGAAAAACGCATGGATATTATATAAATATATATATATATATATATTATTTTTCAAATAACCCGAACTTAAGAAATCGTGTACGCCACGGACTTACTTTTTTAAAAAGAGTCCATTTCGGCGCCATTTTTAAAGTAGAAAAAAATGGACGGATCGATTTGACAATGCACATGCAAAAAACCTTTGGTCTAAAAGTACCTTTACTGTCCTATAATTTTTTTATAAATGACATTGCTCATACGTCAGTTACGAAAAATAAATTTTACTTCTGAGGGCCACGCGTCAAAGAATATTTATCGTACGAGCTCAAAAATTTTTGTAAGACCAACAGCTCGTTTGAACATTATTTCTTCTATGATAAATTATGAGAGTTTTTCTCTGTTTAATATTTAAACAGTAAATTAATAATTGTGGTCCAAAAATGATGAAAAATGTATTGAAATTGTAATTTATGCAAATTTAAAAGAAGAGATTCGAAATTCGCTCTATCAGTTCCGCATACCTTCTCTTTTCAATTTTCCAGTGAATCACAAAATATTTGTCCATCTCTATTTATCGAAATTTGACATTTAATTTTATCTATAAGCTCAATATCTATCCATCAAAATAAGGCGTCAAAACCAGTGAAAATGAGTTAAAAATGAAGACGAAATTGTGAGGAGCGCTATATATTCCTATATATTCCAATGTCGCGTCCAGGCGAACCGAGCTCTCCAGTTCAAAAAGTCTGGAAGCCCGAACGTAAGTCAATCGTATTTAAACAAGAAACTAACTATTCAATTGATTTCTTTCGACAAATAAGTATACAAAATACAGCTAGATGCTCCGACCCCAAAACCAAAACTTCGTACTGAAGATTGCAATGAACCAGTGCCCGACTATTATGGCTTGGAATATCATGGAGAAATGTCTCATCAAGCTGCTGAGAAGTTGCTGGAAATGACCCCAGATGGTACATTCCTGGTACGACGCTCACCCAAAGCAGAAGATTACAATACATTGAGTGTACGCTTTAATAAGCGGACGAAACATTTCAAAATATATTACAAGGAAGGCGAAGGACATTACCTTCAGGAGCAGTCAAAACACTATGAGACGATACACGATTTGGTAGCCGATGGCTTGGTAACTTTCTACATGCAGGTTAGTTTAAATCTACCTATAGGTACTTAATTTTTGTATGCAACTTTCTATTTTAACGAATTCAAGTTATTTTTGAAGATCCATGCGGCACCAATTATCCAGCAAATAAATCAACAGACGCGGAATTGCTATCAACAAAGTCCGTACATGACGCTCAATCGTAGGAAATTACGTGCACTTTCCAATGAGCTGCGAAAATCGATTGTCAAAGGTGGAATCGCCAATAATGAAATTGATAAGTGCATGGACAACAAAGACTGGATTGATGAAAATAAATTGAATGACGCTAAGAGGCATGAAAAAAATATCGAGAATATTGCCAACGAGTCCATTGATCCAATATTGCCAGTCGTATATGAGAAAGCACACATTTTTAAAGTTCATACATTCAAAGGATTAAATTGGTGTGAATTCTGCGCGAATTTTCTTTGGGGCTTTACAGCACAAGGAGTTAAATGTGAGAATTGCGGCTTCGTTGCGCATTCCAAGTGTTCGGAATTGGTCCCAGCTAAATGTGTACCAGATTTGAAGCGTATACGTGGTGTATTCGGAACAGATTTGACGGCAATGGTTCAGCTCTATCAATGTGCAATTCCATTTGTTGTGCGACGTTGTGTTGAGGAGGTAGAGGCTCGCGGTATGTTGCAAGAAGGCATCTATCGTGTGTCAGGTTTCGCTGATGAGATTGATGCCTTGAAACTTGCACTGGACCGAGATGGCGAGAAAACCGATATGTCTGAGGAGGCCTATGGCAACGTGAACGTAATTGCGGGTACACTGAAATTGTATTTACGCCTGTTGCCAGTTCCTTTGATTACATTTCAGGCATATCCGAGTTTTATGCAAGCTGCAAGTACGAAATTCTCTACGATTTCTTCGAATTACTATTAAGTAAAGTTAATAAAAAATCCTCTTTTCAAAACAGGGAGTAGAACTTTGGAGGAACAAATAAAAAATATGCAAGAAGCTGCCAAAAAGTTGCCCCCAGCACACTATAATTGTCTGAAGTTTATGATGGAGCATCTTAAGCGGTGAGTATTGACAAAACACGCGTTCTCTTTTCCTCATATCGGTTACATGTCCTGCAGAGTTTCTTCTCATTTCGCTGCGAACAAAATGAATGAGCATAATCTAGCAACAGTTTTTGCTCCAACGCTCATTGCAACTCCACAGTACATGACCAATCTGACCGAGGAAATATTTATGCTATCCTCGCTTATCACAAATTGCGAGATTATTTTTGTACGTTAAACACAACCGTTGGATTCAACTTTAAAATCATACTTTTACACAAAGATCGCATTTTAGGGATAAATAATACAAAAAAAAAAAATCGACGAATTTATGCCGTAAAGCGCTAATTTTAATGAAATCCGAGAATTTTAGTGATTTTTTTTAATGATACAAATTTCTTATTGATTTTAGGAAAAGTAGAAACATTTAAGATAAATGAACAAAATAAAACCAAAGTATTATAATCGATGTGATAATTTTCTTTATTTTACTACTTATGAAATTTGTTAAAAAGTTTTGAATTATCTCTGGGGGGAGGGAGCTATGTTCTTGTTGATTTGAAATAGAAATTAAAGTGAACATTAAATGTACCACGGCCATATTCGACGATGTTGAAATGGAATGCCTCGATGTCATTGGTGTTTTCTTGAAATATGAATATTTGAAAAATTCAATTATCTATGTTAAATTTACACAGTCATTAAAGATAGTAGGGGTCTTCCCTTAAACGTGTATTTGCCTCGAAAACTTTGAAAATTCGTAAATCAAGAAGCCTTAGAAATTAATGATCGAAGTTTTGCATGAAAAATTTTACATTTTTCCGCTTTTTCGATCTTTTCACGTTTAAGGGAATACCCCTAATTTTTAAACAAATATTCGGCCTGATTATGTATTCCGACGGATCGAATTCGTTCGGATTTTCACATTTTTATGAATGAAAAAACTCTTTTCATTCATTAAAATTTGAAAAATCCGAACGGATGCGTTCCGTCCGAATACATAATCAGGCCGATTAAACATTCAACTAGAGAAAAATTCCCGGGAATATTTGGATGAGAAGAATAGAAACGCTTACATTCGGTTATCTCCAACCTTAGAAATTCGTTACCCAACTTTCATGACATCAGGACTTCAAAAAGTAGACATGTGATCGGTTATACCAAAGAAAGTTTCTTCCCTGGGACTAATTTGTAAATAACTTAACTATACATACATATAGTAAGGGCATTTAAATTATTCAACTTTCAATTTGTTCATTTATTGATCCAAACTTGTTTGTAGAAAACGTTTGCGGTTTTTGAATACAATATCTCCATACTTTAAAATCGTCTTTATGCTTATTCTAGTTGAAGTATTTCAACCTAAATTGCAAGAGAAATATATCCTTTATACACTGTGTATGCTTAGAATTGAATCAAATGAACGAAAGTTCAAACTTGCTGTATAATTAGACTCACTAAGTTGTATATAGCTAAAGAAGAATTTCATTATTTTTCTAAAGAAAGTAGGGTGTCGTATTTTGCGGCGGTATTACACGATCGGTGTCAGGTACTGCATAGAAAATACTTGTTGTTCGATCTTTTGTGGTTTTAAAGCTCAAAATAGCAGCAACATTACCACATCGGTAGCAATAATTTGGCGCGGACCATACAGTAACTAATTTATTATCGAACATATATTTGATGCCTTCGTTAACCAATTGATGTGCACGACATATTAACTCTAACTTATTAATCTCCATGAAATCTTTTGTTACCATTTGACCAAACAGCCAACCAGCACCGCGCGGACTTTGTCCCCTAAAAGTGTGAAGAAATGGTTGAAGAAGAATCACATTAATATATTTTTTATACGAACCATGAATCCATATCCTCTGGATCAGACCAAACTAAATCACAAAAGGCTCCTTTGTACGGAATCTCACCATTTCGATCGATTGTGCGAATTTGATCGAGAGTTATTATCTCAGGACTTAGGCCACCGTGCACGCAAAGTATCTCTTCATCGATTATCTATAATGAATGGCATAGTGAGATTTTACAACAACATAAATAATTGTATTGTCCATACCGCAGCAATAGTTAGAAGATCAAAAACTTTACAACAATACTTCCAAGCGTTTGCATTTCCATATTTATTAAAACATTCATCGTAAAATCCGTAGACTTTCGTAATTTGTCTGGATTCGTGATTCCCACGAAGAAGCGTTATTTTATCAGGATATCTTGCCTTAAATGAAAATATAATATTTATAAACTGGGAGTTCTCATAGCAATCTCTAGCAGTAATGGTCTTAAATGAACTATTGACAGTCAGTTCAGAATTACACTATATATAATATATACGTAGAAGAAAAATAAAAACCAACCTTTAATGTCATCAACCTCGTTAGTGTTTCCAGACTATAGTAACCACGATCAACGAAATCACCCATAAATATATAATTTGTATCCGGAATTGATCCTCCCGTTCGAAAGAGTTCCTCTAGATCATAGAACTAAGAAAAACATAAAAAATAACGTTAACACCCCCCGTTCACGTTTACGCGTATATGCTTACTTGTCCATGTATATCACCACAAACTGTAACTGGCGTTGAAACAGGCTGTATATTTGACTCTTCAAGTAGAATGCTGCAAACGATGTCGCAGAGCTTCTTCAAATCGTTCTCGGGCAAGTATTTGCATTCCTTAACGAGTTCTATCCAGTTGTCTAGATCGGACATTTCAACTTCTTAATTTCCACAAAAAACGAGTCGAAAATTTTGACATCTTTCATTAGATGTGCTTGGACGGTCGTACATGTCCGACGACGGTTTTTTCCCGCACATGTCAAATTGTACGCACATACGTTCATGGAAAACCGTCGAATTTTTATTTAATTTTTATAATTAGGCATTATATTAATACTTTTGGCTGTTAATCGGTAAATGAATAGCTAAAATTCATGAACTTAAATGAATAAACGTTATGTTTTTTAAATTATATATATATATGGTTTTTCCAATTTCAAATCTGGTCAGCTCAATCAAGTTGACAGTTCGTTTGTCTAATTTGTTTACAACAGCTGATCGTGAAGATAAAAGGAAAATAGAATTAGAAACTAACGTAAATCTAACAAACAAAAAAATGCTTTGCCGCTTGTGTTGTTACGAAAGTCATGACAATAATACAATTAGTCTCTTTGGAGACGAAGAGGAATCCAATCTGACAAAGCAAATAGCAAAATATTTGCACATTGAGGTAATTGGAAAATTCATGTTTTGTTTAGACATTTTGATGAATGTGAATCCTTTTTCCAGGTAACATATAACGATAGTTATTCTAAGGAAGTATGCACTGAGTGTTTCGAGAAATTAAATGATTTTCACAAGTATTATATATATGTGGAACAAAGACAACTTGTGCTTCAGCAAGCAATAAAGAATCCGAAATTGAATCGTACGTTCGATGATGAGACATATGAACGGAGTTTTGATGAATCTCCATTGGATATGAAAGGTTTCATTACTGAAAAAGATAATATCGACGTAGAACATTTAATACCAGAAGTTGAATTCGCTTATGCTTCATTGGATGAAACTGCCGCTGTTGAACCAAATGAAGATCAAGAAGATGAAGATGATCAGCCATTAAATAAACTATTTTCAAATTTGGTAAGCAATAACCATAAGACCCGTAGAGCTTGTAAGACAAGACAGATGAAAATTTCAACTGGAAGGAAGAGGAAGACAAGGCGTTTAAACCTTAAGTCGCAGAAGAAACAAACAGAAAAACCCATCGCGAACACTGATAACAAAATGGATGATACCGAGAACTGTACAAAAATTAAGAGCCCATACTCCGCTCAAGAAGATAAAACAAGTGAGGAACTAATAGCCAAACATATGCAACTGAAATGTGAAATATGTGATGTTGTCGTTAGTTCTTATAAAAACTTGAGAGCACATTTTCGAACAATTCACAATTCAAGACCTTTCGTCATGTTGCGGTAAACGATTTCTCCAGCGATTTCTACTTGTGGATCATATAAATACACATTTGAATCCTGATCAATTCAAGTTAGTTGATATTAAGTAATGAAATTGTTCCATTTAAAATGTCTTCCGTTTTACAGATGTAAAATTTGTGGAAAGGTTTTTCAATCTCGAATTTGCATTAGTGTTCACATGGGTAAAAATGATTTCAATTCGATTTTTTCATGTTCTGCTAATCTATTGATGAACTTTCAGCTAATAAGCATGCTGATCGAGAACAGATGCGTCATTGTTGTAATGTGTGTGGCAAGAGATTCTCCCATCCATCCATTCTAAGAACTCATATGTTAGTTCACACTCAGGAGAGAAATTATACGTGTGAAATTTGCAAAAAAGCGTAAGATGGCCAAAGAAATGAATGCAATTAGCAAATTTAAATGAATTTCTTCTAGATTTAAGTCATCTCATATGCTTAAAGCTCATACACGACATATGCACGGCGAAAAAACGCCGTATGTCTGTGACACTTGTGGAAAAGAATATAGATTCAAGCTATCCTTTGATCGACACGTTGCCGAACATCAAGGGCTATTAAAAGACCAGCAGCAACAGTGTCACATATGCAATGGATGGTTCTCGTCAAACTATCTGCGACGGCATGTTAAACGACATGAGCTCGAAGATGTTGATTGCGAAAAGTGCGGTAAAACATTCAAATCGAAGGTAGCTCTGGTAAGTCACATGGAATACTCGCACCGGATAAGGCGAACATATTCATGCACTTTCTGTGATAAAACTTTCGAAAGAGCCCTGAATTTAAAGGTAACACACGAAGAATTTTCTTTAATAAAATTACATTTTTATAGAACTCCATATTTTTTTTTTTTGCATTTAAAGGAACACATTGACATGCACACCGGGAGAAAGGAATACAATTGTCCTCATTGTCCTCGTGAGTTTCGTTCAAGAGCAAATATGTATGCGCATGTTAAAAAAATTCATTTTGAACAATGGAAACAAGCACAACTGCTGCGGAATCGAGGACCCGTAAACGCAAATGATAAAAGCAATGAAAGCACAAATGTTCAAAGTAGTGAATAAATGTATTAAAAATAAATTAAAAACAGATATTAAAACAAATTAAAAATGTTTGATGTTTGTTGTATTTTGCATTAAAATAGAAGTTAATCTCTCCAAAAGCATGCTAGTATATCCATTTGGAATGAACTTCGAAAGCCAAGAAAATGTTCGAGCCATTTCTGGAAAAATTCATCAATTCGAACTCATTGAATATAGAGTTTGGAGCTCATTTCAAAACGTTTTGAAAAATGTTTAAACATTTGCTTTGAAAAATTATTAGTAATTTTTCAACGTTAAGAACGAACACTCATACAGACATTCAAAGCGAAGAAAAGTTGCCATTATTTTACGCCTCTACTGTATAGAATACCTTTTTATTTAAGTCAACTCCGAATAAATTCTGTATAAAAGTAGCAGTAAAAAAGTACCTTTTTTGAGAGTTCGTCACACACGTGTCGTGACATTTTTGAGTTTCGGTCACGCACTTTTGGGTTTCGCAACGCACGCCATGTCACGCTCTGAGTTTCGTCACGTTTGTGATTGTGTTTCAGAAAAAGTGAAGGTCGTTCGAGAGTGGGTGGGTTCAAATCCCACCCACCACCGAACCAAATTTTTTTTGTTTTAAGGCTGGTCTCCAGTTCGGTAAGGAATGTCAGCAGAAATTTTCTATTTTTTTCTCCGAGGAAAAAAGGTAGTACTACAGAACTTTTTAGTGCAACAGAGGCAATCTGTCATATGTCACATGTGTCAAAAAAGTGAAACGAAACACAGAAATTAAAAAGGCGCGATTATAAACGTTCAGAATAAAAAGCGCGCAAATTCTTCTAATCTCTTTAACAAGCGATATTAATTCGCGTTTATTCTCGTTTGAGAAATTTATTAAGCGTTTTTTGGTTTTTTGGGGTTTTTCTCCATGTTTTTTTGAAAAAACCCGAAAAATGGATGCACTATTTCTATACAATCACAACTGACCTACCTCACTTGTCAAAATTTCTCCAAGAAACAATTCATTTGCAATTATTTCTGCTGATAGCCTGGGTTACCGTGCACATTTTATGTCAAAAAAACGTATTAAAATATGTACTACTTTTTTGCCGAACTGGGGACTGCATGCAGAAAATTTCTTGAAGAAATATTTCTTAAGCATTTCTTTGGCTTTTTTTATATGGAGTTTTTCATTCCTTGGGGAACTGGAGACCAGCTTTTAATCAGAAGCGACAATCAAATCAACATGCTCTACATCATATTTCATTTTATTTGTTTACACTAGAAGAAATCTATTCATTTCTCTAATTAATTTACAGGTAAACAAATACAGTGTTGGCTTCCTCATTTTTAAAAACTGCCATCGGTGTTTCCTCAACTTCTTTGAGAAACTGGGCCACCAACTCCAACTTCTTTTCTTCTGGCGCATTTGCCAGATCTAGTCCGGTAAATCCACCACAGTAATCTGCTAAGTCCACCACAGCGCTGACTTCAGGGTCATCTCCTTCTTTGATCCAAGTTCGTCCTGAGATAAATTGAAGCAGACAAATGAATATTTACCTATACGTATAACGAGTGTCTGACTGCATTACTAAAAGCGATTGATATTATGCAGATGATATTAAATATGACCCGCAAGAAGAGTCGCGGCTAGGGTACCATTTTCTCCCGACAAACTAGTCATATTTGTTCAGAAAACGAGCGCATGTTTGATTATTTTAATCAGCCACGCGACTCGATGTACAGAAAGACGAGCGAAGAGAAGAAACGGTTGTTTGTTAGTTTCGGTAAAAATTTTATTTAATTTTTTAAAACATATTTCGTACGTGTGACCATGCTCTTTCAATTATGTTAAGTTCTTTCATCAGCAAAATAAAGGACATTGCATCCCATTAAAAAGTATCGCTTGGTCACCCTAAAAATAATATAAACTAAATGTTTGAATGCATTATTTGTTGTGCTCGGAGCAGCTAGAATATGAGATGTTGTGTCGACTTTGCTTGTTTGAAATCAAAAAGGACGCGGTATCGCTCTTCAGCAATGATGAAGAATCCCATTTGACAAAACTCATAGCCAAATATATGCACATTGAGGTATGTAGATAAGATAAGCTTCAAAAAGAATTTGGCTTATTAATTGAACCTTCTTCAAAGAAAATATGATTGAACTCTAGTCGTAACAGGTTAAACAAATGGAAACCTTCTCTACGAAACTATGTACGGATTGCTATGTACGGCTGAAGGATTTCCACAATTTTTTTGAATATGTAGAACAACGACAGTACGAATTGCAAAATGAATTTCTCGACGTTAATTGTGTCATCGCTGAAGGTAGAGAAGAACTTATAAGTGCCCTCACAGATGTGGAACATCATGAAGAATCCCTGCTAGATATGAAAGACATCATTGCCGTTGGTGAGACTAGTTTGGAGAAGCTACTACCGCAATCTGCTTTAGGTTTTGGTGATGGAGGCAGTGATGAAGAAAACGGACTTGAGGAAACATACAGCTTTGACAATGATGATAATGACGAAGATGATCTACCCTTACAAGCTCTTTTAAAGAAGAATAACGATTTAAGTGAAAGCAAGGCCGTTGAGGATGGCAAGATTGAAGAAGTAAAAAGAAGAAATTCCAAACAATCTAATAGAAAAATAGCAAAAAGGGTGAAATCAAAGACGCGAGCAAAACAAAAGAGAAAGACTGTAAATGCGAAAAATATTTCTACTGAGATTTCCAGCGAGAAGAAAAGTAAATCATTGATATCTGAAGAGAACAAACAAAGGGATGAGATGATAGCGCAACACATGCAATTAAAGTGCGAAATCTGTTCGAAGCCCGTTCAAACATTTAAGCAAGTAAGTAGTAAGTCCTTGGTTTCGCTGTTTCTAGTAATGCAAATTAATGCTTACTATTGCATAGTTGAACCATCTTTTATACTTTGAGTTCAGTACATATGTATAATAGTTTTTATTTAATCAGCTTCGATTCCATTTTCGTCGCGAGCATAAAACCCAAGCCTATGTGACCTGTTGTGGAATCCGCTTTCATCGTCGTTTTGTCCTTGTCGATCACATACAGGTACATTTAAATCCGGATAAGTTTAGATGTAAAATATGCAATAAGGTGCTAAAATCGAAGGTCTGCATGGACATTCATTAGTAAGTTCATACATAGTGATGGAAGCTAGGAATTTATAATTTAAAATTTAATATTATAAAATTTCTCAAGTGCAAATAAGCATGCAGATAAGAGCGACCTGAAGCATCCTTGCACGCTCTGTGAGAGGCGTTTTGCACATTTGTCAAATTTGGCAGCACACATGATGTCCCATACGAATGATAGATCATTTGTATGCGAAATTTGTAAAAAAGCGTAAGCCATACATTTTGTCTCTAAGTTGTATCAATATTGGAAAAATTTGATCATTTTATTTTTAAGTTTCAAATCGAATTACATGCTTAAAGTCCATATAAAAGCCATGCACGAGCAGCGTACAAGGTATATTTGTGACACCTGTGGAAAAGAGTATAAATTCAAGCCATCATTTATGCGACATGTTGCTGAACATCAGGGTCAGCCGAACGAACCGACTGAAGAATGTAAAATATGTGGTAAATGGCTCATGCCAAATGGACTGCGGCGTCACATGGATCGACATAATATAAAAGATGTGGAATGTAAATTTTGTGGCAAAAATACTCAAATCGAAGGCTGCGCTAACGAGTCACATTGAGTATTCCCACAAGAAGAAACATATATATTCTTGCAATCTCTGCGATAAGACCTTCAAGCGGCCATGCGTGTTGAAAGTGAGCCGAGATTCCAATGCTAAATGCCAATTTATGTAAAAGTTGATTTGTTTCAGGAACACATTGCTATGCACACTGGGAGAAAAGATCACAACTGTCAACATTGCGGACGAGAGTTTCGTTCAAAGGCGAATATGTATGCTCATATCAAGAGAACGCATGTTCAGGAGTGGGCTAAAGCCCAACTTAACAAAGGAAACAAAGGCCCTAGTGCGCAAACTGAGAATATGAACGATATAAACAGTCTAACATCTAATTAAACATATTTTACAAAGACATTTTTCTTTAAATAATATTTCTAAAATATTTTAATACGTAAAAAATTTTTTTTCTTTTTTCATAAATACTGTTATTAAAAAATAATTTGAAAACAGCAATTTTTTGCGTGATTCGGTAATTGAATAATATTTCGACTCATACTGTACGGCTCTCTCATCACGGCAACACTTTCAGTATGTACCTTTTTCTTGGATTTTTGTCCATACCCAGGAGGAAATACGAGCACTTTCTCCCCAATGCCGTAGTAATAACATCGACATCGTTTTGTTAACCCTTTTTTAAGGCGTTTCTGCATAAAGCAACATAAACCTGAAAGACATTTTTTATTTCGATGTTCGACTGGGTAACGAGAGCAGCGTTTGTGTCTTTTTTCCGCAGCCGTTTGTGTCTATCAAAAGGAAAATACTATCTTTTTCGCTTAATGTTGAAGCGCACTTAAGAGTACATCACAACGTTTCTCCTTCTACAAAGAATGTCACAAGTAAATATTAATATCAGGTAATTTTTCAAGCGACTGTTAAATCCGATTAAGTTAATAATCATGAATTATTGTCTTTTTTTAATCCTAATCATTATTAATTTAACTTCTTGAAATTTTTGATTATTATGATGCGATTACCAAATAATCGTGAAATAATCGGACTATTTCAGATTAATGAATCAGAAAAAATATATCAATAATCCGATTAATTTTAGATTATTTTTGAATATTTGAGTTTTTATATATTTTTCCTGATTATTTTTGGATTTTTTGACTATTTTTGATTTGTCTGATTTTTTTTTAATTTTAATTATTTTCAATTTGAATTGGTCCTAACAAGTGGCCGTGAATTCACTTGTCCGTGCGTCCACGGATATAGGAAACTTTGGAAAACGATGTTATTCAATTACAATTGAAAATAATTAATTTTAAAATCAGAACAATCAAAAATTCAAAATCAAAAAACCAAAATCATATAATTACAATTAATCAAATCGGATAATTCAAAAGTAATCTAAAATAATCGTGATTTTTTTGTATTTTTTTTTCTATTCAATAACTGAAATAATCCTGATTATTTCAGATTATTTGGTAATCGCAATCATTGATTAATATAGGTCATACAAAAATAATCATTAAATAATCACTATTTTACTCATAAGAAAAAAATAATCTGATTAATTAATCATTAATTAAATAATCATTATTTAACAGGTCTGTTTTCAAGTATGTCATATATGACTTTCGTCATTCACGTTAAGGATTCCGGCTGGGAAGCGTTGTTGATATTGAGTGCAAGTTTAAAAATTTGTTGCTTTCCAAAAACGATGAAGTGCCGTTTATGTTTGGATGAATGTCAAGAGAAATATGGAATCGCACTTTTCGGTGTCGATGAAGAGCCGAGCCTCATCAAACTTATAGCCAAATATTTGTACATAGAGGTTAGTGTATGGTGATAGATGTTCCAAATGTTTATTGAGAATCCTTTTTTTTAGATCTCACAATTGGACATATTGCCGAAGATGATTTGCAAGAATTGCTGCCACCATTTGAATGAGTTTGATAAATTTTATCAGCTAATAGAGCAACAGCAGTTGATAATGCAGAGAGAGATCAAGTACGTCGAGGAAGTTAAAACATTGAATGAATCATCTACTTTGGCTGATAACTATGAATTAAATGATCAATTTGACAAGGCGACTGATAGTGAAGAAGATATACCTCTTAAGACTTTAGTAGAGAAATCACAAAATACTATCAAAAAACCTATAAAAAACATAGGTAAACGTAAATATATAAAAAAGAAACACAAATGCGACAAATCCGTTGAAAAGGAAGAAAAAAAGAAGAAATATTCATTAACCCATGAGGAGAATAAAATTCGAGATGATTTGGTCTCTGAATACATTGAATTGAAATGCGAAATTTGCGAAATTTGCGTTGAATCGTACCAGGACTTGCGAGTTCACTTCCGTTCTGCACACAAAACGAAATCATTTATCACGTGCTGTGGAACACGCTACCAACGTCGTTTCCAGCTATGGGATCATATTCAATCACATCTAAATCCGGATCGTTTTAGGTATGATATGATAAGTTTTCAAAAAAAAACATCGCTTTAAAGTACATACAATTTATTTTGTAAGCAGATGCGAAATTTGCAAAAAACTTTTGAGCTCCAATGCTGGCTTGAAACTTCACATGTCCAATATGCACATTGATCGAAACCAAATGAAGCATGCCTGCCATATATGTAACAAAAAGTTTCCCTATGCATCCGTACTCAATTCTCATATGGTTGTTCATAACGATGATTTGAATCATAAATGTAGAACTTGCGGCAAAGGGTAAGAAAAATAAATCTGTATAAAAGGATAAATACCTATATACATATTTTTTTTTAAAAAGATTCAAGACTGATTACATGCTTCAAATGCATAAAAAACACATGCACGATAAGCGAACGCCGTTTATGTGTGAAACGTGTGGTAAGGAGTACAGATTCAAGCTATCATTCGAACGTCACATCGCCGAACATCAAGGCCAGTTAAATGAGCCAACGGAACAATGTAAGATTTGCGGGAAATGGCTAAGATACAATTGCTTGCGAAAGCACCAGCAGCAACATCAAAATCAGACATTTGAATGTGCGATTTGTAAAAGAATATGTAAATCGAAATCGGCCCTCACCAGCCATATTGATTACTGTCATAAATTAAAACCAATACATTCCTGTACTTTTTGTGACAAAAAATTTAAAAAGGCCGCACTTTTAAGGGTGAGCTTCGTAGGAATATTTCGATTTTATTTATAAAAATTTTGCTCCTTTTTTTTTCCAGGAGCACATAGCAATGCATACCGATCGGAAATTGTACAATTGCCAGCATTGTCCACGGGAATTTCGTTCCAAAGCTAATATGTATGTACATGTCAAGAAAATTCATGTCACGGAATGGACAAAAGCGCAGTTGGCAAAGAATCAAGGTCCTAGGGATCGCAATGAAGAGAAAAAAGAAAAGTGAATATTCATACGGTTAGCAGTCCTTTACTTATTCTGTGTTCATCTTCATACAAGAAATATTAGCGATTGTTATGTTACATAAAAGGTAATACATAACAAAATTTTATTAATATTTATTCAATAGTTTATTCTTAAGAATAATTAATAATTAATAATAATAATAAATAATAATCAGATTGATTAAGATAAGTATGAATATATGATTCATATGTCAGTAATGTTACCCCTAAAAGTTATAATTAATACTTCATTATGCTTGATTTCAACGTCACGAGTAAAACCGACAACAATTTGAGATGATTGCAGATTGAATTAAAAATTACCGTGAATTCGTTAACAGAAATATTCAAAATTGTGATGAAAAATTAACATAAATATTTAACTTCATTCCTAATTTTAATATTTATAATTATCTGTAATTCAATAAAATCGATTATTTTTGCATCACTATCTGTTTTCTAAATTTTCAGAGAATCATATCGCGCTCGATACTGAATTCTAGATCAGTACCAAATCAACGTTTGCAGTACGATCGTCATGAGCGATGAATTGCAGATTAAAAAATGCAAAAAAAAATGTGATTGCCAGATTGATTTTAATTCCGTGAATTCGTTCCCCAGAAATATTCAGAATCGGGCTGATTAACAAAATATTTAACTTTCCTTTTTTTTTTATTTCGTACATATTTTTTGCCACTACTGTCTTTCAATTTTCGGCAACCCCGATTGTAATTTAAAGCCACCTGCAGACGATACGTCATGAGGGATAATTGAGATAATGCAAGAATGAAGAGCGGCACAATTTCACCAAACCTCTCATATTTTTCATATATTTTTTTAAGTAGTCAGAATTTTCTACTTAAATAGTTTCATCCGTGTTTTGCATTTTCGTCCGCTCGTGAGAACCCCTAACGAGATATGAATAAGGGAAAACTCAAACGTAGCCGACGATGAGGAGAGTAATGACGTGTGGTCTCCGGGCCGCTTAATGTTGTTGTTTACTCACTCGGATTTACTATATTTTCACAAAATAAAAATGATGGATTGTCGACTGTGTTTAAGTGAATGCCAAGATAGTGGTAGAGTTCTACTTTTCGGGGCTAACGAAGAATCAAATGTGATCAAACTTATTGCTAAATTTTTGTACATCGAGGTACGTTGATTGTGAGAGAATGATCCGGATATATTGATTCATTTAAAATTTTTAGGTTTCACAGTTCGACACATTTTCGAATATGATTTGTAAGGAGTGTTTCGACCATTTGAACGAATTCCATAAATATTTCGAATACGTCGCAACGAAACAAAATTTACTGAAGAATGAATTTCAAGAAACTACCACCACCACCACCACTACTACCAGCCAGAAAACTCCAATTGAAAAAAATTTTGTTGCCGATTTTCTAACCAACGAGCTAGAGTCCAATGATGAATCAATGCTGGACATAAAAGATGTCATCGGATAATCGCTTTTCAGATGAACCACCGCCTGCCAGTGAATTTGGACTTGCAGAGGATTGTAAATATCAAATGGAATTTCTAACTGAAAGTGATGAAGATTTGCCACTCCAAAGCCTTATTAATAGAGTTAAAATCGAAAGACCTGAAAGCCAACAAATAAAAAAAATTAATCCCATGGAGGCAAAGAAGAAACCTTGTAAAAGAAGTAAAACAAAACGAAAATATTTAAAGAGCAAAGAAAAACCAGCAAAAGATGAAGTAAATGAAGACGATAAAATTGAAAAATCAAAGAGTTATTTGACACCGGAAGAAAATAAGATGCGTGATGAAATGGTTTCCAAATATGTGGATCTAAAATGCGATATTTGCAGTGCTACATTCGAAAGCTATGACAATCTTAAAACCCACTTTCGGAAGGAACATAAACGGAAAGCATACATCATGTGCTGCAATACACGATTTCAAAGGAGATTTCTACTTTTGGATCACATACAATCACATTTAAATCCGGAACATTTTAAGTGAGATTTTTCTAAATTTTAAATTCATCATATTTTGATCGGATGTGTTGGAAATTGTTTCTTTTTAATAATTGATTTTTTAGGTGCAACCTCTGCGATAAAGTATTAAAGTCACAAAATAGTTTAAATATTCATATGAAAAATAAACACATGGATAGAGAAGAGCTTAAGCATGTTTGTAATTTGTGCAACAAGAGATTTCAACATCTATCCAGTTTAAATCATCATATGTTTGTGCACAAAGAGGAGCGTGATCACATATGTGAAATATGTCACAAGGGGTGAGTACTTTTAAAATAAAATTCAGCATATACCTAGGTACATATTTACAGATACTTTTCTTAATTTTTTTTTTTTTTTTTTCAGTTTCAAGTCAAATATTCTTCTAAAAGTTCATATCCAGCATATGCATGGTGAAAGAGCTATCTTTGTCTGCGAAACATGTGGAAAAGAGTATAGATTTAAAATGTCCTTTGATCGACATGTTGCAGAACATCAGGGTCGCATTGCCGATGATCCAAAAGATAAATGCCCAATTTGTGGGAAATGGTACACGTTGAAGAACTTAAAGAAACATTTGAAACGACATGAATTAGAAGAATCCAAATGCGATGAATGCGGCAAAACATTTAAATCAAAATCGGCCTTAGCTACACATATTGGTTATGCGCATAGTAAGAAAGTATATAATTGCTCTTTTTGTGAGAAAACTTTTAAAAGGCCTTCGGCACTGAGGGTGAGTGGAGCATAAAAATCCTGTTTTTTTTTTTTTTTATTGCTAAGAATAACGTCGTTTCTTTGTTTTTAGGAACACATTGCTATGCACACTGGTAGAAAAGATTATAACTGCTCACATTGTCCGAGAGAATTCCGCTCAAAAGCCAATATGTATTCTCATATAAAGAAAGTTCATGTTGAAGAATGGGCATTGGCTCAAATGGCTAGATATCAATGTCCAAATACTGACCTTAAAAAAGAACAAAAATAATTATGATTCCGAAAAAAATATTTTCCGAAATTAAAAATTTTTAACAACTAAAATATCCTGTTCTGAAAATACAACTTTTTCGCCACTACTGTACGGAAGTTATGTTTTATTCTCGACAACCCTGTTTGTTTACTTGTCGCTAAAAAAATAAATATGAAGTGTCGTCTTTGCCTATCACTAATCCAAAATCGAGAAGGAATTGAGATATTCAATAATGACGAGGATACCGATGTTATTAAACTTGTAGCCAAATATTTGTATTTTGAGGTATGTAACTGTCTTTGTGGTTCGGGGTAATCGAACTTGTTCTTACGTTACACTTATTGCCATTCGGTCAATTATTGACGTCAAACCATGTGTGAACATCTGTCAATTGCTTGCTGTCAAAAATTGCTAGCATTTTGCGATCGAACTGCCAAGGATATTGACACTGCCTAGCAATTGATTGAAACTCAGCAAACGTAAATGAAAGAATAATTTATTTTTTGTTGTCAAACTTCATTGCTTGACAGCGAACAAAAGCTTTGTTTGAAAAAAAAAAATAAATAAAAATGGAAATAGAGAGTGAAATTGAGAACCAAAGTACCAGTACTTTTGTAAAGAAGCGCACTCGTCGAATTGGTAAGTGGTCGGCAGATCAACTACAAAAACTAATAACCTTTATGAAAGAACGGCCTTTGTTGTGGGATATCACCAAACCGGAGTATAGGGATCGTGTGCGCCGTGCGGAGCAAATAGCAAAAATTGCCGCAATATTAAAGAAAGATCGAAATGAAATAGAAGCACAGTGGAACAATCTGCGCGGTCAATATCGAGTAAGTAAAAATGCATTTTCTTCAGATCCGTTTGAAAACTTTTTTATTCAATATTATTTAGCGTGTGCAAAAATTGTGTCAGCAAAAAAGGGGACAAGGCGGCGAAAAAGTCAAGATTTCTTTTCCGTATTTTGAGCAAATGTCCTTTTTGCAGATTAACAGCGCTCAAGTATCGCATTGTTCATCGAATTTCGTAAGTAAATTATTCATCAATCTGTCCTAAAGATGTCATATTGTATGTAGTTCTTACAGAGTGCAATTATTCCCTGTAACTCAATTCCAGGCGCCATGAACCTGGACTAAGTTTTCTATCGACGTACGTATTAATCGAAATCGTTTTTTATTTCAGGATAATGATTCCGACTCATTGCATGACGATCAATTGCCTCCAGTAACATCGTCGCCATTGTCTACGCGAAAACACAAACAAAATGCTGACCAAAAAAATTTGATGTTGGCCAATGCATACAAAGTAATGGGCAGTATGGTTGAGCGCCCTTCCAACCAATCACAAATTGTCAGTGATGCATTCGATACGTTTGGGGCAATGGTCGCCTCATCGCTACGAGAACTGGATCAAAAATTACCAATTGTGAGACATGAGCTACAATTGAGCATTCAACAAGAACTTTTGAAAGCTCAGGCGAAATTGTATCAACACGAATTAAAAGCAAACTCATTCAACAATGAGCAACTTGAATAATATCAAGCATAATATTTTATTAACTTCATATCTTCGTTTTTTTTATTCAAAATAAATTGCATTGCAACCATCTTCAATTATGTGTGAAAGACTGCCTTTGAAACTCGAAATAAGAATGATAAGCTTGCCAAATTGTCGCCCGATGCCAAAAATCGTGGACATACAGCGAGTCTTTCAGCAGGAGAATTCGCCGCCTGACGTATATATGCGATCTTGAAACATTTTGCGTACCTAAAATCTGCTTTCAGGTTTTGACTGGCTTGAATGGGTTTGACCCAATTGACGTCAATAATTGACTTTATTGTAATAAGTTTAACTTAAGCATTAATCTTTACTTTAATTTTAACTTTAGGTTAAACAAATAGACGGTTTCTCGACCTTAATGTGCAAGGATTGCTTCCAGCATTTGAATGATTTCCATAAATTCTTTGAATACGTACAACAACAACAACAACAGGTATTAAAAAACGAACTTTCGGATCTTAAGAATGATGAAATCGAAGCATTTGCAACAAACGATTTGCATTCCAATGATGAGTCATTGCTAGATTTGAAGGATGTCATTAATAATAGTGAATGTTTGGATGACGCATTGTCTATGGAGGAGTTTGGACGTGCAGACGATTGGGAAGCAGAAAGTGATGAAGATGTTCCGCTTCAAACACTGAAGACTGATATTTGTAAGAGCAAAGTTACGAAGCAAATAACCCCAAAGAAAATACGCTGTATTGGAAGCAAACCGAAACGCAAATATCGATGCAGTAAACGAAAAACTTCAAAAAAACTTAAAACAGAATCGAACGGAGAGATGAATAACGAAGAGAATTTCAACGATCAACCGAATGAAACAGATGAAAAATCAGAAAAATCAAAGAATTTTTTAACCCCAGAAGAGAATAAATTACGCGACGAATTAGTGTCTCAGCATATAGATTTAAAATGTGAGATTTGTAACGTTCAAACCGATACTTATGAGAATCTTAAAATCCATTTCCGAAGAGAGCATAATAAGAAAGCATTTTTCACTTGTTGCGGCAAACGTTTTGTACGACGTTTTCTGCTATTAGATCACATCAAATCGCATTTAAATCCAGAGCAATTTAAGTAGGTTAACTTCCAAAAATGTATTTTACAAATTTTACAACACATATCTTTAGATCGTAAAGTTTCTTGCAGGTGTAAGATTTGCGATAAAGTTCTCAAAACACGTGTCAGCTTAAATCTTCATAATGCAAATATGCATAACGATCGTGAGAAAATGAAGAATGCTTGCTCCATCTGCGGAAAGAGATTTAAGCATCCGTCGAATTTGAACAGCCATATGAGTGTTCACTCAAAAGATCGTAATCATATCTGTGAAATATGCCAAAAGGGGTAAGTGAAGTTTGATATCTCTCACATAAATATATGTACATATCGCACAAGTACTTCAAGAGTGTCACAACTCAAAATTTGCAATTTTTCAGAAAACGCAGTTTAACCGATGCAGTCTAGTTGCACTTGTATGACGAAGATCCGGACATATGTAACTGTTTTTGCGCTGATTTGCAAAACCCACATTTCTTGCATTAACCCCAATTTGACAAATTTTGAGTTGTGACACTCTTGAATTACATGTTCGATATGTACATTTACATATGTCTCAAAAATAATGAAGCTCGTCAACTTTCAATTCGTTTCAGTTTCAAATCCAATAATTTACTAAAAATGCATATTCAGAATCTGCATGGTGAAAGAACTCCATACATTTGTGAGACTTGTGGTAAGGAATACAGATTCAAATTGTCTTTCGATCGACATGTTGCAGAACATCAGGGACAACCTAAGGAGAATGCTCAATGTAAAATCTGTGGAAATTGGTATACACAACACAATCTCCGACGACACATGAAACGGCATATATTGGAGAATGTAGATTGTGAAACTTGTGGTAAAACATTCAAATCCAAAATTGCCCTAGCCAGTCATGTGAGGGGATCACATAAAAAGCGAGAGAAAATGAAATATTCCTGTACGTTTTGTGAGAAAACATTCGAAAGGCCTCGTTATTTAAAGGTTGCAATCGATTTTTGCTAATATTTCTATTTCAATTTCGATTTAATTTTAAAATAACAATTTTAGGAGCACATCGATATGCACACTGGGCAAAAAGAATATAAATGCAGCTACTGCATTCGAGAGTTTCGTTCGAAAGCCAATATGTATGCGCATGTTAAGAAGATTCATCACGAGCAATGGGCTGAAGCAAAGCAAGCTCGAAATCTTAGCTTCGAAAACCCAGTCGATAATCAAAACCTTAATAAAATTAAAACTCTATGAGCCTGCACTTTTCTGTTAAAATAAATTCTCGTTCGAAATTAAAAACGCATCTTCTCTGTTCGCCTTCTTAAAGGGTTTCATAAAATGTCCATTAATTTCGCCACCACTGTACTTCAAACAGAACATCTGTTTATACAGTGCGGCCTCAATATTGTAATTTCCGCCACCAGAAATTTGTTTAAATCACCCCAAATGCTCTGATTACTTCGATTTTATTTTTTTGTTACAACAATCGAATTTCGCAATTAATCAAGAATCGAACAGCTGATTGCATTTGCCATCTCAATCAGTTTAATGACAAAATTGGCACGTGGTTACCGGTTAGTGTTCGTGAAATTGTAAAATATTCATTGTGCATTCTTTCTGTTCCTCTTACCTGTTCCGGTGAGTACCCAACCTAGAGATCATTACAATCTCCCTATTATTGACGTTAAGAACGCCTCCTTTTGCCGGGGAGAAAACTTTTCTAGGGGATATGCATTTAGAATATAATTTCCTCTATCGTAGGAGTTTCGTCTGCTTTGAGTCTTTAAAAAGTAAATGCGAATATATTTTATTCGCTGTAGGGTTGCTATATCGAGGCTTCACTGTAGTGTGCCTGTGACTTGTTAAAAACAATTTGTAGTGATTTGTTAAGTTATTGTTTGATCATTGAAAGGCAAGAAAATGCGTTGCCGCCTTTGCTTAAATGAATATACCGAAGAAGCTTTAGATTTATTCCACAACGGCGAGGAATCTCATATAACGAAGTTGATAACCAAATACACAAATATTGAGGTAAATCCAAAAGAAATTAAACAAGTGAAAGATGGCATTCCGAATTGATCTTATTGGATTCCTTCATAGATTTCTCAGAATGACAGTTCAACTTCGGTCTGCAAGTGCTGTTTTAAGAACTTGGATGACTTCCATAGCTTCATTCGATTCATCGAGAATCGTCAGAACGACTTTAATGAATTAAAACATAAATCGCTTGAAGTTAAAAGCAGAGATGATTCAAGCAATCCGGATATCATGGATTTAGAAGAAAGTATTGAAAGTAATAATGAAGAATCTTTGCTCGAAGTCGAAAAAGTTTTGATTGAAGAAAATAGCGAACCCTTATTGAAAGAAGAACATGGATGTACTGATGATTGGGAAAACGCGAAAAATAAATATGCTGAAAATGATGAAGATAATATGCCGTTGAAAATTTTAATAGAAAAAGTTAAAAGTCGTAAAATGACCAAAGGTTTAAAGCAAACGAAATTGAAAGCAACTTGCAATGCAATAAAAAAGAAACGAGGTCGGCCTCGGAAAAATGAATTGCGTGAAGTCGATATACTTAAGAAGGAGAAAAGAAGCGCCACATTGAAAATCAACAAAGAATGTGAGGAACAAATTTTAAAAAGCATACGATTAAAGTGTGAGATTTGCAATGATACGGCTGATTCATTCAGCGAATTAAAGTGCCATTTCCGAGATACTCATAAAACGAAGGCATATGTTCTGTGTTGTGGACGACGCTTTCGAAGACGTTTTCTGTTAATAGATCATCTGCGTTTTCACTTGAATTCAGAAATTTATAAGTAAGATTCGCTGGTGGAGAATTTTAAACATTTTATTGGAAATTTTTTCTCCTTCTTTCTTCACAGATGTGAAATCTGCAATAAAGTTCTCAAATCAAAGGGTTGCTTAGACAATCATCATTCTATTATGCATTCTGATTCGATAACGCGGAAACATGAATGTGAAATTTGCGGAAAACGTTTTTCCCATCCTTCAAATCTGAAGACACATTTGGTTACCCATGAGAACTCGAAAAATCACATTTGTGAATTTTGTGAAAAAGGGTAAGTAGCAATTGTTTTTTTTTGTTTTTTTATTCTTCTATTTTCTATATTCTAATTCAAGGTTCAAATCAATCAGCAATCTAAGAAATCACATTAAATATGTACATGAAAATAAGAAGCTTTTTATTTGCGAGATCTGTGGTCAAAACTATAAATTCAAACCAGCGTTTCAGCGCCACGTTGCTGAGCACGATACCGATCCCAATCAATTGACGGAAGAATGTCCCATTTGTAAAAAATGGTTCAGACCAAATGGCCTTCGTTTTCATATGGGCTATCACGATGTTGAAGATGTCAAATGTGAAATTTGTGGGAAAATTCTCAAATCGAAAATGGCACTTAAATCTCATATAAGATATTGGCATAAAAAAACCGATGTCCTCAATTGTATTTACTGCGAAAAGACGTTCAAGAGAGCCAGCGTATTGCAGGTAAAAAGGAACGACATGAAATTTAAGATCTTAATTAAAAACTTCTTATTATTATTAGGAACATATTGCAATGCACATTGGTCGAAAGGACTACAATTGTTTGTATTGTCCGCAGGAATTTCGTTCTAAGGCAAACATGTATGCCCATATTAAGAAAAAACATGTTGATGAATGGACGCAAGCGCAAATGGTTCGAAATCGCATCCCGGTTGAATCACAAGATAAATAAAAAATGATTTAAAAGGATCGTAAAGATATAAAATAATTTCATTTATGTAAAGTATTTCGAACGGGAACATAACTTTTGTACTACTATATAATTTTTGTGTTGTAATTAATGTAAATAATAAAAAAAAAAAAACTGAAGAATGATTTTTAAATACTTTTTTATTTTTCTTCTCTCGTTTTTAAATGTCTCGGCCTGTACCGATCCTCACTGGGGATTTTTAAATGCTTTTGTTGATCTTAAGTTGAAATTCCAACAAATTCTGTAGAAATAGTTTTCCAATTTGATCCTTTTATGGGTATGCAGACCCGTAGAGAGGAATTTTGGGGGCCCTCGGTGAATATATCAAAAGTGCTAACAACGAAGGTTCTAAGAGTGTCACACATATTCGCGGGCCTCTTGGAGATAATTTGAATAACTCGGTTATTTTCAAAAGTGCGGAAAGGCAATCGTTCCGAGGATGTCAGCTTAGAGATCCCGAGGTGAATAATTCGTTCTTCACCCATCTCACTACAAGGCTGTTGATATAGAAATTTTGACATAAAATTCATATTTTTTTTGTAGTTATGTTAGGCCGCTTCTTCTCATATTACTTATCATATCGAAAAGAAGTCGTCCTCTTTTTGATGAACTGTGATAAAACTTTAACTTTCAAATTTTCAATGGGTTACATTCGACTGGATAGTCACACAGCACTCGGCTCTTCTAGTTATGATCACTTGGAACTATTTTTCCTCACCTAATCAAGTAAAATCATACATCGATCGATATACATAACTTTATTTACAAAATTTTTAAAATAAAAGAAATAAAAACAATCCGATTTAAAAACTGTTAAATACAATAAATCACTTCGATGTTTAATATTATTTAAGAAGTTGTTTTTAAAACAAAAAAGTTGGAATCGATTTTGGATTATCATGTCCAACCATTAAACATTTTGTTGCAAAGAGGATTCTGTTCGATAGAGGAAAATCGTTTGGTGTAATTGTAAATCGTTAATAAAATATCATATAAATGAATATATCCCAATTAATTTATGCTTATTTTTTTTTTTATACATTTCGTTATTCAATAACACACATAACTTATATACATACATAACTCTCAACATTAATAACTTTACATTCTCTACAAAACATTTCTTCGAAGTTTTTGCACATTAAAAAGTGCTTCCCCTTAGGCTTACAGTTTATATTTATATATATATATATATTATTTTATTATAAATAAGAAAAAAGACGACTTAGAGGACCAGTCCGGGATTAAATGGACAATTCAGAATTAGTATATTGTTTTTTTCACTTTAAATTATATTGACGTATGACGTAACTTTACTTAATATGAACTTAATCACTTTTTACAAGAAAAAAAAAAAAAAATAAAAAAATTAAATAATTCAACAACTTATGATGACAGCTGCCTGGGTTTTTGGAACCCTCCTCCTCAGACCGGACTCAAGTCTGTGCGCTTGAAATTTCGTATCGCATCCAATAGAGCATCGCGCTGATCTCCACTTGTGGGAGTTGTTGCTGTTGATGCGCTTTGCGAGCGTAGCGTAACGCTTTTTAGAATAGACATCGGTGGAACGGGAGGTACGGGTGCCGGAGGAGCGGATTTTGGTGTGCTAGCAATTGGTGTATGTGGCATAATGGTGCCACCATTCTGTTTTATTGAAACTTGCATTGCAGGATCCTGCAATTTTAATTCCATTTTGGATCTTAATGGCTTTGCGAATGTTCCGTTCCTCACGGTTGATCGAGTTTCTATTTGAATGATATTGTTGGTATTGAAGTTGGATTTTGGAATTTGTTCCTCGTTTTGTTGATTTAACGTGGTTTGGTCTTCTTTGGCGAGAATTTTTTCTTTTAAACCTGTTTTTCGCAGTGTGTTTTGACCGAAGGGTGCTGCATTTGTTGTCGTTGTTGCATCATTCTGAATAGTTGAGTTCCGTTGCTCCAATTGCGTTATCGAAGTGGATCGTAATAGGTTGACACCGATTGACTGTTTTGCTGGTATGCTAAAGCGATTTGTATTATTGTGTCCCGCACGTGGCAATGTCGATGTGTTCGAAACTTGAGCATATGGTGGTTTCTTTGACATTGACGTTGATGTTGATGTTGGCCTTGACGTTGACGTTGTTGCTGATGATGATGCGTTGAGCATTACTTTTGATACGTTTGATGTTGTGCGCAATTCGACATTTTCGATTGTAACATCCTTTAAGGGCTTAACAGTCACCGGCACATGAAAGTCCTTTTCAGGTATGCCCATACGCTCTGTTGTTGAGTAATACGTTGGCTTTGGTGCAACGAGTGGCGGTGACTTTGTGCTCTCGCGGTTTAACACGTGCATTGTTGCACGCTTTTGTTGTGCCTGTTGTTGACGCGGTGGTACTGTCTGAGTGTTGCGTAATTCAACATCAGCACGGGTCACAGCGGCATTTTGATTGCCAGCATTCTTACCACCGAAAATATAGTCGCCTTCATTTTTAATCGCTTGCACTTGCACTTTGGGACGTTCGCTCCAAGTTGAGAAATTTATGCTCGGTGGACCCGAGTAACGGTATATCTTGGGTGGTTCTTTTGTCGTTGATTTTGTTGCTGCTGCTGCTGTTTCGGTTGGATTGACTTTCGGTTGTTTGGACTCAGCGTTCGATATTTTTGTTGATTCTTCGGTTACTGTTCGGTTGCGTTCCACACTGATGATGTCCACGTTTGGTGCTTTCGATTCTATGTCACCGCTATTGACTAAACTATTCTTGCGCGAGTTCAAAATTGTTTTGATGACTTCTAAGCTTTGCAAAGACGGCGATTCACCAATGCTCAATTCACTCGATGACCGTCTTTGGTTTAGTCCACCGTTTTGGTCTAGTTTAGAGAGTGACAAATACGAGGCACTTCGAGAATTAAGACCATTCGTCGTCAATTCCGTTGTCTTTGTTGTTGATGTTATAATTGTTGAGCTCTGAGTCGAAACACCGTTGACGTTGGACGACGTTGTATGGAAGGAATCGGCACGTGTTACCGATTTACGTTTGCCTCCATCAATGCCATTTGTAATGCTACCACGTTTTTTGTATAATTTCTCTTCGTCGGTGGTCGTTGAGTCCGGTGTCGCTTGTGCATCTGTCGGCGGTTCTGTTGTCGTCGTCGTCGTCGAGGTGATCTGTTGTTGTTGCTGTTGTGTTGTTATTGTTGATATCGTAAAATTCGTTAATGTATTCGGTTTGGCCGATTTGATTTCGTGTTGTTCATCATGGCGCTTGATAAGCGTGTCCACGCGATTTTCGTTGAGTATTGTTGATAGTTCCTCGATGATCTCGTTGATTGGACTTGTTGGACTGCCTATCGTTGAGCGGCGATGGGATTTCTCGATGGATGCTTCGGTGATCGGTGGTGCTGAACTGTGATCCACAACGTCTTTTTTCTCAGACGAAAGTTTTTCGAATTTCAGAACGGGCCGTTCGACTATTTTTGGTGTAATCGGTGCATCCGTTGAAGATGATTCCAAATGATTTGCATTTTGATCTGCAAAAGTTGGTGGCGGCGAGATGGGTATGGCGAAATTCCATGAGCTTGGTGAGCTTATGTTTGGTGTTTTCTCATTCGTTAGAGGGGCAGGAGTTGCCTCCGCACTGTCAACAACTTGAAGGGCACGTAACTCATCGAGTGATTGCGGTAGTGCGGTAGGATGATCTAAGTCATCGGTACCTTTGACGATTGTTTTACCCAATTTGAAATTGTAGGTTTTGATGATTTCATCATCGTCGGAGCTCGATTCGAAGGTGGACTTGCATTCGTGTGTGGAACCTTCTGATGGTAAACTATCAGGTATGGGTGATGGAACGAGATCACCAATTCCAGAATCCGCTTGCTTAGAAATGTTATCATCGTTGTCGTTTGCTATTAAATGGTCTGCCGTTTCGGAGGACTCGCTAGCCAGTGATCGTGGTTCGGGTGTTGGCGAACGATTCAACAGAACTTTGGAAACATTGGTTTGTAATTGAATTGCCGTCGTGGTTGTGGCATTCAGCAATGTCGTTGTGGTCTGACGCGGAACAGGTGTTGGTATATTTAGTGTAGCTTTTGGTGTTGATGCCTGCAGCTGTTGCGATTTCTCACGTGCCAATGGTTCAGGTTCAGCGATTGTTTGTTCCTTAATGGTGATTTCTTCGATTGACTCAATCGTATTGGGTGTACTCGGTGTAGATGGCGGCGTTGTTGTTGTCGATGCTGCCGGTGAGATATCGTCCGAGCAAGAGATTGAACTACCTCTTGGTGGTGGCGCTGGGGCGGCTTTTTTCTTCAGCAGTGTGAGTCGCTTGCGCGGAGATGGTTCTGGTAGTTGAATTCCATCTGTGGATGTGGATGTAGGTAACTCAGATGGCAGGCTTTGCATGCTACCGCCGTGAAGATTCCTAGCGTTCTTTTTAACAATTTGTGCATATTCCGAATCGGAGTACTCGATGGTATTGCCATTCGTTACGATTATGCCATTTGTGCTTGAATTACCACCACCACCACACCACCGATACCGTTTTCGATGACTTCTCTTGTTGTGGTGGCATTGCCATTGCTGTCCGCATTTGTGGTTAAATTTGGCGTGGATGCGTAGAAATTCTTGCGCGCTGTTGAGCTCATTGCTTTCTGTTGTTGCTTGAGTGTTTCAATGGTTTGTTCGGTTGTCGCTGCCTCCTGTTCGATGACTAAAGCCGCCTTCTCGGGTATAACTATCTGACTTGGTGGACGTGGCGCTGCGCGTTTCTTACGCGGTGGCGCCGAGACATTGGGTGGCGCTGTTTTCGGCAACGCTGGCGGCGGTGCGACCGGCGTCCGTGTGTAATTCATTCCAGTCGAGTCCATCGAATTTAGCGAATTACTCGAACTGTATGGACTAGCTGTCTTCGTTGTGTGCTTCGAATTGCGACTGCTGAACTCCGATGATGATAGTGAATCGCGTATGATCGAAGTACGATGGAGTTTCATTACCTCATCGGCATTGAAACTGTCGTACGAATCGGATTTGTTACACAAACGTATCTCGGAAAGTCCGACAGCACCGATCGTTAGATCGCAACTGTAGACTTGACTAGCGTCAACTGGAAGAGAAGATTGAAAATTGTAGAAAAAAAAAAAAACAAATCGAATTGGAATTTAAGATGCTGCTGTAAACCTACCCGGATTTCGGAATTCATATTTCTCGGGATCCAATGATTTATGATCGCAGGCCAATTCAAGCAATTTATTCAATGGTACACGTGCACCCAAACGTGCCACATACAATTGATCTTTCGGTAATAGAACAGTGATGCGGAACGTTTGCTCGAACGGGGCATTACTGGTGATCGCCGGCAAGGGGGCTATACGATTATATTCCAGTTGACTAGTATCACTTATATTTGTCGTCGATATCGATAGATTCGTATTCGATTTCGACAGCTTTCCGTTGGGGGCAGGCGATTTTTCTAAAAAAAAAAATTTAAAATAATACAATAAAAATTGTTTTAAATTAAGCAAAAAGAATCGACGGAAATCGAATAGTGGCAAGTCCAAATTTTAATTTAATTGCCGGCCCTCAAATTTCAAAATTTGGTGATGGCGATGGATAATCAAAATTTCTAATTGAAAGCTTTGAATTTTCATTATTTTGTTGAACTTATGTACCTTTATTCTTCTTGCCCAGCCAGCGATTGAGTGTGGAGAAACCATTTTTCATATTGCTCATATTAGGATTTACGGCTTCTTCTTAAAAATGAATTGCCTTGGACTTTGGTAGCTTTCAAGATGATTACAGCAGTTAATTTAAGCGGTTGATGTGCGTCTGGTTCTTTTCTTGATTTTCCGAATTTTCCCTTTCATCAAACTTTGATATTCTTACGCCATACTGTGGTTTATGGGAAATTTCCGATTTCTCATCAGTCTGGAATCACTGCAAGAGAATTGTGAATTAAAAAAAATCGAAATCAGTTTCGCTTTGATGATTAATACCACCATATGTATGTATGTATGTATATAGTAAAGAAAATCTGGAGAGAAAAGCAAATCTTATCTTGCTGCTTTCGATTCTGTGCAAATAAAGAACCCACTTCAAAGAGCTTTGCATTATCTTGCTCTGCTCGTTTATCGGTGGAGCCTTTTTTTAAAATCTCGATTTCGCACATTATAAGATAGGAGTAACACAGTTGCTTGGCACTAAGGTGCTCAACGATTGTCGTCCACACATATGTAAATATTTACTTATTCTGATTGCATATTGCGAAACGCCATGAAATGCAGATTTACATTGAAAAATTTTTTGTTTGCAGATTTGGATTTGTATGACTAATTGATTATGTTTCATAATGAGAGAAATTCTATTCTGTTTCGACTTCTGTTGAGTTAAATTATTCATTGATATCTCCGGGGATCACATTACATCACTGAAAAAATATGATTAGATTTCAATATTCACAGTGATTAGAGCACAATGGATGATAAGATTCGTCGTAGACCACAGCATATGCAAAACATTTACGTTAAACTTCATGTCTATTCATATTGCAACGCACATGAAATGCAGATTTCATTAAATTCTTTCGTTTAGTCAGATGGATTTTAATGCTAATTCGATTATGTAATTCATAATGAAGATTGAAAATTCTATGTGACTTTTACTTCAAATGAATATTCGGTAAATTATTCGATTGATATGCGACCGAAGCCGAAGATTAAAATGGCGATTATCGATTACTGAACAAATTGATATAGATTTCAATATTTCATACCCATGTACTACATTTACGAATAATTGGGAAAACCCAGTGAACATTTGCGAAATGTTTAGATTTATTTCTTTGATGGACTCAGAAATGGCTAAATCGAGTCCAAAATAACTCCGAAAGGACTCCGAAATGATTCGGAATGAGTCCGAAATCGACTGTGAAAAAGTCCGAAATGATTCCGAAATGATTCCGAAACGATCGCGAAGTAAGTCCGAAACGATTCTGAAATAAGTCGAAACGATTCTGAAATAAGTCCGAAACGATTCTGAAATAAGTCCGAAACGATTCTGAAAAGTCCGAAACTATTCTGAAATATCGAAAGATTCGAAAGACTCCGAAACGCTCGAAACGACTCCGAAATGACTCCGAAAACTCTCCGAAACGATTCCGAAATGAATCCGAAATGACTCCGAAAATCTCCGAAACTACTCCGAAATGACTCCGAAATTACTCCGAAACTACTCCGAAATGACTCCGAAAGGAGTCCGAAATGACTTAGAACCCAAAAACCCCCCGTGTGTACCGGCCTGGTCACACATGTTAAGAAGGTAAGCTTCTTTAAGTTTTTTAAAGCAACATTCATCATAACATTATTCTTTAAAGGAAGTTTTCATTATACATATAAGTAACATACAATACTTCCGAGTATTCGGAAAATATGCGTAAGACTCGTTAAAAAGTTTTACAGCAATTAGAAGGGTTTTGCAATAAAGCGGGTTGTATTTAAGCGGGATCCACTGTATATACAAAGCAATGATTTATTAAATTTTTTTACGCTTTCCTCTTATTTATTCGTATTCGATTGACAAAAAATATTTTCGTCTCATACATCATCTTTTATGTTATACCCACCCTGGCCCGATCCAGCTTTTTTGCCACTCTGGGTAAAAACACGTTTTTTCCCCTTATGATGGCACGAATGGTATATTGTTTTCGTGCCGCCGGCTTGCCTCTCTCTAAATCAGGGCCTGATACCCAAACCTTTCTTCTTAATGTTTACAATCGCCAATACATATATCTTCTATAAGGAGCAACATTCATCTCAAACAGAAAACCCTGTACAGTTTTGTTATTTTTTAAGTGTCATTAACTACCTTTCTCATTTGAATATTTATAAAAAAAAAAACTTGAATCGATTTGAGATTGGGTTGTAAAAATAACTTTTGCGTAAATTATACGAAGTTCTGCGAATCGTGCGTCTTTGCGCCCACTGCTTTTGAAATTAATTATTTCGATTGCCATCATTTACACAATCCACACACACACACACACACACACATATATATATATGTTTATATAACATTTATGGCGACAACCATCGGGTTCTTTATTTTTATAGATTTGATTAAAAATCCTCGACTTGCAAACGGGGGGAAAATAATTCTTAAAACAGATATTGCCAATAAACTAAAGATAATGAATTGGACTTTTATTTATATCATCATATCTGACGTTACTTTTTATGGAGTTTACAATTTCCAAGCGCGGCAGAAAATATTTTTGAATTATTTTTTGAGGCTGCGATTCAATTTATAAAGGCTGTCTATTTAAGTATTATAAGGCCATAACTCAGAAACTCGCTTCTTAAATATTGCATGCAACAAAAAACTTGTTTAATTACTGAAATAAGTAAATAAAAACAATTAATTTTTTTTCTAAATCTTTTCTCAACAGCAAGAGAAAGTTCTCTATAAAAAAAGGCTCACAATTTCCCTTCATCGGCTTTAGAATAATTTCATTTGACGAACGTAACAGTAATAAAGTGCACATTAAAAAATTCCGATAAATATTCAACGATTATTAATTAAGCTCCATTTAGAATTTAAAAATAGGAAAAGTCACAATCAATATATGGAGAAGTAATTTTAAGGGTTAATAGCTTAAGCCGAGATTATTGATTGACAAAGCAAATTGCGCTTCAAATAAATTGCATGAAACCAGTTTCGAAAGCTTATAATTTATTTATTTATTAGAAAAAAAAATAAAGTTTTCAATTGAATAAAATATCAATTTTTCGCTTAAGTGATTTTCCAGGAAATCAAACATCGGGCTTTGAGAAAAATTCGAAATTCTTAGGAAAATGCTTGCCGTTGATGACGTCATGTGTGTTTTTTTTTTTTGAATTTAATATATTCAAAATTTAGTAGGTAATAATCATTTATCGTCTAATTATACAGTCTTGCATTGTCGATAAATATTCCGAAAACACACACACGAACAAAAACATTCGCGAAAATATATCCTCATCGCAATTCGAACCCGATTTTAATTTTTAATTTTTATTGTTGGCTGAGACTTAGACTGGCTTTTGTTTTCAAAGCACGTTTGCAAAAAAAAAAAGATTCTTAAATCGCATCTCTCGAAAGCAAGCGCTTCGGAATTTCTAATTCGTGTATGACATTGAATGTTTTTCATTTCATTCAACAATTATTTATTGTAAAATATTCGTTACTTTGATTTATTGAATCGCTGTCCGGAATATTAAGCGTATAAACTTTTCTGAAGGGGATTTAAAAAATATTTTTTTCAGGTTTTTCGATGAGAAATTATTTAGGCAATTCACAGAGTCTTCTAAAATCCCAAAATAAAATATTTGAAAAGGATTTTAGAAGACTTTGTGAATTGCAGAATTTTTTACAGTGTACTCTCTCTTAAGCGGGCACCTACGGGACCGATATGTCCGCTTAAGACGAAACTATTTGAGAAGCAGGAATACTGAAGAAATCCCAAAAAGTGACAGTTTAAGAGGGATCTCCGCTTGGGAGGAATGTCCAGATGGAGAGAGTACCTACACTGTATTTGATAAAAAGTCTTGAATTTTCTGACAAAAATGATGCACGAAACTGACAGTGATCCTTTGCCATTGAGGTAATGACACTATATATCTCTTATTATCGCCTTTTAAACTAATTGAGGCCAGCGGTTGTCACTTTTCTTGATATCATTCTGCATTTCATGTCACTGTCAATATGTCTTCTTTGAGGGCATCTATCCGTTTGCGGTTTTCGGTTCCCCTTTGGCCTTTTTATAGCCCCACATGGCCCTAAAAAGTTGTGCACACTATCGGAGTCTTATTCACTCAATAGAATTGTTCTCATAGCTGCTTTGGGCTAACTTCAGACAGTCTCGTCGTAGGTTCATAGAAGCTGATGAAAGTACTTTGTATTTTCTTTTACACGCCGCTAATCAGAAAAGCATGGATTTGCGTTAATAAAACAGGCCTCCGTGGCTTGTATTTATGTATTTCAGCAGTCTTTAGTTAGATATAACAATTTTTTATATTTAAAAAAGAATCACACGCATTTTAGTTGTTGTTCTATGGCCTATAAAAATGGAATAAAACGCGATCTCTTAGGATAGAACAATTTAGGAAGCATATATCATTGTTTGGTAGAAAAATAGAATGAAGTGAAGGATTGAACCGGAATCAAGAGATTTTACCACGTTTTCAATACTGCATAACCGTCAGAAAGTCAAAAATAGAATAGTTTTTGTAAGCAAATATTCGAGCTATTACAATAGCTTTTATGACACCTGCAGAGGAGCACCTATAGCACCTAATCCGCACTGTACTTATTTCGATTATATATTTTTTTCTTCTCAAACTTATCTCGATACAATTTTTTTTTTTTCATCATATTCCAGTCATGTAGCTTTACCTCGAAAACAGTATTTGTTTATGTATTTTTGATAACGGATCTGAATCTTGCAGCAAAATATTTATTTAATTCGTTAACGTTTTCACAAACACATTTACCAATATTTGTTGTTGTTGTTGTTGTCTTTTAATTATAAAATTTTTAAACTTTTTTAGTCAGTCACACACATTCTTGTAGATTTTTTGTTAGACTCTCGACTCCGATTTACCGTATTTCAGAAACGTCCGAAACGCCGTAGAGAACCAAGCGTACTAAAGAATCAATAAAAAGAATAAAAGACTTCATAAATTCATTCGCTTCTCAAATGAAATACGCCGCGGCGCAAAAATTCTAAAGCGCGACAATCAAAAAGCAGCACCAACAAAAAAAAAAAAAAAATAAAAATAAAAAAATTGTACAAAAATGTCTAATCAGAATAATAATCAAATAAGCCACACACGAGAGTGTGATGAAGACGAAAAGAAATAAGCCCGAAAAGCCGAAAAAACCGCAAAACCAAAATAACCACCACTCGCACTTACTCCTCTCTGGCTAAAATGCTTTCTAACCGAGCTTGTCAGCCCTACTGACTAACGCGACTGACTTTGCCCAGAATTTCAGAATAAACAATTCTAAACGAAAGCTTCCGATTGAAGCGCTGAAAAAAGCTTTTACTTTTGTTTAAAGAAGTAATATTCTAGCATATGCTAGTCACGCAACATGTGTGTGTGTGTGTGTCTAAATATGCTTATTTATTTGACTGTGCCCCGAACGAAGCCAGCGAGCGTATGAGTAATTAAGAAAGCATACTTCGGCATTGCGTATACGTACGGTCGGCTGTAGGAAATGTGAAACAATCTTGCTTTGGAAAATCCAACTAGAAACAAATTATTCTTTTTTTTTTTGACAAGACACGTAAGAATTTTTGGAATGGTTAGGCAGCACACACCATTGCTGATTTTGGGCTATTGTATAATTTGTATTTTTGTGTGAGGAATAGCAAAGCGCAGCGTGCAATATAAAGTGGCAGTGGCAGTAAGCGCGGGGAATCTTAATTGACGAAGAGCACGCAACGTCGATTGTTTTGGAATTTTTCTTTCCTTCTTTCGATTGCCTTTTTTCTTTCTTTTTTGGCAAAATTTTTTGCACTTCAATTTTGAAATTTGTTTGGCTTCATGCCCAAGTCATATCATTCAAGCTAAGACTACTATCGATGGGTGTGTTTCAAGCATGCACACATGATCCAAGAAAAAGAAAGTCCCCCTTTAGCATTAAGGGAACAATTTTACAAATGTCAGAGAATCTGAATGAGGTCATTTTTGATAGTCCGATATAGGTGAGGTTGACCTAAAACCAATGAGTGTGATTAATTTTAACTTAACTAATCGTTATTAAATAGTTTAAAAGCTTTTGAGGAAGTGATTTGCTGTCAATTCCGGAGAGAAAAATGGCTATTTTTGACTGAATCAAAATCCAATGGAGTCGAAAGTAATACGGTTTCAATGTTGATTCGGCTAATGAGAAATGACATTGATGACCTGCTTTTATTTATTTTTTTTGAGTTCAAAGGTTGGAGCTGACCTCGGAGGCAATGGTTTCTTAGTTGAGTGGAATTATGGCAATGATAGAAAAACAGTCCCTTTCCTTATCTTCAACAGCACCTTTTTAGGCAACCAAAAAGGAGGATGAGAAAGAGGAAATTTAGAGCTCTTCTAAGGATGTTTTTTAAACAAAATTTATCAGTATTTTAGGAGGTGGTTCTTATGCCTAAGAGATTGCGTTTTTTGTTCACTTTTTTCAATAAAGATTGATTCACTTATTTTTCAACAGAAGGAAAAACATTCAAAATTATTTATTTTTGATATTCACCACTGGGCATTGAATGCAATAAGACACAAAAAAAGTAATTACTTCGTACTGTATATAAACAATTTTTAAATTGGTGGGAAAAACATTTGAGGAATCATTCGTTAAGTCCTTGATTCGATCTTTATTTAATTATTTTTATGACTTTTGAATTTTATTAAAATTTTTATTTTATTTCACATGAAAAATTCGTATAAAATTTTGCAATTTTTTTTTCTCCAAATTTCCAGCGGCACGTTTTTTAACGTGCTTAAACTTAACGTAAGCCCATTAAAGTCGCGTCAATCATTGCCATTCAATACGAATTCGTTTTGTCATAATGTTGAGATAATTTTGGTTTTTTAATTAATTTTCTTATATTTTTTTTTATTTTTTATATTTTTTATTTTGTTGGCAGTTCATCATACTTCGAAAAATTCAATGACTTCTCATCTTAAAAGTTCATAACGTTTTCAAAATAAGTTTTCCTTAAGTTGAGCTTTTGACCAAAATAAAAATTTTAATTCATTCATTCATAAAATTCGTCGAGTCGAGAGATGTCAGCGTTTATCGAGAGCAGAAAGCGAACTCGTCGAACGCACGCACCTGCTCGTGATTACAATTTTATGGAATTTAATCGGCAATGAAGTGAGCCTCTAAAAAAACATTTAGACTTATAAGCGTTTTTCATTATATGAAATTGTAATTTCATACGAAAAGCACGACCTGCTCGGCATTGAGATAGTAAGTTTTGTAAAAGCACTTAGCTTTGAAAATGCTGAGCTGACATGCAACCTCAGTTTACGAGTTTAGAAATTTATTTCGGAAATAATTGAAGACGTTACGTTAAGATTATGCTTTTACATTGAATTTGCGACAATGTTACAAATGCCCTGAAGTGATCTGACTTGAGTGAACTATGGATACCATATATTTTTGGGGTTAGGAAAGGAAAAGTTGCGGATATTCAAGGCTTTTAAAGAAAGATATATTAAAGATCTTTAAATAGTTTTAGGCTCGTGGTCTACAACTCAGTTTAAACTTCCAAATGATTGTCTTCAAGAAAGCTTAAGCCAGGTTCATTAGTGCTGCCAGGTTGTATTTGAGAATTGAAACATTCGAAATTCTTAAACCGACATGAAGACTACGAGCTAGAGCTGGAAAAACAATTGATAGCATTGTCAATTACTATCGATGGTATCAAACTATGGAAAACATCGATGGTATTTTATCAAAATTATCGATTATAAAAATTATCGGTTGCCGAAACGACCGATTCTAGAAACTACCAATTATCCAAACTATCGATTCTAGAAGCTACCAATTATCGAAATTCTTAATTCGTTTATTCTATGATAGCTAATTCCAATCGATCGCAAAACTATCGATTTCTGAAAGTATCAATCATTGAAACTATCGATTATTGAACCTCTCGATAAATTCGATTATCGATTAACGAAACTAAAAATGATCGAACTATCGATTATTGAACCTATCGACTATTGAAAAAAATCTATTGATCCGATCGGTTATTGAAACTATCGATTATTGAACTTATCAATTTGTGAACTTATCAATTTGTGAAACTATCGATTATTGAAACTATCGATTATGAAAACTTTCGATGTAGAACCTATCGAAAATTGAAACAATCGATTATAAAACAATCGATAGCTCCCCAGCTCTATCTTGAGGGCCTTTATGAAGTGTTCCTTCCAAGATTTTTTGGGTCTTTGGGGACATCAAAGCTTCTAAATGATATTCTTTTTTGTCTTTCGACGATTTTAAATAATAAACCGTAAGGTTGGTATATAGTTCCTTAAAAGGTTGCGGCGATAACAACACGCTTATTTATTACTTTTAAAAATAAACTTTTAAATTCACTCAATTCGATTCCAATGAATTTACTCCACCACTCTTCAAATCACTTCCAAAGTCTTTAAAAAGCTTGACATTTCCAGATTTTAAATTAAAGAATCAAATTATCCTGAGTTAATTGAGCTTTATTTTGGTACGTCAGACAATCAGATATTTCGATTAATTGAATCAGAAGTGAACGAAAATTGGGTAAACAACATTTTTGAAAACAACAACCGATCGAGGCGGAGAGAATCTTTTATACAAGCGTTTCAATGTTTTTTGTTTTCTTTATTGGAATGAAAATAATGAATTTCACTCGATTCTCGTAAATATTTTAAATTGTTGACAAAGCTCTTTTTTGCGCAACTAGTTTTTTTTTTTTTTTGTGTATTTCTAACCGTAAGTAATTAGTAATTTTCCATTGCTATCGAATATAATTTAATGATCTAATTGTCTATATAACGAGGTGATATTGACTGTTTGGGGGTAGATATCACGATAAGTACTTAAAGCGATAAAGTGAAATGTTAAAATTTTGTTTGTATTTGAAAGTGTCATTGAAAATTTTCTTAATTTTGATACGAGGACGCTTAAGTCCTCTTTACTGTCTATGCCTCCGCTCTCAGCTTAGATAAAGGGAATTTCCTTTGAGCATTCTTCGATGGTGTGAGAAAGAGATTTTGTATGATTGCATTATTATTTACCCTGGTATATGCTCTTCCGACTTCATCTTTTCAAAGATTAGGCATTTAAATTTTTAAAAAATTTAATTTTTGTTATTGGAACTGTTTTTTTTTGTCATTCAAAAAAGGGATGATTAGATGCCACCAGTAAAGGCCAAGAAAGGTTTGAACAATCTTGAGGGGAATGCGGCCTCGGATTGGTAGGTAAATGAGGCGCTAAGATGAAGAAGAAATGCAAAAAGCAGTGGAATATATAAGAAATAAAATGTAAGCTTAAGAAAAGAAGACGACGAAACAACCGATTAAGAAGGGAAAGGAGACGAGAATAGAAAGAAGCAGTAGAAAGGAAGAGGAAAATCAAAAATAAAAGACGATTTTTAGGTAGGAGAAGAAGAGTATTCGGAGGACGAGAAAGATGTAGGTAAAAAAGAGGAAGATTAAGAGGAAGGAGGACAATTTTAGGGCTAATACTTATGTTTCCGTTTCTGGAGCTCTTGAGACTACTAACACGATCAATTCCTACATCGAAAAGAAATCTTATTTAGGTCGGTCCAAGAAATCGTTTTTAGTAGTTTTTAAATGCAGGTTTCTTATAACGACGGACTGATTTTAGCGATGACCATGTAAACTCTAGGTGCAAGGTTGGGAAAATACTAAACTAACAAAATAAAATAAAAATTAAAAATAATAAATTAAATATTAAATAATTAAAAATAATTAATTAAAAATATAAATAAATTAAATAAATAAAAATCATGAATGAATAAATAAATAAATAGTTAGGCACCACTAAGCTCTGTTAGTCCGGCCGGGTGTCTCTATTCCCTTAATGACCGTTATATCCGGATTCTACTGTATTTCTATTATTTGATTACATAAAGAAATTTAGAATTTGCTTAAAAACCTAATCAAATAATTTTGGCTCACGCGTTTTCTTTTTCACGATAATGAATGATTGACAAAAGGAATTTATGGCTCTGGGATGGAAGCGTGATGGAGAGTGTTTTAGTTTCGATATGAAGCGAGTAAATGGCATTTATGAAGGCGAATTAGTTTGATAAAGCTCTCAATGTTCAACAAAGTTCAAGTGCTTTTTGGACTTCGCTCTTGAAAATTTCCCATTTTATTTATTGATTTAGTCCATGAAATGGAGGAGACGGCCGTATTGCGGCAACGATATTGCTGCCAATTTTATACGCTTTTATAATTTTATAATTTTATAACCTTTTTCTTTTCTTTTGTGTTAAAAACTTTCACGAAAATCTGCGAAATAAAGTATCACGTCAATTGGTTTATTGATTGAAAAAAAAATTTTTTTTTTTTATCTTAAATGTCGATGAATTTTTGAAATTCCATTAGCTTACAAATACAATTGTTGGCACGTTTATGAGGCTTTATGCGTGTAATTAGGCTTATCGTCTTCAGTCGTACCACTGTGTACATAAAAAGAAGAAAGAAACACAATCATAAAACAACAAAAGTGATACTGTAATTAGTAATTAGCACCTCTTTTAATGGTAACCCCTCACCTTGAATTTTTCAATGCTGAAAGAAAAAATTCCAATTACGATGGTAAAATAATTTTCATATAAATTCAGTCGAAACATCATTGGAAGATTCAAGTAATCTCCAGCGAATGCTATCATTTGTCTTATTTATGAATCAGTTTATGGCGTTTTGGTGGATGAATTCATATATTTTGATTACCTACACCTATATACGGGCTCGACTTGACAAAGACTTTAGAGTGTTACAAAACATAACCTTTGGAATCGAATTTGAACAGTCTTTTTTTTGTAGACTCTAATAGTACTTCGGATTTATTAGTCACATTTTTTGCTTGTTAGCTTATTTTTTTTAAAGATTTTTGGTTTTTTTTTTTTTAATTTACATTATTTATAAAATTGATAAAAGGAGTAAATCAGTCATAGCATCTGATTCTTGACAATATTGGGTCCTCAATGATCATAGGAGTGATTTAAAATCATACCAGTCAAAAAGAAAGAGATGACGAGATCGAAAGAAATGGAAAGATATAGAGCAATGTGAAAGAGATAAAGCGAGAAAGTGAAAGAGAGAAAGTAAAAGAGAAAAAAGAAATGCAGGAAAAGAGAGAGAAAAGAGAAAAAAAACAAACGAATAAGGAAAAGCAAATAAAAGAGAGAGAAAGGAAAAAAGAGAGAAGAGAGAGAGAGAGAATGAAAGACAGAGAGAGTGAAAAGAGAAAGAGAACAAAAGACAGAGAGAGAAAAAGGGAGAGATAAAAGAGAGAGGGAGAGAAAATGGAGAGAAAAAGGGAGTGATAAAAGAGAGAGGGAGAGAAAAGGGAGAGATAAAAAAGAGAAAAAAAAGGGAGAGAGAGAGAAAAGAGAGAGAGAAAAGAGATAGAAAAGGAAGAGAGAGAGAGAGAGAGAGAGAAAAGGAAGAGAGAGAGAGAGAGAAAAAGGAAGAGGAGAGAGAGAGAGAAAAGGAAGAGAGAGAGAGAGAGAGAGAAAAGGAAGAGAGAGAGAGAGAAAAGGGAGAGAGAGAAGAGAGAGAGAAAAAAAAGAAAGACAGAAAAGACATAGAAAAAGATGCACGATCATCGCTAAAAGATGGGATGATAGCATTAAGAAAAACCCCATCCGAAAGAGTACCCCACGGAACGTTGCCGCCTCAATATGCTACGAATTACTACCAATTAGAGCTCTCCAATAAAACTTAATCACTTATTGATTATTTGGTCAAAACCGCAATATCTTTGAACAATTGTTCAACATCAAAAGAATTCGGTGAAATTAATACTAAATAAATACTACAAATCAAAAACGAACAAAATAATTCTTTGCTCTCTTTCCATTGAAATCAGTTTACAATTATTACAACCGAGATTCTTTCAATCGAAATAATAAAGCTCAATAGTCGAACAGAAGCACTTATAGGCGTATAACTGATACGATGCCTTATTCGGCTAAAGCACAAAGCGGAAAGAATGTGATACCTACTCCCTACCGTAGTTCACAGCAAACGTGCACAAAATTTTATTCGTTTCAATTTTTTTTTTTTTTCTTCTTATATCTCTTTTGCTCTTGCAGCTCTAGCAACAATGGAGCACCTTTATTGTGTCTCTTCCTTCCTTTTTTACTACCATACAATCCATCATAAATGGGCTTAACTATACCGTAAACTCAGTCAGTCATTCAAAGCTGAGTCATTGAACTTCTGCCACCTTTTTTTGCGCCTTATTATTTGCTTTTAATGTTTTTATATATTTTTTTCTTATTCTGTGTAATAATTTTTTTTAATGAACTCAAGTGCAAAATCTTTACATTTCGCCCCTTTAAAAAATATTTGCTCAGACGCATTATTATTGGTTACAATAAATTTTTCTTGATTTTCAAAAATTTTTGGCAAATTAAAAATTGAAGATAAGGAAGAGTCATAAAAAAAGGCCGAGTAAAAAACGAAAGAAATTTAAAAGGTTAACAGTAGTAAAAATTTATCTTCCTGTCGATAAAGATTGGTTTTTTTGTAAGCTTTAAAAATAAAAAATATTGAATTTTCGAACGATTTTGGACAGAGTTTTCCCTATTGCTAGAGTCTGATCGAGGGTTACATAGTATTTTTAGACCCAGCGTACACTCTTAAAAATATTTACTACCATTATAGTAGGAAACAGGTTACCTTCTATTATAAACGTAATTTTACACACCCAATTAAATTTCAACCTCAAATGTTTAAAATTATGCATTAGATGTGAATTAAAGTAAACCATTCTTGTGTAATTTTCAACTTTATCCGCGTAAAATTTGAACACATAAAGTGTAATTTTAAGATCAACATTGGCATAATCACTATAAAATGTGTGTAAAATTTTACCGCATACATACACTGTAAAAAATGTTTTGATACTGTGTAAAGTTAAAATGATTTTGATTAAAATATTTTTTTGTTCAGAAAACACGAGTTTTTTAAGTAATAAAATTATAAAAATTATTTCTCTAATATTTTCTAAGTTCAAAATCATAAAAAAATTTTTCCAATAGAAACGCTAGTATACTTTTTAAGAGCTTTATTTAACAAAATCCAAAAAATAGGTTTATTAAAACCAGGGTTGGCAACCGTAACCGAAACCGTAACCGTAACCGTTTCAAAACCGTTTCTTTTCCGATACCGTAACCGTTACCGTAACCGAAATAAAAAACATATCGGTTTCGGTATTACTTTATAAAAAAAATTTACGGGATACAAATTTTATCAATATTTTTATATGGCAAGTCTTTCGACTCTGCTAGTATGCATGCTCTTGTCTCGTGTAATGTCCCAGTTATGTTGCCATGAACGCACAAAGAAACCGTCTGGATGCTGAAAGTTTTTCCGCTGTTATGGTAATAAGAAACAACAGTCTGCTTTGCACAAAAAAATGATGAAAAGTTCTAAGCTATTTCTTAAAATGCCTTAAATTGCGTTCAGAATAAATGTTAAAGCTTAAAAAGTATTTTTGAAAAAATGATGCGAAAACAAAATTTTAATATTCAAAAAACCGTTTCATACCGGTATAACCGTAACCGAAACTTAAAATTAACCGTAACCGTTACCGTAACCGTTATTCGTTTCGGTTGCCAACCCTGATTAAAACTAGTTTTCAATATTTGGAAAATAGAATACGGTTTGAGCAGTACAAAAGTATATATGTATATAATGTATAATGTAAGTACAATACTTATAACTAAAATTACAGCGTCACTGCTCTGCCGCTGCCGCTACCGCCTTCCGTATTCTCCACACTCTTTCTGCACACGAACACAAAACTAAATACCATATACTTTATATAGCACTATACTCGGAATAGTTTTTATATATTTCTTCAATATTTCACTTGACTGTTTCTTTTAAAAAAATTGGACGTCGACAAGACACAAAGAAATGAACATTGCAAATCAGTGCTGCCCATCGACAACTTTTAAACAAACATTGTGTTAATTTTTAATCTAACCATTTTTTCCTCAAAGATTAAGCATTCATAGTAATCTTAAAATGACACATAACTGTGTAAAAATTACTATTAAATAGTAAATATAAACAAAATTCATTGATTACATTTACACCACATATGTAAATATACGTTACTCATGTAAGAGAAAAAAAAATATGAACACGAAAAAATTATAACTACATAGTAACAGCATTTTTTATAAAAGAAAAAATGAAAAATAATTGGGTTAAATTGACAGTATTAATAAGAGTAGAATTATTAACAGTAGTCAAAATTTTTTAGAGTGTAAAGCGGAGGGTATATTAAGTTTTGTGGAAAGGTCTTGTAACAGGGAGAATGAAGAAATCGGAGAATAAATGAGAATATAAGTTCAGTATACTGATAAGTAAGAAAAGGCCCCAATAAAGTATTTTTCTAAAAGAGGTTGAAATTTTGCGATAATGGATCGATATACCAGACCACCAAATACAAGATGGAAAGAAAAAGAGTTAAGGCTTTAGATCAAAAATAAGGAAAGAATCATTTAGAAAGCAAAAAGCCCGGGTAGACTGAATTCAAGAACAGCTTACTAGGATTAAAAAAAAATCCCTGAAAAACGTGCACATTAAGGGTAGTAAAGGGGTTTTACAGTTTGGACGCAGCACGAAAATTGAAAAATATTTGAACATGCTAATGCTGCGTTGCCATAACCCCATCCTGGTAACTATTTTGCCCTCAGTTTCTTTTATTTCATGGTTTCATAATATTAAACTGTGATTATTTTAACCATTCTCTTAAAATTCAATAAAGAATTTATTAGTTAAAGGAACCCTAATCATAACATTAAAGGTAATCTCTGTATTATAGAAATGATCAGGATCAAAATCTGAATCGATTTAGAATCGATTAAGCGTCACTGTCTAGTCCTGGCGATACTGAACGTCCATCGTCGAAATTTGGCACACATGTATATCGGGATCCGAGTAAGATCCTAAGTAAAGATGGAAGACATCCGCCCACTGCTACGCCCAAAATGATATAATGTTTTTCAGTAAAATGCTTGTAACTTGCGAACCACTTAACACATTCTATTGATATTTGGTGTGCTGGTAAACTACGAAAAGGGACATATCCTGGCAAAAAATGGACGTCGCCCTCCTCAGCCAGACCCAATAAGCCCACAAATAAGGGTTTATCGTAACTTGTGAAGTAAAAGGCGTAGAAGCTTCAAATTCTAACATAGGTTGACCAAGGTAATGAAAGGGGTAGGAAAAATTTTATGTAGCCCGCCCACTGCCACGCCCACAAATGGAGATTTTTCGTAAATATGCCAATAATGTCGGAACGCTGGGTATTTCAATAGTCGGGCTTGACCGACTTTAGCTTTCTTACTTGTTTTAATTTCACTTACACTTAAAAGATTCAATCAGTTAAAATATGCATCATTCGCGGTCTTACCTGAAAAATAAAAGAAAAAATAATTAAAAATAATCAATAAAATCTTAAAAATCGTACAAAAGTGTTTCGGCTCTATATGACAGCATCATTTCTAAGATTGCAATCAAAATTCATCATTAGCATTTTAATAGCCTTCATTACATCGAGGTTTTTTTTTTTTATTGCGGCAAAGCATGAGAGAGAAAAATAGAAAAAAACCAAAATCACATCAGCAGTGTAATTTTAAATTAGTGAAGGAAAAAAAAATGCCTTCAACTCTTTTATTCAATACCTTCAATAGCTTCAATGCTTCAATGCATTGTCCACAAATACCTGACTCATGAAACGGCATTCAATTCACGATGATCGAAGTCAATAATCAATAACAATTGGAATCTCTACTGACCACATTTATCCACCAATATTGTCAAGAGCACGAAAAAAAAAAAACTTTCAAGAATAAAAGAAAAACGAAATTAGAAAAAACCAGTAATATTGTTTATGAAAATAAAAAATCCTATAGAAAAATTAATTCGACGCTTAAGATAAGGATTTGAACAGATCAATATCGATAATCGTTGGCGTTATATTCCAAGGAAAATGGAAAAAAATTACAAAACAGTAAATAATATTTACAGGGAGAATGGAGGCTTTAGTTGTTAATTTGGCTCTCAAGAAAGTCATACGAAATAATAAAGCTCAATAGTCGAACAGAAGCACTTATAGGCGTATAACTGATACGATGCCTTATTCGGCTAAAGCACAAAGCGGAAAGAATGTGATACCTACTCCCTACCGTAGTTCACAGCAAACGTGCACAAAATTTTATTCGTTTCAATTTTTCTTTTTTTCTTCTTATATCTCTTTTGCTCTTGCAGCTCTAGCAACAATGGAGCACCTTTATTGTGTCTCTTCCTTCCTTTTTTGCTACCATACAATCCATCATAAATGGGCTTAACTATACCGTAAACTCAGTCAGTCATTCAAAGCTGAGTCATTGAACTTCTGCCACCTTTTTTGCGCCTTATTATTTGCTTTTAATGTTTTTATATATTATTTTTTTTTTTTATTCTGTGTAATAATTTTTTTTAATGAACTCAAGTGCAAAATCTTTACATTTCGCCCCTTTAAAAAATATTTTCTCAGACGCATTATTATTGGTTACAATAAATTTTTCTTGATTTTCAATAATTTTCGGCAAGTGAAAAATTGAAGATAAGGAAGAGTCATAAAAAAAGGCCGAGTAAGAAACGAAAGAAATTTAAAAGGTTAACAGTAGTAAAAATGGGTCTTCCTGTCGATTAAGATTTGTTTTTTTTTAAGCTTTAAAAATAACAAATATTGAATTTTCGAAAAAGTTTGGACAGAGTTTTTCCTATTGCTAGAGTCTGATCGAGGGTTACATAGTATTTTTATACCCAGCGGGGTATATTAGTTTTGTGCGAATCTTGTAACAGGGAGAACTAAGCTCCGGAGATATAGACATATACAGGAGATTTCCGATTTAACGAGCTCAATGTTGCCAGCACTTCTCGTTAAATCGAATTTCTCGCTAAATTGAGTACCATCATAAAATCATTTTTTTCTTATTGTAAGAGATTAAAATTATAAATTGGGCTTATAAACAATTTTTTATTTCAAAAGAATTATTATAACAAAAAAAAAAAAAAAAAAACAACAACTCTTCATTTTGGTTCATGTTAAACATATACATAACGTCTATGTAAACAGAGTAAAAAACTTATGAGATCACGTTTTGTTTAAATTATAAAATACATAGGTAATATGGGGCATTCTTTTATAAACCGAACAAAAAAAGGGGGAAAATTAACCTAGGTCTTTTGAATTGCGCGATATTTTTTAAAAGCTTCTAGATATGAAATTATTCAACATGTAGTCCAAAATATTTCTCAGAATGCTTTATTTACGGAAGACCGTTAGTTTAAAGTTTGCTGAAAACCCGTTCTTTAACAAAAATTCAAAGAAAATTTTATGAATTGAATTGAGAGTTTACTGTCAAAGAGTAATGATGATAAGTAAACAACTGCAGTGTTGCCAGTAGAAAAATGTATTTTTGCGTTAAAAAAGGGGGAGGGGTTTGAGAAATCTTTTGCTTGATTACATGGCGAGTCTGATTTATACCAGACCTGTCCAACTTCCCCCGGGTGGGCAAAGAACTCTCCACAATTTTTTCCTTTTAATTTTTGTAGTTGCTTCTACGTAAGACCAAGAATCTTTGTGGGGCAAAGCCCCTCCTAGCCCCTAGGTTGGTACGCGACTGATTTCTACTAACGTATGCTTACGTGGGGGATTAAAAATTGACATCACTGAAAAACTGTGCACAATTAAAGCGGTAAGTCCAACAGCGCCTGCGCTTTTTCGATTTCACGCAGGTCACGCAAAATTGAACATTACTTTTCATACATTGACTGCTTGCTGCAGTTGGCGCAGCACACCCGCTTTTAGACTCCTCGCTTAACTATTTCTTGGATTCCTCTTTGTTTCTCTTTATGCTTTTTCACTGATTTCTTATGTTGCTCGCTAAACCGAGTGCACACAAAAATTTTTGTGCCATTTTGCTCGTTATATAAGATACTCAATGGAACGAATTTAAATGCTCGTTAAATGCGAAACTCGCTAACGCGAATACTCGTTAAATCGGAAATCTCCTGTATATATAAGTAGAAATGATCAGGATCAAAAACTGAATCGATTTAGACATGTCCGTTTGTCCGTCCGTCCATCTGTCCGTCCGTCCGTGGTCGGATCTCCTCCGAAACGGCTAGACCAATCAAGTCGAAATTTGGCACACATGTATATCGGAATCCGAGTAAGATCCTAAGTAAAAATGGGAGACATCCGCCCACTGCCACGCCCAAAAATGAATATAATGTGTTTTCAGTAAAATGCTTGTAACTTGCGAACCACTTAACACATTTCATTGATATTTGGTGTGCTGGTAAACTACGAAAAATGACATATCCTGGCAAAAAATGGACGTCGCCCTCCTCGAGCCATGCCCACAAATAAGGGTTTATCGTAACTTGTGAAGTAAAAGGCGTAGAAGCTTCAAATTCGCAACATAGGTTGACCAAGGCAAATGAAAGGTGTAGGAACAAAATTTTATGTAGCCCGCCCACTGCCACGCCCACAAATGGAGATTTTTCGTAACTAACGAACGCTGGGTATTTCAAAGTCGGGCTTGACCGACTTGAGCTTTCTTACTTGTTTTAATTTCACTTACACTTAAGATTCATCAGTTAAAATATGCATCACTCGCGGTCTTACCTGAAAAAAAAAAAAAAAATAATTAAAAATAATCAATAAAATCTTAAAAATCGTACAAAAGTGTTTCGGCTCTATATGACAGCATCATTTCTAAGATTGCAATCAAAATTCATCATTAGCATTTTAATAGCCTTCATTACATCGGGTTTTTTTTTATTGCGGCAAAGCAACAAAATAATAAAGAAACATGGGAGAGAAAAATAGAAAAAAACCAAAATCACATCAGCAGTGTAATTTTAAATTAGTGAAGGAAAAAAAAATGCCTTCAACTCTTTTATTCAATACCTTCAATAGCTTCAATGCTTCAATGCATTGTCCACAAATACCTGACTCATGAAACGGCATTCAATTCACGATGATCGAAGTCAATAATCAATAACAATTGGAATCTCTACTGACCACATTTATCCACCAATATTGTCATAGAGCACGAAAAAAAAACAACTTTCGAAGAAATAAAAGAAAAACGAAATTAGAAAAAACGCAGTAATATTGTTTATGAAAATAAAAAATCCTATAGAAAAATTAATTCGACGCTTAAGATAAGGATTTGAACAGATCAATATCGATAGATCGTTGGCGTTATATTCCAAAGAAAAGAGAAAAGAAATTACAAAACAGTAAATAATATTTACAGGGAGAATGGAGGCTTTCAGTTGTTAATTTGGCTCTCAAGAAAGTCATACAAAATATGACAAAAATGTGCTCTTTAGAGGAATTCTTACAGCGGTCTTAAGCCTTTTCGGTACTTATAGACTTTCGCCTTTTACAGACGATCTTTCATAGTGTTTGATGGCTCCAAAACACAGCCAAGTTTCATAAAGAGAAGCACATTCAATGAAGATAATTGCCGATCCATACTGGAAATCTCTATCCTCTTATAAGCTTACTAAGACGGGATTTAAACAGTAAGACATTTCGATAATGAAATATTTTTTTTGTAGGCTAGAGAGGCGTGGGGATGTGATGCGGAACCGTTTGTATCTCTTCCCCGTGCGTCACTTGTCAATAAAAAATAAACTTTTTCTATCGAAATGTCTTACTGTGTGTAGAGCGAATAAAACAGCCTGTCCTCTTATAAGGCACTTTACTGTAGGTTTTTTTTTTTTGCTAATGTATCGAAATAATGCTTTCACGTTATCGGCAGGAAGCCCTACAATACTTCAATAATGGCACTTTTAATTGATCTCGATAAATGTGAAATGATATTTGATTTCAATAATAATAAAAAAGGCTCTATCAAAATTAATAATTTATTGATAATTAAAAAAATCGAAATTATCTCGAAAACATTTTAAGGCGCCTCGACGTTAAGTTCTGAAAAAAAAAGTCTCAAGTATTCAAGACTTCTCCAGTTGCAAGTGGAGTTATTTAATCAAGCCTTCATTGCTGATTGCGATAGGGCAACATTTTTAAATGAATTTGTCATCGATTAAATTAAAAAATAAACAATTATCGGATGACACTAATTGAAATACAAAACCAAATATGCTTGAGATATAAGTGTTAATGACTATAGAATTATGTCAAAACAACTAAATCGATAAATGTTCTTTGGAGAAAACACCCTTTTACCCTTTATAAGGCGATCAGATTTCACATATTTCTCAGTGATTTTTCGTTTAAAAAAAATCTTAAAAATCACAATCAAATATTTCTTTAAACAGTTTTTATTTTATAATTATTTTCGTAACTATCTCCTGTTTCCTCTTCCTTATAACGGGTCAAGGCTGTACATTTCGCATGCCATCTCGTTTCATAAGGAAATTTTAGTGCTTTATTAAATTCTTCTAAGACAGTTGTCATTGAATTTTGAGCTTAAGTCGACTTAAAATGTTCTTACATTGTATTTGCAGAAACACTTTTGATAGTCTCCATTTGCCTTTTTTGTATGTAAATGTGGCTTTTGTTCAAAGTCTACTACAGTGGAAGCTCTGCTCCCATCAGCTGAGATCTCCCATAAGCGGACAAAAAGGCCGCGACCGTCGGTGTCCGCTTATGGGAGCTTTCACTGTATATTATATGTAGTGTCAAAATGTTCAAATCTCTCAAAACTCGACTTAAGCACTTTTACTTTGTGATCCCAGCACTTACCTTTATATGCAGTGTTCTTTGCCTGGAATCGATTCGAAGGTCTTTTCACAGTTTTCAAAAATTTTTAATTAATTTCTTTTAATTTTCTAAAGTAATTTCTTTTAACTCTGAGCACGTTCGAAATTAATAAAATTGCGTCGGATTTCTAAAAAAAACACAGTGCGATCGAAATTTTTCGCTTACGTCGTTTACTACAACTTCGCTATTTGCCCTTTCACTGTTAGAAATCCAATAACAACGTGGATTCTCGTATTCATTTAACTGAGAGCGGCAGCTGTATGTATGTCGCGATAAGTGAGTATAAGAGAGAACGGTTAGGCGGTCAGGGTTACCGACGAGAAAAGCGTTAGAACAGAATGAAAGAAGACGAAAAACCACCACCTTTTTCTAAAAGACGTTCTTTGACATTCCGTGATCTTCTTTGCAGCAAGGATCTCAAAGTGTGACTGAGGCAAAATCACAGTTCCTCTCGGCTTTAATTATTTTTTTTTTTTTGTTTTCAGTTCGTATTAAATAAAGTTGACACACGGAGACAAGAAATTTTGATTTAAAAAAAAATGAAAAATTGATTCTAATCAGTAAAATAAGTATCGATAGTTTTCCGATAGATTCCTTTTAAAACGAAATACATCCCTTTGACAGTTAGATTTAAGGACACTGTTGCCAGACTTTTAGGGGAATATTCCCCTGAATGTGTCAAAACAAGGCCAAAATTCCCTAAAATTGAATTTTAAAATCTTCAAAAAACAAAAACTTGGTCCCATAAAGTCCTATAAAAAATTCAGTGGCGACTTTTCTGCCCTAAGACTCCACTAAAGATCATAAATGTCTTCTGATTTAGGGGAGATTCCCCTAAACTGGCAACAGTGTTTAAGGAGATCACGAGGTCATATTCGAGTTCGAAGAATATTAAGAAAGCAATGGGCGAAGGCAGCGAAAATGTTTGCAAAATTTATTGCCGAAACTCTCTGTTTCCGGGGTATATTGATCGCATGACTATAACACCCTTACTTGTTTCTTTCTTCGATACATATCGATTACATTTTAAAGCGTTTATAATGGAACAACCGAGAGAGTTGGTTTGAATTACCATTTTTTTTGCACTTTACTTTTGTTCGAGAACTCGAAACTTTCTCTTATACACTTTTTTGATGTTTTTTCCACCTTTTCGCGAAATTCTCACAAACGTTATTATTATTTACGTACATAAAAATATTTATTGTTGATATTTTATCATGTTTTTTTCTTTTTGTTTTTTTGCTTTTGGAGGTAAACATTTTTTGCTTTTAGAGGTAAACAGTCTGAATATGTTAGAATTCCGCTGATTGTACATACTTTTTCTTTATCTTATCGTGGCTATCAAGTGGATGCTTATGTATTTGGTTGGTACGTGCATACAAAATGATAGGAGCTGGCGCCTATTTTGCAAGATATTTTCTTTTATTTTTGTTTTCTAAATGATTTTTTTATATGACCCAATGGATATTCTTGGTTTTTAGGTTAAGCTTTTTTAATGCTACCGGAAGTCCCACTTGTTATTAAATGGACTATTTGGAATTATTTGAAATAAGATTAAAATAAGTAAGAAATTTGTCAATAAAGTCGAGGATGTTTAATGAAGAATATCAATTCTTACCATAAATTGCATTCATGAAATTTTCAAATCACTTAAGAAACTCAAGATTTTTCAATGCAACAGATCAACTTCTTTAATCTTTGAAATTTAAAGAACGACTACGGCCTAAACCGAAATGATTAAATTTGCAAAGTCGAATCGAAGACGCAGGCGTCCGCGCTTCCAATCATCTGCAAAATTTTTACTACTCAATAAATAATTACAATAGGTACCAATAGCGAATGAAGATGAAAAATTTTCAATGATTATTTCGTGGAGGTTTCGCTTGAGATCTTTTAAGCGCTGTTGTAGGCCTAATGGGTGAAGTCATGGCAAGACATGGTTAGCCGTAGGTGTTTGGCATCTTCAGTGGTATGACAAGGTAAGGGTGTGTTTTCTAATTGCCTGCGGTATTCAATATGGGTGGTAATTTCTTTATTTGGTTATTAAGTGTTTCAAAGTAACGCAAAATCTCAATTTCAATTTGAATTGAAAAAAAAAAATATAAAAAAAATAGGAAGCCTCACCTTCCACTGTCAATCAGCAAGACACACATTCGGCACGATCAAATGTGATTGGCACGAAAGGTTTCTATTCTTTACACTACACAGTGCAATCCTACAGCGTTAATTATTTCAATGCACTCAAGTATGAGATCATCAGCGGTAGTGGCTTCAGCATTTGCTAACTACTGGCGGCCGTATTGTTTCATATCAACTTAGATTGTGTCTTTAAGCTTAATTGGAGTGCCGTAAGTCTGTTCTTTTAAATTACGGACTTGCTCTAATGCACAACACTATGCTTATAGTAGTATGATGATAAGATGACTTTTAATGGACTCTTGACCTGCCAGTGATCTGGTCTAATGTGGCAAATTGCTTTGCTCTGTCTCACTAGGAACCGCGATGCCCACTGAATTGTGCAATAGAATTTCATAGGCAATTTTTGAAAAAAACATATATGCACAATAATTTTCTCTTGTTTTCTTTTTATAGCTTTCTCTTTACTTTTCTCTACGTTGGCAACTTTCATATATGACCTGGTCTTTTAGTGAGTCATCATAAAATTGCTTGTCTGGTTCCACAAGAATTCTTGGTAATTACCACAAAAAACAACTCAAGGTGAAGGTAAAATTAACGCACTGAACGCTTTAACAAAAAAGAAAAGTAAGCCTATAAGAAGCAAAAAGAGAATGACCACAAAGATTAAAAGAAACACATAAACCAGTTCACTATAAAGCCACAAAAAATTGTGTCCAATAAACCCAATTAAGTTAAGCATAAGTTGCAAGAATGACTCTAATGACTAAGATAAAATTTATTACTCGTAGGCAATTCCAAAAGCCAAAGTTTCTGTAGATGGACGAATGCAAAAAACGGAGAGAGAGGGGGAAAAGAGAGGGAGATAAGAGAGGGAAATAAGAGAGGGGGATAAGAGAGGAGAGAGAGGAGATGAGAGGAGAGAGAGAGAGAGGAGAGAGAAGAGAGAGAGAGAGTAAGAGAGAGAGAGAGAGAAGAGAGAGAGAGAGGAGATAAGAGAGGAGAGAGAGAGAGAGAGAAGAGAGAGAAGAGAGAGAAGAGAGAGATAGAGAAGTAGAGAGAGAGAAAGGAGAGAAAGAGAAGAGAGAGGGAAGATAGAGAAGAGAGAGAAGATGAGAGAGAAGAAGAGAGAGAAGAGAGAGAGAGAGGAGAGAGAGAGAAAGAGAGAGAGAAGAAGAGGGAGAAAAAGAGAGGGAGAAAGAGAGAGAGGGAGAGAAAGAGGGAAACGGAAGAAAAGAGAGACGGAAGAGAGATACCGAAAAATGAGAGAGAATTCAAAGAAGAGATGAAGAGCAAGAGAGAAGATGTTTCAAAAGAGAGAAGAGAGACGAAAGAGAGTTAGACGAAAAAGGAGAACAGTAGACATTCGAGAGGAAAGAGTTAGAGAGATGCATGTAAAGAGAGTCAACGAAGAGAAGAGAGACGAAAGAGAGTGAGACAGAAGAGGGAGAAATAGAGAGTGAGAGAAAGAGAGAGAGAGCGCGTGAAAGAGGGCATGAGAATTAAAGAGAGAGCGTGAGAGAGAATAGAGAATCAGAGAGAAAACGAAGGACGAGGAGAGAATTAGAGAGAGCGAGAGGAGGAGAGAGAACGAGAGAGTGTGTAAGAACGTCAGGGGAAATTAGGGAGGGTGAGACTGACAGAAGTGACAGCAAGAGAGATACAGACCGGGAGAGATTAAGAAAGCGCGTGATAGAGAGAGAGACTCAAGGGCGCCCCATTTTGTGTCGGAATGGACTCCAAAAATCCAGCTATAAGTCTAAATCTGCTTTAATTATGAACTAAAAAAATATTATCCCGACCTTAATTATAGCCTGTATTACGTCCTTGGAAAGATAGAGAGACAAAAATAAAGAATATATTCGGATTTGGCATAATTTTCTAAGAGTCAAAACTTGTATTGACTCCTTAAATGTTCCGCCACCTGAAATGACCTCAAAAGGCGTTCATAATTAAAATTCCCCTAATCGTTATGTCTATATTTATCGCCCAACTAACCTCCTTTCATACCACATGCAAAATACTGTATGCTTCCCAACGGAGGCCTGCGAATCCCCGTCCGCAAAAAGCCGCATGAAAGTTATTTGCTTAAAAGAAAGAAAAGAATTAAAAAAAAAAAGATCACATCTTTCTCTTTGCATGTCAAGAGGAATTTCGCAATGAAATTAACACTTCACTTCAGAGTTCGCAGCTACTGATTGTATAATAAGTTTTGTTAACAAAATAAACAATTTGAGACACAATTGAAATAGGTTCGCTTAAGTAAATAAAATTTAAGCTTTTGAAAAGCATAACAAAAAAAAAATAATTCCTACATGGGATCCAACAAGAGGGGGTCTGTCCAGGCCAGCGAACGAACAGTTGTGCACTCGCTCACCGCTACGGGTCGATTGCCTTTAAGTAGTTGAATTGGTAAACAAAGCAATTTTACTGTTCGACACACTTTAATGACAGTGCGGCGGTACGGGCTCGATATAAAAGTGCACTTTGCTCGCTTATCAGTTTGTTTGTCCGTCCGTCCCTCTGCCTGTCTGTCCATCCATCTGTGTGTCTGTCCCCAATCAACCGAAGAATGGGTTCTCCATGCCATTCCATTCCGTTCCGTTCCATTCGAATTCAAATGCGACTGTGCGGGCGCACACTGCGAGGCACATGCCTGTTGGCACATTCCACACTTTGTTTTTCTTTTTTTCCCCTCCATTAAATTCGTTTCAAGCGTTTCAAGTGGCTCCCCGTAATTAGCCAGAGACATGCTAAAAACCCTCAAGACAAGGCGCAATCAAGAGAAAAGAAATTGGGTTAAGTTGCAGTTCCAAGCGAAATGGTATTTTTCATTTTTTTTTTTTTTTGTTTTTGCTGCAAAGTTCAAAGTTTCTGTTGTCGTGGTTTGTTGCATTCTCATTCCGGCCAACATGTCATGGTTTCTTCTCGATGGTTTTTTTCCCCTTATTTCTTTTCTCTGCATCTCAATCCAAATCCTCGAAAGTGCATTCATTACCGTCATTATGTGCCATTATTGGCGATTGTTCTTCTTTTCCAACTTCACTCATTCGTATAACCCATTTCCTTCAGTGTCTTTTGGGCATGTCTCGAGCATTTCCATTCGCAGTTTCTTTTCGTTTAAAAGAATGGCTCTTCTTAGCAGATTCTTTTTCTCTCCTACAAGATCAGCTGCTTCAGTTCACATCCATTTGATTTGCTTTATTTTTTTGATTCCTTTTGTCATTCTTGCTATTTCAGGTTAATCGAGTTTTTTTTGTTGTTCTTGTTGTTGTGTTTTTGTTATCATTTTACTTATATACCTACCTATATGCATATGGGTATATGACATCTTGTTTGCCTTGTCTTCAGTTCTGGTTTTATTTTGATGTGTTTTTGTACTCAGATTTGGTATGACTCGTTGCGCTACTTCAGGCTTACTACTTTGCTTACTTTTTGTTTTCAAAAAAAAAAAAAAAAAAAATTAAAAAAAACTTCCCATTCTTTGCTTTTCTCCTAGGGACGTCCCGTACCTTCACCGATTCCAAAAAGAGGCTATCAAAATACAAAAAAGCGACCCATGCTAAGAAAAAGCCCAAACAGAAAAGCTCATATCTTCCCAAAAGTATGTGCATGAGATAGGGCTCTAAGAAGCGGTCTGTGTGCGCGCGCATGCGCAATTCTTTTGTTTGCATTTTTTATTATTTTTTTCCCTCTTTCTTTCTTTTCATTAGTAAAGAAATGCTGATCGATGAACAAAGAGCTGTCGTCAGGGGGATGTCAAGAACGATTTTGCGCAGTAGCTTTTGAAAAATTTTTATTTCCATTTCCATTTTTCATGTATTAAGTCACGTATGAATGGGAAGAAAGAAGTACCTACGATGGATATTAGGCGAACTCGTGTGTGAAAGGCCTTTATAGTCGGATGTAGAGCTTATGCAGTCTAAGTAGCATTTAATTTATTATAACGTAGAACGGCATAACTGTAGTTAGATCTATTTGATTGCAGCACGTTAAGTAAGACGAGCTCAAGAATGTCCATCCATAATGAAGACATTTTCTCACTTCTATGAGATTAATGAATGAAGTTTTTTCCTTTTTCATACATTTTTTTTTTAATTTCTTATGAAAAGGTCTGCCTCAAGGAGAGCTTGTAAGAAACATCGTAAGACACTTAGTCTTCTATTCATACAACTATTTTCTTGTGGGGCCCAATCGGCGAAGATTAATGATTTTTCAAAACAAATTTTCTGACTAAAAACAGTTATGCCAAAATAAAAGCTCACGTGGGAGGCAACTTTTTTTTAAAATTATTGTTTCATCTTTTTTGTCAGTTTTGTCTTAAATTCGGATTGAATTAGGATTAAAAAAGATTGAGTGAATATCTTAATAGATGAAATAAATCGTTCCTCACACCTTTTTGAGTTCGAAAAAAAAATATTAAAAAACCAGCGGTCTTTGGTGACGAAAAGTGGAAGAAACTGAAAAATGGTTTGTCGTTGTTGTTGTTGTTTTTGTGGGTTGAACAAGAAAAGAGATAAACGGCCTTGGAATGAATGGAACAATATTCGTGCAATGAAAGCCAGTCTGGCAAAATTAATCTTCAAATGAGGTCAGCCAAATAAGTGATCCACGAGCATTCGTCTTGCGGTTTTGATGCGCCTTTATTGAAGGTTGCTTTAATTTACACGACAAAGGCAAAAGCAAAAAAAAAAAAAAATTATTAAATTAAAATAAAAAATCAAAATTAATAAAACGAAGTTTAACGCTGGTGTCAATTAATCAAAATTTTTTGAAGAAACATCGAAGAGATTAAGTCAATTGTATGTAATTTGGATACCACAAGATATGCACCAGGGGAAAAGGTGTGTGAGGCTCTGAAATAGTAAGGGAAGCACTGGGGAAGCTAGGCTGCATAAAATCTTTAAACAAAAATGTTGAGTAATTGTTTCTTTAAAGCACTTTCGATTTATACGTAGAATGCCTCTTTCGCTAGGATGGAACAATGCAGAATGTGCGCTCGTAAAAAAGACGGGGTTTCTTTCGGTCTTACTTTCGTTGGGTGCAAAAAAAGTTTGAAATGTCATAGGAAGCAGTCAAGCAAGTTCCGAAAAAGCTTTTAAATTGATAGAAGAAAAAGTAGCAATGTTTGAGAACCTCCCAAATAATACATATGTATTTAAATGAAGCTATAAAATTCTTAAATTATTAAAGCCTGCCTTGCACGTGTTGCCAATCGTTATTTTTCACGTATGTCATGGTAATCGACATTTGTTGGAAACGATTATTAATATCTAAAAAACGTACTGTAGGTGAATGGAAATCGGTTATCGATTTAGGTACCGGTTTCATTTTTGAAAATGATTTCTCTCTGCCTAATTCATTCTCTCATTTTTTCAATTTAAGCTCACTTGATGGTGAAAAGTTCTCACTTAGAATGTTCACAGCTCTGTTGAAAGCTGGAAAAATTTTTTCGGCTATCGGTTCTATCTTCTTAAAAAATATATAAAATGCCATCATTTCAAATCGCTATCGTTTTTCGATTTCTACATTTATCGAATTCAAGTCAACTACCATGACCATCCCTGATTATTCACGATTGAGTTTTTCCCTTCGAACGGTGGTAACTGATTTGGGTTTTTTGGTTCAATATTATTGAGAGAAAATTATAACATAAATAGGTACATAGGTGTATCTATTTGAACTACATATAACATAAGATATAAGATTAAAAATTTATATGTTAAGAAGCGGATTGTATGCATCTTCAGATTCACATTCCCAATAATTATTCAGGTCGTATGCAACTGCGAGAAATATTTTTGTATATTCTTATACATTTTTAGGATATTTAGGAAACTCTTAAAAAGTTTTTTAAATTCTTGAAGATCATAAGAATCATTATACAATTTCAAGGGATTGCCATATAATTTTGAGAATTCCTAAAAGCAAAATACATAATTACCTTCGCGAAGTCTTAAGAGATTTATGCATGACCCACAGAACTCCAATATGTATAACTATAGGAATCTCTGATATCAATTTCGGAATTTCGGAATCAAATAACCTTTTTAATAACGAAAAAAAAAAAAACAATTAATAACTCAATTCAATTAAGAAAGGCAATTAAAATTATGTATATATAAGAAAGAATAATTAGAAAAAAAATATTGGCAATTCAACGCAAAACTGTCCTAAAGGTCACACCCGTCACAGTAACTCTGAGTAGAAATTAGATAATATCCATTAATGTTGTTAAATTTTTCAAGATTTTGAAAGTCACATCCTTTTTTTTTAAATTATTATGAGCTAGGACCTAAAAAAAAGTGAGTGTGACGAAATGGAACTGCCCATCTCTAAAAAGACAACTTTTTCTCTTTTCTTGTTTTTAGCATCGAGGCTGTACGATCAACAACATGTGTAAGTCGGGCTTGACAAATTTCTAATTTCACAAGATTTTTATAGGAATTTTTTATGCTAATTTAGAACGATTTTTTTTTGCGTATTATAAACAAAAAATAAAACCGATTGCCAAAGCTGGCCATTTAAATACGCTACCCAAAACCAGTTAATCCCCTAAAGCCGTAATCACGATTGTTATTTCTCTTTTTATTTTTATTTTATTTCTTATTTTTAATTTTTTTTTTCTTTTTTGTTCAATTCAAAGTCAATTGTGATCATCTCCAAAGACCCCAAAGGCGCACTCGTATTCGAGATGACTTTAATGGATTTAATTATAAAAATGTGCTTGGAATTTAAAAGGCACCCCAGATTATCGCTGTGGAAATATTGAGAAAAATCGCTTAAAAAGGTGAGTATTTATTGGCCGAGAACCGTTTCGAGGTCCAAACCGAATCCGAATATGTACCCATTTACATAATTTCAACGGCTTACGGTAGTAGAGGGAAACGTGATTGAATAATTGGTACATAATTAGCATAATTCCGAAGCTCACGTAATAGTTACTCATTATGTATGTAGCTATATGCATAGCTTTATACCATATACCATACACAGTAAAAAATACATAAACAGTAAATGTGATTAATTTCTATTGATTTCGAGCGTTTGGACTGGGGTCAAGAAACCCTTCAGATCGTAGCTTCTTCTATTGTCTATTGCTAGAGGCGAATCAGAATTAAAAGCATAGAGACGAAGAGAAAAATTGAGAAATAAAAAAAAGATTAAATACAATAGACCTTTTAGTTTCGTCGAAGGCAATTTTAACGCGTTTTAACAAACGATGAGGCTTCTTCATCATTTCCATAATGGGATATTTTTGTCACCTTTTCTTGGATCGATCGAACCCATCGATCGTGGAGAAGAAGACTTTGTACTATGATAAAAAAAATTTTTTTTATTATTTATTTTTTTTTATTTTTATAAAAATGGATAAAAAAAATGGAGTTCTATAAAATATGTTTTTTGGTTACTCACAGAGACGCACCTAATTGAGTTGCGTGCGCCTCTGGGGAACGAATGCTGGGTGTAGCTGCACCTTCGAGTGTGCTGTGTGCTGTAAAAATGTAAATCCGATGCCGAGAAATATCCATTTGCAGTCAGAAAAAAAGAACACATATAAATCAAATATATTACAGCTTGAAAAATTGGAAAAAATGAAGGAATTGTAAAAGTGATTTTTTTTTTACAATGTTTAAGGAGTGGGTATTTATTCTGCTGTGCTTGTCTGGACGTCTGGATTAAAACATTGAGGTGGAAAAATTCCACGGCGTTGCGCACGCGCACGCATGCAGCATTTGCATAATCACAGTTTAAGTCACAAGAAAACATGAAAAAAGTATGAAAATGCGACTAAAAAAAAATACCCAAAAACAGAAATGAAGAAATAAATAAAAGTCACGCTCCATAGAACAGTAAATTGAATGCGTTGATTGGGATTTTATGAATGAGTGCGTAGGTCGATCTGATGCGGTTTTGAAGCATGTCTTCAACGTGATTAAGATTAAATTATTTAAATTCTTTTCGAATTCTTTCGAAGGTAACAAAGAGAAGATGACAACAATTTTGGGAAAAACCTGTGAACATTAAATTTTCAAAATTTTCAGAATCAACGGGAAGAATTCAATCGTGTTGGAACAATTCGTTCAGTGGACTTCCCACGACAGGAATTTCCAAAATAATTCTTTCCTCCTTTGTTTTCTTAATAAATTTCCCACAAAAGTTCCCACTAGTTCAATAACCAGTATTTTTATACAGGCCGGATATAAGCATTACTCTCTTAAAAGCATCGAAGTTCGGCCATTGCTATTCTTCAATCTACTGAATTTTTTTGGATAAAAGCTTTCCTCGCTTATGACGACAGGTTTGCTTGATTGATTTTGATGGTGTTTATATCCGGAGAATTCTTTAGATATATTTTTCAGGAAAATTAATAACTAGAGCTCGGATTTTGAATATTCTCAATTTTTTTGAATTTAACTGTGCTTTTTGAATATTTTATTCACTGAAGTAGGCTTTTTTTGTTAATTTGACAATTCAACAATTTAATAGACATACTAAATTGAACTAATTTGGAATTTTTGACTTTGAATTTTTTGCATTTTTGTTTGAATTTCTTTGAATATTTTTTGAATTTTTTGAATTTTTTTTTGAATTTTTTTTTGAATTAAAAAAAATTCCTACGCATATTAATAGCCTTTAGAATTATTTGGATGCTATTTTCAGTGTAATGCCGATTTAAATTATGCAAACATTGGGTCTATCGATATATTTCCGTGGTGGAATCAGTGTGTACCGTTCGTGCTAAATGGACAAAAATACCTATACGGGTACGTGATTGTCGTCCCTTTCCCGGGGAAAGGTAATTTAACTCGAAAATTGATGTCATTTATTTCTCTTGGCCAAGACGAATGTATTGCGGTTGTGCGTATGTTTGTAACGCTCAGAACCAGTCGAGATAGACCATACAAAATATGCATGGAAATGATTATCATCACCAGGAGATTCGATTTAGCCATGTCCGTCTGTCTGTCTGCCTGACCCTCTTTCCGTCCGTCTGTTCTTTCATCTATATGTCTGTCTGTCCGTATACAGTTTCCTTATCAATGGAGTTAAGTGTTTTGTAATAACACGTTCGAGAGTGGACCAAATCGGACCATTTATAAAGGTACCTCCAGTACTTGGGTTTGTTGTGAAAATCACAAAAACTGGTCTGAAACCTAAATTTTTTAGAAATATTTGGATAAAACTTGGTATGAGAGCATCTTAGGTCACTAAAAATAATGTCTAAAAATTGAAAAGCTGGGCGTGGCAAAAGGGCGTTTTTCGTTATTTGTGTCTTACACCTACGTGGGACGTATGCTTTTTCTATAGTCATAAACATCTTCTTAAAAAATTTAATTCATCGGTCCATTGTTAAGGCTTCCTCTAGTACTAGGGTTTGTCACAATAACCCCAAAACTGTTCCGAAATTGGAAAATTGGGCGTGGCAAGAGTGCGGTTTTTAATAGAGAAATTAAACAAAAATAAGACTGTGAGGCCCTAAATGGTCTTTAAGATCGTCAGAATACCTCGTCTTAATGGTCGTGGTCTTCGGACCTGTTTGAAAAAATATTAAAAATATTCAAATATAATACATGCCTGTGTCGGGTATTGTATGTTGACTATAATACCCTTACTTTTTTTTTTTAAATTCTCACAAAAAATAGGAAAACTCCCACGGTATCCAAGCAATAGTCAATAGCTCATTATGAGCTTAAGTTAACTTAAGAAGTTAATCCTTTTTTTCCACAAAAATGTGATTTGATGTTTCTCTTTACATTCCTTTGTCGTTGCTATTTATTTATTTTTGATTTTAAAATCTTTTTAGATATTTGATATAAATTGACTTTGATTCGATTAGAATTGAACAGATAAAAAAAAAAAAAAATGGGAACCACAATAAATTGTCATGTCCACGACGTTGTCATGTTGTGATTTGTCCAGTCGCAGCGTGTCGTTTATAAATAAATTATAGCGCAAAAAATCGACAAACGAATGAGATATTCATCATTTGAGTCTGGGCTCTAATATTTACTTCGTTTATTTACTTTTTTAATTCACCTCCAATCTGGAGCATTGAACTTGGTCGAACTCGGATATCACGACCAGCACGAAGATCTATTGCGGTCGGTCTTGCGGTTCACCTTGAAATAGGTGCAAATATGCAATTCGCAAGAATTGCCGCATTCGAAATCCATTGAATGCAAAACGAAATAAATGAGAAGATAAGAAAACAGAACTAAAAAAAAAGGAATCATTTCTCATTAATCATATTCGATTTAAAGTGTCTAGTTGAGAGGGAAGGAAAGAATGTAATCAGCTCACTGAGATTCTTGTTAAGATTCGAAAAAAAAGAAAGAATATTGTGGTCTTCGCTTCATTTGTTGTTGTGTTCAATTGTGCTAACTCATTAACACAATTAAAGCTTCATTAATAGCTTCATTTTCATCGACCAAGGAACACCCTTTGAACACACAGTCGAGTCTCTTGTTGATGAGACAGCGGAAAAAGTATGAAGAGCTTCAATTAAGACAGCCAAGGAGAAAGCCCTGAAAAGGAAAACGATTAAAAACAATGCTTAATCGCAAAGTGACAGACATCAATCAACGTTTTTCAAGCACAATAAAAGACGAATAATGTTTGAAATAAAAGAAAATACAAAAAAAGGAAAACAAAAAAGCTAAGGCCCCGCAAAATGTAAAGCGCTCAAGATACTAATGGGAAGCCCCTCTAAGCTTCCAAATTGCGCAAAAAATATGCAAATAAATAAAATAAAATAAATAAATGACATGTTCGCATGGTAAAAATGGTACATCGTTCAACACAAAAGACATTCAAACTGATTTACTGTAACATTATTTTATTTTATACACTCTAATCTGAATCTCTCGATCAGGTGTGCACCGAATGTGCGTCTTCAAGAAAGGCGCTTCGCAGCGATAGAAGAGCCGCAGTGTTGACTTAAAGATCCGCTACTTTTTTGTTTTGATATTCACATTTTTTAAATTATGGGCATGAACCAAGGTGTGTCTTCACGGCACTTGTTTTAAGTCTCTTGGCAAGAGCACTCATCGAAAATATTTCGAATATATATACAGTCGACTCTCGTTAATTTGAAACTCGAGGGACTCTTAAGATTATTACGAATTATTGAGTGTTTGAATTAATAAGAGTGGACTGTATAAAGATACTTTTTAGGGAACTCGTGATCACTTTGAATTATAGAGCGGTTCGAATTATCGCAGGTTCGAATTAACGAGAATCGACTGTATGTGTATAAAATTCAATTCTTTCAAGTAGAAATAATTTTCAAAAAATTCCCAAAAAATTAGAAAATATTTTCCAAGACCAATGTTAAGTTTAGTATAAACCAATGATGCCATATTGGGGGTTTTTTTTTACCAATATGGAGAGATGTTTTGGATTTTATTTTAACCCAAAACCCACTTCAAAGCTCTTAAAGGGTTTTCTTAAACATTTTAGTATGGAAATTTGGAGCAAATGAGAATTGTATAACATATTAAAGAAAAAAGTTGTATCAAAGTACTGGCAACACTAATTACACAGCCTAAATGAATATTCCCTTGGAAATTTTTTCCTAGAGAAAAGGGGTCGTCCATTTTACGTCATTCAATACAGGGGGGTGGAGGAGGTCTCGCGAATGATGACGCTTGATGATGAGGGGAGGGGTCAATTCCGAAACTCTGAATCACGTCATCATCTCTATCAGTGTATCAAGAATATACCCTATTTAAACTTAGGTCAAATTTGAAGAAATTTCCTTTCTATTCTACTTGTGATAATAATAAAGATTTCAAAGATGATCAAACAAGGGAGGGGTATATGGACGATGAAATTGATGATAATCGGGCAGGAGGGGAGTCTAAATGGTCAATAGATCATGCTGATGTAATTATACTGTGACGGCCCCAATAGAAGAATCTCTAAGCATTAATAAAGGAAATAATGTGAATATATTTGCCTACAAATTTTCAAAACTCTGAATCCTCTTATATCCACTTCCCAGTGTGTCTAGAATATTCCCAATTTCCACACACTTGAGGCAAAGGATAGAGAAGAATTTTCCTTTTGTCTCAACTGTATTATAATAACTAAAGAATTTCAAGATCAGGAAATAAAAAAATATAAAAAAAAAATAAAAAAATCTCCCAGGAATATTTAGAATCGGACAGATAGACTCTCTAATTGTAATTGAAAAACCTTGTGTTGCCCATTTAGTACTCTCTTCTGAAATCATTTACAGCCGTTGTACCTCAAAAGAGGTGCCCAAATTAATGGCGTTTATACGACTTTGCCAAGCTTTGGAATTATGTCTTGGCCCATAAACCATAAATACGCCCATGAACGCTTAATTTAATCAGTTCAAAATTTATTCAAAACGGAAAAGGGCCCCATACGCTGTGGGTAAATTATCTTATGGTTAATCTCCAAGAAATATTTTGAATGCTCACATTTAGGCTTCGCATAATTAGTTCCATTCCGTATGGGGTGATTTGCATTAAGACACGATCGAACTTAACACCGGCAAGATAAACATAAGCAAAATAAGTGATTAAAATATTCAGTTTTAATTGGGCACTGTTTCCAGTCAAAACAAGAGAAAGGTGATAGCCTCCGAGTTGTGGTCTTGATTGACCGATAGTTAGCCTAATTCATTGATTTTCAGACAGTGGGCAATCCAAGCCGTGGATATTGAGATATCACAAAATTTGAACTAATTTTTTTTATTGATTTTAGAATAAGTTTTTTTTTTACCAAGAAATAGCGGTGTGTTCTTGTTAAGATACTGAACAATTACCAGCTAATTGAGAGATAATTTTCGATCCTCACAAAGGTCATGGGTTCTTTGTCCCTTAAAAAGATTTAAGAATAATTTTCATCCAGGTGTCAGATTTGATCGCATTGTCCGTATTTAGATTAGGCAAATTGTCGCGGAAAATCGTAGTTTGTGGGTGGAAAGTCGCCCGTGCGTTTTTCACCCCACAAACTATGATTTTACGCGACAAGTTGCCTCATCTAAATAAGGATATATAAATAAAATTCTGAAAAAATGACTTCAAAAACTGACTCTGACTTGAAAAGATTTTTACGATATCAGATTGCAAAACTAAATTGTTTCTAAAATTTTTTTTGGCTCAGTAAAATTTTTCAGGGGATCCAGATTTATGTGCCCGAAATTTGTACAAAATATGAGAATCAGATATATTAGTCTCAAATGTTGAAAATATATTGTACCGAAATATGAGTATGAGTCCAAGTCATATATCTCTCCTCATATATACAGCCCGATTCTGAACTTTCCCGGGGACCGATTTTATTTTTCTCGAGACTAAAATTTTGCTTTTTTAAATAAATAGGGTAAGGAAAATTATGGGTATGAGTCAAATAACCATTCTACATCAAATTTCTTCCCTCAAATATTTAAAAGAGAGGAAGTTTACTCTCGCGAAAATTTAGTTCCCCGGAAACATTCAAAATCGGACTGATACTTTATGTATTTCCTCTTTTTTTAACCCTGTAGGAAGAGTGGGGTCAATTGTGCCCTAGCGAGTAGTTCTCGAGTATAGGAAAAAGAACTAGTACGTGGATAGAGACACGGACAGTAGAACCTAACTAGTGGCATATTCAACAGTTAAATTTTGCCCACACATTAATCTAATATATTTGCTGTGCGTGAGTCAGATAGGTCCGTGGCGTAGTGAAAGCGTATTCGCTTGGCAATATGAAGGGCTCGAGTTTGATTCCAGTCGCAGGCGAAAAAATTTGGAAGAATGACATGTTTCGAAAAACTCAAATAATTGGATTGAAAAACACGTCTTCACCAATGCTGTCTCACAACTTTGCGCACAAATTCGCTCAACATTTCCTGCCAATTTGAAACATTTCTTTTTTATATATTTGCTTTAATTCCTCTTAGGATTCCAATTTTTACTAATAATGAAAAAAAAAAATAAAAAAATCGGCGTTCGCTTGGCCCGGGATTTGAACCTGGGTCCTTCGGATCGCGGGGTGCACGCGCTACGCTGTGAGCTACGACAGTGCGGGCCGGTCAGCCGTCTATCAACCAGAGCTGTAAAGGATTGAATTCCTTTTGAGTTTAAATCCCTCATAATTCAAGCCGTGAATTGTATTTTCTGATTCCAAGCCTAGGCTTGAATGATTGAATTAAGAATTAAAAATGTAATTCTACTGCAAGATTTGTGAAAAGGAATTATCAATTCCTTTTTTAATTCATATTTTTAAGCGCGGGAATTAACAATTCTTTTGTTTAAGCCTTGAATTGTCAGCCAAGAATTGCAAGCCCATATGGAATTGAATATGGAATTGATAATTCCTTTCAAGCCCCTCAAGCCCATTTCAAGCCCCTAAAGCCCCTTTCAAGCCTTACTCTTCAACCGACGACTCCGAAGGAGTCAAGTACAAGGATCCTTCCCTTTTTTAGAAGACGGTCCTCCTACTAAAAAGAAATGTAAAGAATGGAGCTTCCCTGGTTATTATTTGTCCTGTACACGGAATGCTCATATGGTTGATTGCTTAGGCTTGAAATGGGCTTGAGGGGCTTGAAAGGAATTATCAATTCCATTTCCAATTCCATATGGGCTTGCAATTCCTGGCTGACAATTCAAGGCTTAAACAAAAGAATTGTTAATTCCCGCGCTTAAAAATATGAATTTAAAAAGGAATTGATAATTCCTTTTCCCAAATCTTGCAGTAGAATTATATTTTTAATTCTTAATTCACTTTGTTGGAATTATGGAATTCACTGAAAATTTTTAATTCAATAGGCTTAAAATGCGAAATGAATTAATTCCTTTACAGCTCTGCTATCAACGTAGTATAGCAAATTTACTGAATTGGCCCTGTTGCCTCTACTTCTGCACTAGTTCAAACGCGACTGTCGATTTTCGAATGGCACCTCAGAGTAAAAGTTTACAGTTCAATGTATTGGCGGGGAAATTACGAGCGAGTAGTACTGTTGATTTGGGAAGTAGTCGAAGAATACTTCTGCACTAGTTCAACTTCCTACAGGGAAGCGATAGTCCCCTTTTTCGGTTCAAAATGTTTTCCCTTGAAATATTTTGCTAAAAAAAAAGTCCGCACACTAATGACTCATAAATGAAAGCTCGTGCTCCATATTAGGACCCACAAATGAATCATTTGTTGGGAATGTTATTTATATAAAGTCCACTCAAATCCATTTCATTGAAATTTTGATGAAAAGTCCCCTCTTAGAGTTGAAAATTTATTGAAATTTGATGATTTATGCTCGGCTTCGAATAGTTTTTCCACGTTTTATTGTTACTCAAATGGCCTCCACGGTTGCTTAATCAACTGGCTGCCGGCTCGTTAAGCTTAGTAATTAGACAAACATTGAATTGTGTATTCTCTGTGAGTTTTTTTTTCTTCTTTATTTTTATTTTGTTTTGTTTTCTGTTTGTCAAAATCATAACGATCAGAAAAATAAAACACGAAATGAGCAGAAAGCCATTTCACAATGAAAGCATTTTGATGTGCATATTGCAGTTTTTGTGCATACAAATTGGATGCCTCCGAGCGGCCTTTTGGCTTCGCTTTTGTTTGTTCGTTCGTTTGTTTGTTTGTTTGTTTACTCGTAGCTTAAAGTTTTATAAATATTTATTGTTTGTTGGAGCAACTGTTTTGTTTCGTGTTTTTCAAAAATTTCAATTTTCAATTTAAAAAATTGTTTTTCCTCTTCCTCAAGCTGGTTAGACTCTCGAAATATTTTTTTATTTTTTTTTTATTTCCAAGCTGCGACATATTGACACAGTTGCTTCCACTGCGACTATGACTTGTTGTTGTCCGGTTGGGTTTTTTCGGTGCTCAAAGTGTTTGCGATTATGTTTTCTGTATTAAGATTATAGTTTATCTAATCGAAATAGTTTATATTTTTTATTTTTTTTAACATGAGGCTGTTGATTAATGTTCGCAGTAAATTGTTCACAGAAATAATATTTAAATTATGAGGAAGGAGAGGAATTTTGTCGTACAGACTTATTTAAATTAAGTCAGCAGCAACATATAAATAAATATACGTTTAAAAATAAAAATCAATTTTGTGTGGAGCTGAATGCGTTCGAATGGAAATAAGGGCGACGACTTTTATTGGCCATTTCAATAAATTCAATGAAACCAGTGAGTGCAGGAAGCTCGAGCTGAACTTTATAAGATCGAAAAAAAATGTTTAAATCAATAATGCGGAAGCACAATTTAATTAAGGAAGCTCTTAGTCGAGAGGCGAATCGTGGTGCAAGAAAAAATAAATAAATAAAAAATAAATAAAGTAAAAAAACAAAAAACCTCAAGGTGACCAGGTTTATGCACAATTTTGCTGTAACTTCGGCCAAAGTATTTCGAACAATGCAAATGAATTTGCATGAACTGAGGAGTTTTTTTTTCGACTCAATTCTTATATTTGTTTTTTCTTTAAAGCTCACTGGGTCAAAAATCCAGCAAACGCTAAGAAATTCATAGAACGGAGATACAGGCAATTAGGCACGTTGCATTGAGCATCTTTGAGACTAAGCATCGGAACCTCATTTGCGTACAACTGACTTGCTGACTGAATGACTGAGTGACTGAATGACTGAATGACTTACTGAGTGCTTTGATTAATTAGTAGAACTTTTGCAATAATGCAGTTTGCCCAGGCCAAGGATCTTTGCTCTCTGGCTTGGAAGCTAACGACACCGGTAGTTGTAAAGTTGTTGAAGAATCTCTACAGTTTTCTAACATTTGAGGCGACTTGCGTAAGACATGATGACACACATAATTCATTCAGAAGTTGTTTTTTTTCTCGAAATTTTTATAGCTTTTATAATAGCGGAATTCATTCATAAAGTTAAGTGATAATTTATGTCGTTTATCACGACTAAGTAATCTTTCTAAAACCATCACTCTGAACCCTTTCTAAGGTAGAGGAAATGAGAAATGTTGGGAAAATAAAAATTAAAAATTTTTTCATGTTAAAAAAATATTTTTTACGATTCTTAACCCTTTACTGCATACTAACCTATATATGATTTCTGAAAAAAAAAAAAACGAAAAACTTTTTTGATTATGGAAAATTATCTACTTATTATCAGCCTTAATGAATTGTTTTACTGGGAAAAAAGAAGTTAGGGTGTCTTCTCTTTAACCCAGTTTTTGCCGACTGTTGCTTTAAAGTCACAAATGTAATGTAAATTTGTTGTTGTGGGTCAAAAATAGGTTAAACGTGAAAAGATCGAAAAAGGGGAAAAATTTAAAAATTTTTCATAAAAAATCCGTTCATTAATTTTAAGCCTTCTTCCACGGCTTTATACACTGCAAAAGTAATCTACTGTAGAGTCATATAGAAAACATTATTCTGCAGTGTAAGCAGTCGAGGCATCTCTACGTAGAGCTGTAGAATTGTAGAGATGTTCTTCAGTGTAAACAACAAAGGATTCTCTACACTCTTTTCTCTACATAAAAAACTCTATAGTGGATTTCAGGCTAAAGGGAATAGTTGTCTTCCTGTTTGTCACTTTTTTATATATTACATATACTACAGTTAAGGGTCAATAAAACCATTAACAGGGAAAAATATTTCCCCAAATATTTAATATTTCATGCATAAGATTAATATATCGTGCAGTTAGGGGATTCAGACTTTTTCCAAACCGGAAAATCGCTGCGAAATATTCGGAACACTCAGTGGCACCATGAGTGCTACATTTTGCATACCAATGATGTCAGTTTAGGGGCATTTTCCCTAAATAAAGAGAATTTCTGGCCTTCGAGCTTGTAGAAAAGCTCGAGAATCTTTGCCAATTTGTTTTAATGATTAAAAAAATTTAAAGGAATATTGTGCTTACTTATGCTGAGACGTTCGAGGGGTATATTCCCTAAAAAACTGGTAACAGTAGTGCCTAAACGACATGGGTAGAGATAGATATAAGTAAGAAAAAAAGCCCTCTCATGTGGTGGCGTTTATAGCGCCTTTATTTTATAAAGATTTAAAGAAGAAGATGAGAATTGGAGTTAACTTATCCTTTTGAATGTAAAACTTACAATTTTAAGAGAGTGCAAAAGTTTTCTTTGGAGTCTGTGAGTTTTAAGACAGTAAATTTAATTAAGGAAATACCTCTTCTAATCTATTTTCATTTATTATTTCTATCTACTTCATGTCTTTATTTATATGGAGTTCTTGGACGATTTTTTTCTGGAACGTTTCAACCAAGCAAAATTTGAATTAGGAGTGCAATCAATCGGATATTGTTACATCTTAAGTAGAAATGGCATCCTCTGCTTGTCGCAGTAGGGCCCAGAAAAGCAATGCAATGCCATCAATAGGAATAGCCCCATCGCTACTCAGTGTTTGATTTACCATGATGATCGAACTCCCAAACCGTTTACATGTCGACTATCTGAAAAACACAATTCTAAGAAAAAAATGACCCCCATCGGAAAACCTGATAAAAATACCTTTAAAAAGAAAAAAAAAACTTTAAAAAACTGCACAGTGGCAATTTTTTTGAAATTTTCTCTTTTAAATGTGATGAAAAATTAAATGGTATTTTATGATGGAATGGAAAACTTGAAATCGAATTTCATCATCTCTTTGATCGTGAGACAAGCAAAAAAAAAAAAAATAGATCCCCTCCAGTCAAATATGACCGATCTCAGAGGCAATCCTTTTGACGTATCAATTTTCTTTTGAATATGACACTGACATAAAAAGAGGAAAGTGGAAAAACGAAAGTGAAAAGCATGTTGCGAAACATGTTGTTGTAAGTTAGATAAAGAAAAATCAAAAACGAACATCGATAAAATTACAATTTTTAAGATAGAAAACCTGTAAGACACCGACACTCGCCGATTGTACTGAGATTAAGTGTTCGTTTTAATGACTTTTCAACTATTGTACTGCGAATGGTGGCTGCAAATGTGGCATTTTAATTGAAAGTGTACAAGATAAACTGTCGTTTTCAGCACCCAGTTAAAGTCGATCTTATAAATCTTTATTTGTAATTGTTCAACGATTGCGGTAAATCCATGCAAAAATAGCAATTAACGCATTTTTCTTGTCTATGTCTCGCTGTCTTTTGCCTTCTGTTATACATGATTGCACTACGGGCAGCCAATTTCACTTTCAATTAAATAATACAGAAAAATTGAAAGTTAATTAAAATGAGCGAGTTGTGAGGAATTCTGCTTAAGTTGGATAGTGGAAACAACTAAAACAAAAATGAAATGTTTGATGGTAAAGTTGCTTAAGATCAAATTAAAAGTCAATATGATTTTTCAAAGCAATTGTCTCAGTCAAGTACATAGTTGAAAAAGACAGAAAGCTGCACTACGTTGTCTAGAAGTGCGAATTTCGGTAAAGCCCGACGTTAATGTACCCCAGCTTCCGGATGGAATTCAATCAGATTTATTTCTCGGCTGGAAATTTTAACTACATAACTATTACAAGCCCCCCTGGCTACACAGAAAAACTGACTACGAAAAATTCCAATAAATGGCCAGTTTTTCTGTGTAGATTTTACTAGTTATATATGTGAATTATTTTTTCCAAGAGAAAAATTTAGCCAAAATTTTTTGTTATAATTCTCACTTAGTTTAAATTCGTGGAAATATTAAGGGTGTACTTTGCGTGTCGAACGTCAGCTTCGCGCAGAGGCCATATCGTCACCAATGAGGTTCTACCGAGGTGGAATAATTATTCCAATTCAAGCTATAGACAGTTATATAAAGAACATCTGTGCCCGATTTCAGATCAATCGAACTTTCGATATCGTGTCAATTGGCTTGAAACCGTAGTTTCGGGAAAATTACTTTCAAAGCTGGGTTCCAGGCCATATATACCCCCTTAAGTAAGCCATTGTAAATAGTTCTGTTGTTCTAAAATTCCGGTTGTTGAATATGCCTTTGAATTTTTCAATTCGTACGCGAGCATATCGTTGTCGCACGAACGAGATTCCGTCGAACTCCAATATTAAGTATGAACTCGTAAACAATATGGCCCATTGTTGTATCGCTGCTCCACATCGCGGAATCACATCTGGTAACTGATATTTTCTGTTAATTTATCCAACTGAGGCAAATGCTAACAATAAAATATTTTGTGCATTCCATTTAATTCTATATAGAGTAAAAACGGCGACGCTAAAGCGATCCAGTCACTTCATCAATTAAGAAACAAAATGCCTTTTCATTTCAATTTTTCGAGTCGCGATACAAAAGAAATAACAACAATTGGTCTCGAAAGAAATCGATGCAGACAAACAGTCAGGCAGACAGTAAAAAAATTCACTTATTCGAGAATGACTTTATTTTTTTTTATTGAATTGTTATGTTGTCCCAAAATGGACTGATAAATTCCTTCTTTTTTTTTCTTCTTTTTGTTTGAGTACACTTTGAGATTTGTACGAGCATGTGCTTTGATATTTTCGAGAAAAAAAAACGAGATTTTTACTTCAAGCTTCACGGCTGATTTCCAATAGAGCAAGAGTTCCTGCAAATATTCAACAACGGAAAACGTATGAAGTTAGTTACAAACAAATCCGCAATTGATTAAATTTCGTTCTATGTGTTTGCATGTGTTCAATTTTCGCAGGAACGAGTGCGCTATTGGAAGCCTGAAACGTGCATCATGAGTATAAGCAAGGGGGATCAAAGTCGTACAGGTTCACATTCTTAAATAAAGGGATCTTTTACCTTACGGTTTTCAGTTCCAAAATTTTCAAAAAGCTCGTTTTTGAGTCACATGGGCATGTGACAGACATCGATTCGTAAAAAATGGACGATATTGGAAATTTCATTTACCCTAAAAAAATATATATTCTTATCTTGCAATGAGAAAGAGAAACCGGAGTCAAAACTTCTCCGTCCTGATGTTTGGACTAATTCAGATTTTAGACGATTTCGTAGTTGATTTCTAGCACATCCCTGATATTAATAATTATAATTACGCTGAGTGTTTTCTCTTCAGCACCCAAAAGTATGCATATAAATATGTAGGATATTTCTGATAGTTAGAAATCTCTTCTTCCTTGTACGCATATCCATTGAAAAACATCTTAAAGCAAGGTTTTTGAAAGCTGTGCGGATATTTTTATATCCTTCATTAAGCTCCATTAATAGATAAAAGTTCAAAGCTGCATAAATTGCTTTCGAAATATTCAAATGCATTCTTTTAAGTGCTGAATTTAAATATCGTCTGTTGTCCCATTCATAGCCGTTCTGTCGTTATCGTTATAGCTGATGAAATTTTCCCAACCTTATCAGAAAATCGGACGAATATCGTGAACATCTTGTTTTATAAATCCTTAAAAATCTTCATTAATTTTTATTGAAACAAATGTCTTCAAGCCTAAAAGAATTCCACAGAAAATTGAATTTTGAAATATTTGTTCATTCTTAACTTTAAAATACCTTAACAACACTTCCAGCAGCTAAAGGACCACAGAGATACTGTCCCTGGCAACTTGTAACAAAGTTCGCACCTCTTTTTCGTGATTTAAAAAAAGCCTTAGTTCGACATAAGATTGATTGAAAAAGATAAATCAACTACTGTAATTAGCGGATATGAAATTTCTTCTCCTTTTCTTTTTCAAGTAATTTTAACAACATGTTATCAAAATTGTAGTTTTGCGCTTGACTAAAATGCCATTAATATGGATATATGATGATGAAGTCTTCATTTATTTCAATCTTCATCAGAAAATATGATGTAAGCGGATCTTCTCTCCACACCTTTCTCCGAATTATACGCTTTTACTGAAAAAACATAGCTCGACATGTCATGAGTAATATTTTATTAATCACCGTCGAGATATTTTTGTGAGAAATTTTGTTTTTATAGAGAAAAAAATAAACCCACTGCGGCGAAATTGAATTTCAAAAGAAGATTAAAAAAAATATTAGAAAAAAAATATAACAAAAATAGAGGAGCCTATAAAGAGCTCAATCAGTTACGTTTTAGCAGAATTTATCGACATTTCTTAAATTGACATTAACCCTTCAAGATCTCTAACCATATAAGACCAATCAGACTTCCTAAAAGAAGCCAAATATCTGCATATACATATGCCATGCGTGCAAGCTCAAGTCGAATTCAAAATAGAATGGCAATGATCGCGGAATCCAGTTGACTTTCAAGTCGACTTCTATAATTTTCTTGCGAGAGTCTATCTTGACTTCTTTAAATGAAGATCGGTTGTTTGCAATTACTAAGAAGATTGCAGTCAGCTGTCAGTTTCTAAATCGCTAACCGCTGCCACGAGAACACAGACACACGCTGGGTATCTTGGACATATCGAAGCGAAGATCCGGCAAAGCGCCTTTTGCGAGCAAAACCGCTCGACCGACCGACCGACCACAAACCGGTTTGGCTCTTCTTCGTCAAGTGGCTTCGATGGCGCTGATGCGCAATTCTTAAGCCTCCATTAATCAAGAAACAAAGACAACTTTAATAGCTGCCGATGGTGATTTAGTTTCTATTTTATAGTCGCAGTCGTAATTGCTGCTCGGGCCAAGCCTTTCATACTTGAAAGAAGAGCGAAATTCCGTGCTTCTGCATTGCCTCGTTATCTTTATGTCGAAGCATTAAAAAAAATTTTTACAACAAAAAAAAATAAAAATAAAAAAATAAATGAAAGAAAATTATAAATAATTATTGCAAAATTATTGCATAACGAAGATGAATGGGCGTTTTGAAAATTCACAAGAAAACTTCAATGATAGCTATATGGGCGTAACAAAGGGAATTTTAAGAAACAACAAGGCGCATTGAGTTCTTGTTTTCCAATCTTCATACTCTCTTCTTCATAGTTTTCTTAGTTTCAGCTGTTCTGGTCTTAATCTGATTCGAAAATGCTGTGTCTCTTCAGCGTAGATTTAGATTTTCTTTGGAGAAGTTTTTAATTTTTTTATTTTGGATTTTTCTTAAGAATTTTTCCAAAGTACCTACAATGATTTCAATTAACCCTTCATAAGGTAAACCAAAATAAGTACCTAGTCATTTTTTATAAATTATAACTTATAACACTACTGAACAAAAAAAAAAAGAGATATCCTCGACATTTGATACAAATTAATAGACGCAACGATATATTGAAGAACCGATTTAGCGAGATTCTACTGCAGATGACAGCTCCCGCGACGAGAATCTCTATGGGTATCGAATCATTAAATTGGTAGTATCTCAGGGTGAAAGATACGAAAGGTTAACTATACGACCTATAATTAGTGTTGGTGTGATGCAGCTATACTGGTTATAGTTGTAGTCACACCTTTATCTAGGGATAACATGGTACCACGGGGATAGCGAGCCCCAGAATACGTTCCAGTAACCGCCCGGCCTCTGGGTACGGCCCTTCGGGGAGTATCATGGAGGCTGTCGGTAATTTATGAGGTGAGGATAGCACCGTAACCCCACCCAGGTTAGCCGATTCGGTCCATACCCACTGATGATGCAAGATGGAGGGTACACGGTGGCTGATACTCCGTGTAACCACTTACTAGTCTCGTGTAATCCTCAGGCTATATACGGTCTATAAACCAATAAATAATGTAGATGCCACCTCCCAATTTATGGTTTACGGGCATGGCAAACTTTCGGACCCTAGCCAAATTTCGACCAGTACATGATCGGATATTGGGTCAATATGGTAGTTTATTGTGGAATGCAATGTATGAAGGGTTGATCATAAGACTGGGAGCGCCAGAACGGAGTTATAAAATTATTTTCTTATATTTAAATCTTAATTTACCCCTCTGGTGCGACAGTTGCACACAAGCTATCGCCAAGTTTCATTCTTATATAATTTTGTTTTCATAACATCTCTAGTTTATTCGGCCTTCAAAGGGTTAACTGTCAATTGTACCTTCTTACAATTTTTTTTTTAATTTAAAAAAAAGCTTGCAAAATAAATTGCTATTTATGTTGAATTGATGAAAATTGAACTTGTTGTCTAGAATTTTCAAAAAATCGATGTTCGATTATTTTTCGATATCTCAAAAGTCCTCTAGTGATTTGACAATAACTGATTAAAAAAACTGGAACCTACATATATTTAAAAAATTCTCTTTAATAGGGCCGCCTTAATACATATTTACTTTAATTGAAAATTAAGGAACGAAAATTCGAAAATCAAAGGTTATAAAAAAAGGCAACCTTTTGTTCAATTTTATTTGAAATAAAGAGTGTAAATTTTGACACCACCTGACAGCTAACGTGGAAAAAATCTACCTGCAAGTAAGAGTATATATAATAGGTATAATGTAATGTAATGATAGGTATTGTTGTGCGGTTGAGATCGTTACGTAAAATCCGAAAATAACGTCAACATAAAATATCCCCCGAACAGGCCTTACATAACCAATGTATGCTTAGGAAATGGGAATCAAATATACCACATTACATTTGATCTATCAATCTCCCTATAAATAGAAGTGAATAGCTATCATTGAGACCACAGAAAAACGAAACCGAATGCCAGCGATACCGCCTTTTTAATCACCAGCACGCTTCGAATGTGCGCGCACCCTCAAATTGCTGAAATGGCTTTAAGCGTCAAACTGGTTTGATGTTTGCAAAAGCCACAAGTGCAAAGTGTGCCCAAAATGACCTTGTGAAGGGCATTACTTAAACTCAAGCTCGATGTGTCTCCGTACCGAGCGTATCTGGAAAAATTTTTTCCCCTTTTTTTTGCATCTCCCTCTGTATCTGTATCTGTCGCTGTACAAATCTTGTCTCTCATTGACGTACATAGGTATACGCTAAGCAGTTAGTGGAAAACGAATCCGAACCTGGTGCTTGCATAAGCTTTTAACGCCTCTGTGAGCAGCAACTATAAATATTGGACGACAACAATAACGAGATGCACCTACAAAGCAGCAACAATTCATTCCATGACGCAGTGTAATAACCCCAAAGCAGCACGAACGGATTGAATACCTACAGCACTAAAATCTATAGAGAGGAACTTTGCTATTCTAGGCTCATTTAGTCGCTATTTTTAGTGACTTCATGTGCTTTTGATCGTTGGTGCCTACTTATCTTGTAGTTTTTTTGTATTTTTTTGTAATTATTTTTTATTTTTTGCAGCACTTCTTGTTCGAATTTATCGGCAATCGGACCGGGTAGAATGCGTGCAACACGCATGCGAGTTATTTTCAAGACGATATAAATAATTAATAAGGCGCTCCTGATAAATTAGACGATCAAAATGAAATTTATTGGTTTTAAAATGGAAATTTTTCTTGAATTTTAAAGATCATAAATAAGGGAATTGCTCTACAAAAAATATTATTGCAATCAATTGCCATTCTGATTATATAATATGTTAGTACTTTAAACATTTGTTGAAGTTGCCAATTACTATTGTTGATCTTACTTCGCCATGGGACCTTGTAGGTACTTTTTTCCTGCAGAGTTAATTTGTTTCTGTGAGCATTTAGTTTGGTTCGGTTTTAGACTCAGGACGCCATACGGTTTTATGAGTAGCCATTATTTGTAAGTAAGGTAAGTGTACCACGTAAGGCCCACCTAACACCTTTTCGATTACAGCGTACAAAGTATTGATGATAGAAACCCGATTGTTTTTGTGTTGTTTTATTTGATAAATTTTCTATAGAAAAACAAAAAATTCTACCAAAAATCATTATCGGAAAAGCTCCTAAAATGCGATTTAAAAAAACGTCATTTTGGGCCTTACGAGGAACATGTGTACCTTAAAAGGCCCACTTACTCTTTGTTTGAGATAATGAACCCAAACTTGCATTCATTACTTTTGAAAGCCTTTTATGTTAATTCATATTGTAAAAGCTAGTAAAAAAAATTAAAATATCAGACAAAATTCGTTTATTTAAAAAAAAAACTTAACGAATGTTACTAACCTGTTTTTGATTAAGAATTAAAGATTAAACGCTATTTAAGCAAAAAAAAAGTTTTGTTGCCGTCTTTTGACCTCAGAGCAACTCAATATAAGGTTTCTTAATGACCGTTGTTGAATTTTTTATGGTGGGCCTTCATAGGCCTTCCAAGAAAAAAAAATTTGCTATTGATTTTTTTACCATAAACATACCTCTGTATCTTCACAATACAACAAACTTTGTTATTTTAAGAAAGCAGCCCACAATTTCACTATAGATCATTATTTTTTAAGCAACGTCCACTATAAAAATGGCTTTTTTACGCCTCTGTTATTTTCAATTGACTGTGGTCGCCGCAAACATAGTGCGATTGTCTTAATTTTTTATTTCTACGAAATAACTTGAGGACATGTTTCAACATGTGCAAGTACAGAAACATTTGATAGTTAGAAGTTGGTTAAAATGAAAGTGGGCCTTACGAGGAGCCGGGCCTTACGTGGTACACTTACCTTACTTTAGATACTGACGCAGATGGTTTTTTGCCATCGTGATGAAAGACTCATGATTGGTGAAGAAAAATATCTTATTCTTCCTTATTCAAACCCCTTTTATCTTAATTGTTGACTTTGGATACGAAAACATTAAACTGGTTGTCTTAAATACATACTAATTTAAAATCAATTTAACCGTTAAGATTAGTCGTGTTATGTCATAGTCATAGTTATTAAAAGATTACGACTCTAGATCTAGACTCTGGCTGCCGGTATAGGCTTGTCAACAGTTCTCTTCTGTCGGGCAACATTTCATTAAGTCCAATGGACTCTTATTCAATGAATTCTTTATATGTACAATTGTACATACATCGTAGCGTGCGTAACATTCCGAACTTAAATTATAAGTAAAAATCAATATATGACAAAGTTGTTTAACGAATAATAAAAAAAAAAATATACTATCGAACTGCCAGCTGAAAAGCTGTGCATTGAAGCGTCCAAAGACATTAAAAAAAAAAAAATAGATACCAGTATCCATTACCATAAACTATTTGTGCTCTTTTCACGTCGCATTTGCATTTAAAGCCATTTCATTGATTTGATTTCCAGCATGAGACTCGAGTTTTGTAATGAGCAAAGTACCGAGTTCAGCATGCCTCAAATGGTCCGGAATGGCTAAGTACGTGCATGTCAGCGGCGTTCATGCTTCATTTTTTTTTCTGTTACATTTTTTTTTTCATTATTTGCTTTTTCTTTGGTTTATTTGCATATTTTTAAACATTTCACAGAGGCTCTTGTGTAAGTTTGACTTATTTTCAATTTGAAAATGGAACTTTTTTCGTGCATGTTTGCATAACACAGTTGAGACTATTTTTTTTTTTTTTAGTATGTAGGTACTTTTTTAAAGTTTTCTTTTTAAGACTTTTATGTTAATTTGTGCTTCAGTATATTTTAAGTGCTCTAATTTTCATTTTTTTTTTTTAGTTTCCTTATAGTAGGTTTTCATCATTGTCTGAACCAAATCAATGAAATATGTATCGTTTCTTTTTTGTGCTCCTCAGCAATCATTCTCGATCAATAGATTTCCTAAAAGATAATTTATAAATCGACATGTTGGGTTTAAATGATCGTTTTACTTGAATTCGTAATCACGTGCATAGCTACGTTTAACCTTAATTGATCCTCTGAAGTGTCGTGACTAATAATTCCTCTCTCAGATGTCTGAAAATATGAAACGCCGGCAATAATATAGCTCAATAATATGCTTTTCAGACTATCACCCAAATTCTGCATTTATCCGTGCATTTAAATGCATTTAGAGCACTCTAAAGCAACATTGCCAGTTTGTCAAAATTTTGGTCCAGTTATATGCCTTCACCCACAAATTGCCAAATGAGAAATGTACGTCTGCAAGGATTTTTGCAATATTTTTTTTTAGACTCATTTTCAAATCGCTGGCTTTTCAGCTAATTTTCAGAATTTTTCAGCGATTGGGAAGCGCTAAGGAGCGAAATCTCTAAAAAGTGGATAGTAAAATATATATTGGTGCCAATCCTGAATACCGATGCCTCTAAAATACATAAAACTTAATGCCTATAGAGAGAATATTCATATTCACTTTTCGGCATTCACTTTGCATAAAAACTCGACATGTTTATATTTCTGGCGAAGTAAAAGAGGAAATTCGTATGCAACCCTGCGAACTCAATACTTCTTGATTACTTGTTAGCGCAGTATACGCGAAAGTAAATTGTTTACATCGAAATAATTTTCGATTACTTTTGCATTTCTTTCTTATGAACATTTGACTTACTGCTTATATGAGAAAAGGCCTTTAAGCGCTAAACAAACATTCAGTTTGACTGATCAATGCTGATTGTACCGCACACATGCTTTTGTTCGCGAACACAATATGATTGAAATTCACTGATTCAGTCGGACTGAATGTTTATGTGGCGCTTTAACAGACTCCATCATTCATATGCTATTTACACGTTAAGACATTTCGATAATGAAACTTTTCGAGGGGAAAAGACACAGGGGGAAGAGAGAAAAACGCACCCATCCCACATCCCCGCGCGTCCTTCGCCCACAAAAAGTGTGTTTCATTATCGAAATGTCTGAACGTGTGAATGGCCTCTAACAATTGACGTTGAAGTCTTCGATATCGATATTTCGCCAATATCGAAAAATGTCGCTCAACCCTAGCTGATCATCATAATGTGTTCATACAAACTGTGGTTCAGTGTGGAAATTATTAATTCAAACGCATAAATACATATCTTTACATCGATAAAACGTAGAATCACCTTTTGATATTAAGGAGAATTGTACAATGAGCATTATTTATCCGTCACTTGCGCGCTCTCTTCTCCGTTTGAAACATGGCCACCTCGAATGGAAACAGAACGCGCCAAAACTCGTAGAAACGAACAAAGAACTTCTCTCGCAAGTGAGTACGCTCGTTTGTCATAAGAAATCTCCCAATTTTTCGTTAATGTTGTAAGAAAATAGGTTCACAAGCTCATTTCTTCTCTCTAAATGACTTGTTTTACAAAGTGATCCTTCCATTTTCATAGTTTTCTTTTCCAATCAACGTTTATTTTACGTTTTGGTGGCAAGTACCAAATTCAATTTTCGTTAAAAGCTTTAAGCAGTTTATCTTTTCGATAATGTAAAAAAGCCGCAAATGGTTGCATTAACCACAGTAGGGAAAACCATCTAAGCTCTACCAATTTAGGCGATGTTGCCCTTTGACATCACTTTGACAGCGTTCATGGCGAGAAGTCAACTTCGGTATCGACGCCACAAGAAATCAATACGCTTTCACCATTTATCGAAAGTGTATAGGCAAAAGCGAAAAATTCTCCGTTTCTCCTTTAAGCTTTTTTAGGAAGAAAAGCCATAGAAACCAGAATAGCTCAGACGTCCTTCTAAGGTGTTCGCAAGATGCGTTCACGCTGACTTTGAAATGCTTCATCGCAACAGGAAACCCGCTGCCTGCCTACCTACTTTCACTCCAACATGCGCAGTTTCCTGTTTTCCTATTTCATCGAAAGATGATCGTAAGGAAAAGAAACAAAAAGTAACAACATATAATAAACCGTGGGACAAAATCATTGACCAGCACTCATGAAGATGCTATCGGCAGCTTGAGCTAGAAGCCAACAGAAACTCCAGAAGTGGAAAAACCTGTGAGACAGCGAATGAAACCTTTTCTTTTCTTTTTTGGGCAAATGGTTGCACAGAGCGAGAGCGAGAGCGACAGAAAGGAATAAGAAATAAGTACGCAGAGTATGTGCATCAAGGTTGACGAGGAAATTTAATTTTTCATCGATTTTTTTCAATATTTTTTTTTACTCAACTCACAAATTTTATTCGTGGCTATACATCACGCCTCGGGCATTCCTATCAACTTAAGACAAATTTCAATGCTCAATACTCAACGGAAGATGCTGCAATTTTGTTTACGGTAAATGGAAACCACAAGGTATAACTGTCTTAACTGCGGCTATAAAATCAACGAAACCTAACCTAAGCATCTCTCGTTGGTGCAATAAACACTGAAAGCGTTCGATGCAATAAAACGGAAAACTGCAATTTTCTTACCAAGGAAGGCTTTTGTCGTTCCATCGAGATTGTCGGTTAGTTGTTGTGCTGTGCTATGCTATGCTGTGCTGCGTTGTGCTGTGCCGTGGCATAAGTGATGGAAAGGCAAATTGCCATTTTCCACGCGCATTCTGCTATTTGCCACTTTTATTATATAAATTCCCAGTTTTGTGTGCTTTTCTTTACCACTTGGTAGTTAGCTTAAGGTGCAGGTACGTGCCGTGCCGGTTGCGTTGCGTTGTACTGTTATAACTATGTACCTATGGTACAAAATTGCCTTAAATTGGCTGAAAGGTTTTTATCTTTTCTTTTTCTCTTATGTTTTTCCGATACGAATCGAGGTCGAAAAGAAATGGAAAGAAAGGAAGAAAATAGTAAAGGCAATACTCTTGATCTTCATAGATTAAAGAGATGCAATAATGGTTTTTGTTTCTGGTGCTGTTTTCAAAGTTATAAACATGGTATAGCTATTGAATTAGGGCTTTAATCTAGCAAAGGGCTAATGAGGTACTCCGAAAAGTTAAATACCTCCTTTGTGCGCCGAAAAGAATTTCATTTTTAAAACTTTCAAAAGCTGATTTGTTATTGAGTGAAAAAAAGAATGATAGAAACAACCTTCCAGTTGGTCTAAGGGCTTATTGGACTCGGTAAATATTGGTAGATATATCATTTTATAACCCATAAAAGCGAACTTTCAACCTCGAAACTTAAGTTGAAGTTATAAAAAATTGGAACGCACCTGTTTTGGTGAAACACGAGCTCAATGCGAGTGGCTATAGGGTGTCAAGCTGTCTTTGATGGAACGATACGCAAACATTGCGCAAACCATAACAAAAGATTTAATTTCAAAATACAATTGAAGCTTTTGAATCGATAATGCAACCTGAAAAATTGTGTTGTCAATTTGAAGGCAAAAAAGAAAAAAAAAAAAAAAAAAAAAAAACGCTAACGCTGTTAATTTCAAACAAAAGAGTTTTCCTCAATCAAAAGTGCATAATTTCAAATGAAAATCTAAAAGTCATTCATACCAATTCATCAATCAAAATATAAAAAAGTTTCGAAACACCAAAAAAAGTTTTTTTTTTAAACAGAAAAAAGAAGAAAAAAATTTAAATAAAGACGGCTCAATGAAATCGTCTGCGGTTCTCCGAAAATCCGTTTTTGTTTTGGCCATGCTGATAATGCAACAAAACCATAACCTACACCAAAATGTGTCCAATCGAAAAGAAAACCCGTTGAACCGCATTTTCAACGTGCCGCAAAAGCTTCACAAGTGCTGCTGCTGCTGCTGCTGCTCTGCTGTTTCGAGCGTACAGGTACATGGCGATTATTGGCTGCATCGTGTAGCGTGCCAAGAGACATGAACAAATCGGTTGCCCAGCTGCTTCACGCATGCGCCTTCACGCTTAGCGAAAATGCCCAAAATCACTTTAACCGGTTATTGACCAAGGAGCCGACGCATTGAACAAGGAAGTGGTGCACCAAGCAGCATTACATTGTATGCATTCAAGCCGCCTTAGGAGTAGTAAGTGTCTTACATTCAAGCCTGATTGGAGAGGAGTGGCACGATGGTGACTTGCACCTTCTTCAATTTGCTTTATGCGTCCATACAGACGCAACTATGGCGATGCGATGCGATGCGATCCGATGCGATGCGATGCGATGAATAAGGAAAAGTCGTAAAGAAATGCAGTTTCGAGCAGTGAAAATATTTCTTACCTCGTTTTTCTTTTCGGTTTTTCTTAAACAAGATTTGAAATTGGAATTTGGTGAGCAGGAAGTAACCTGGTGAAATGATTTATGTATGGCGTACGTGTACAACAACTATTTATTGGGTATCAAAATCGGTGTAATTGGAATTTTGCTGTCAACTTTGTGATTAAGGAGATTGTGATAGTGCGGCTAGACGACAATTTGAGAGATTTATTCTTTTTTTTTTTTGGAGTTTTTTCTAAAATTTCATAGAATATGAAACCTAAATGGAGCTATTATTTAAAATAATTTATTTTATTTTTTAAGCATTTTTGCGTACATTTCAAAACCTTCAGAGCTAATTGCGAAATGGTCTCATTTAGCTTGAGATTTTCAGCCCTATTCTAAGGCTCATAGTCTTCAATCTAGTTTAAACTTTTTGAAGGTTCAAAGTTTCAAATGATAGTCTTCAGGGGAATTTAAACCAGGTTTATTAAATTTATATGAAAATTTTTGAAAAATCAAAATATAATACTCGTATAGCAAAGGTATTTGATTGAGTCAAACTGGCATGAAGACTAAGGCCCGATTTCACCAAGCTATTAAATAAAACTGAAATGTAAAGAACGTTCAAATTTCATATAAAAAAAGTACATTTTCATTTAAGTTTTATTTAAATAGCTTGGTGAAATCGGGCCTAAAAGAATATATTTCATAATTTAACGCTTTCGAAGTTCTTAAGTCGAGTTGAAGACTGCGCCCAAAACTAATATTCCCATAGAAATTATTCTTCGCGGAAAAAGGAAGTATTCTAAGGGTCAATAAAAGAAAAAAATGAGATGACCTTTGCCTAAAGATGTTCAAAATACGGGGTTCCTTTATATTCACTTCCCCAGTGTGATTAGAATGGGAGACTTTTTTCAAATCCGCAGGAAAAACTTCGCGGGAATATTTAGAATCGAACTGACTATTTTTCTATATCCTTCGGAAGGTCTGCATGTCTGTTTATTTGTTTTTTTGTCGCTTTATTCGTCTGTTTATATTCCATTTACATATCGTAGGAGTTAAGATATTGATGGACTATTCGCTGAAGACATGAGACACGAGCAAGACTTGGTCTGACAATGAGCCTGATCAGAGATATATTGATGAAATTCAATGCTATTTTGCAATTCGTACGCATTTGAGGGTATTTCTCTCTCATAAAACTACTTCTTAAAAATGGGGTCGTGGTTTAAGGTCAATTTTTAAAATAAAAAAAAAAATATCGACTGCGTCTGCCATTTTAAATATGTTGGATATTAGGGGTATTCAGAAAAGCGTGTTAAAAACGTTGGAAAGTCGGAAAATCGGAAAATTGCGACTTCTTATAAATTTTTTAAACTTTTTTCGTATCTTGCACAACTTTTTAAGCAGTTAAAACTTTCCGGCTTCCCTATTTTTGGACGCCTTTGTGAATACCCCTATTGTATTGTCAGGCTGGTCTGTCATTAAAATTTGGCTTGTTATTATTTACTTTAGATTAAAATTTGAATTGCTTCCAACAGCTTGTTGAAGTACTTTTATGGCTCTTAAAGTTTTTTATAGTGAGTCTCAAAATTTGGCTCGCCTTAAAAATTTTAATTTTTATTTCACCATAAAATATTCATTAAAATTTTTGAGTCTCGATTTGGCCTTAACGAATTTTTTAACCAATATTTTTTTTTTTTTTTTTTGTCCTAATAGATTCTTGTTTTTATTTTTATTAGTTTCTCACATAAAAATTGAGATTTTCCGGTTTAAACGCAAACCACCCAGTTACACAGTTTGAAGTCTTAGTATTAGATTCGTTTTACTTTTTCGACCGACTGATCGACATAGTCTGCACGTCTACATTGTCATGCGAAATTATGAGAAACGAAATTTTCACTTTCCATTGAGGCATAACGTTGGTGGCTTCGAGTTTAATTCAAAAACGTTTAATGAGTAAAAACGAAAAGCAATTTGTGTGAAATTTGTGTGAGTGTGATGGATGGATGAAAGATTTTTTGAAGTTTTCGAAAATAATTTCATATGTAGGTATGAAATTGTGAGCGCATACGCGGCATGAGTTTACAACAAAACTTTTATTTTTATTAATCTTTTTTCACTTAAAAAGTTCATACACACTATGTAGTACCGAGAGAAAGAAATTACTTCCCTGTTAAGCGACGCAACGTAGACTCTGCAAAGACGAATGGGGAATATTTCATAGCAATTGCAAAAAAAAATAAAAAATGCGGAGGCTGGAATGTGATCCACCAACATTCACAGGCTTTCACGCCTACTCTCAATGAAATAAATTCAAGAAATTTAAGAATTCGAGTTGCGACAATGATTGTGTGAAAGATTTTTTGTTTACTTTTTTTTCCTCTTTTTTCATCAGAGGAATATAAAAAATGTGATGCAATTCATGAACACAGAAGAAAATGACTCCGTTTCTGAGATATTGTTCCAACTTTTTCACATGCAGCGTCTTGTACCTTTGTAGATCCAAAGACAAAAAAAAAAGTAGTAGCTTTCTCGCACTAAGAGCATGGAAAAAAAGGAGCATGCCAAGAAAGAAACTTACATCAGTTAAAATCGTTGCTTCGAGCATTTTTTTCAAATCGCAGTCTCGAGATTTAAGAGGCTCACTTGTTGCCAGTCCCGTCGTAATTCATTGTTATGCATTTGATGGGAAGCGCTTTGAAGTCGTTTTCGGGAGGGAAAATGATCTCGCAATGCGATAAAATTGTCAACTCAAATTGCTCCAACAGTTTGCGATATCATCTTGCGCGCAGTATCTGATGATTTAAATTATTTTCTGCACTTAGATCAGGTGTGATATATATGGATATGGGAGAGTCACACCTGAATTTGGAATTAACGGTTTCTATGTGGCTACTAGCGGAAGTTAAAAGAATGAGATTTTTTCCCCCCCACATTTTTTAAAGTGGAATGAACTTTAGCTTTGCTCAGAAATATTTCGCTTTTATTTGAGGTTCATTAAAGAGAGGAAATTAAAAGAAAATTTTCTTATTAAGTGACTATGCATAAAAGTATTAAGTACAAAGTGTAACGCATGGACTGACTATTGGGGGTAAAATTTTCAAAATCCATGTAGCCATTGTGAGGAGGATGTGAAGTGAGAGCTTCTTATTTGGATATTGATGAACCAGAAGACTTAGATACTCAGATAATACTTTATTATAACAAGTAAGGGTGTTATAGTCAGGCGAGCCTGACAATAGAATACCCGACACAGACACACATGTTCAAATAGTTTTTCATATCAAGAGTTATTTAAGGCCATAAGGGGCCCCATATATTGACTTTTGTTAAATTTCTTTATGAAAACTGGCCGTTTGCCATGCCCACTTTTCCAATTTTTGTTTAATTATAATCGGAGGCTTAAATATACGCTCAAATTCTAAGTTTCATTAAAATATTTCGAAAAAGTCCGATTTTGAGGCAGTTTTGGGATTTTTGTGGCAGACCCTAGTACTGGATAATAATGGACCGATCAAGGAAATTTTTCGGAAGGATGTTAATGACTACAAAGGAAGCATACGTTTCATCTTTTGTTGAAGTCCCATTTGAATTTCGGGTGTAGGACACAATTTTCGAAAACCGCCCTTCTGCCACGCCCACTTTTCTAATTTTTGGAAATCATATTACTGGCCTTTAAATATGATCAAATATCAAATTTCATCAAAATATCTTGAAAAACTTCAATTTTAGAGCAGTTTTTGTGATTTTCGTAACAGACCCTAGTACTGGAGGTACCCCTAAAAATGCTCCGAATGGGTCCATTCTCGAACTTGTTCTTACTCATGTCCCCGTGAGCACGCATACCAAATTTCGTCAAGATAGCTCAACTCCTTCGAGAAGATAACTGTTTACAGACAGACAGACGGACAGATGGAAAGACGGACGGACATGTCTAAATCGAATCTCCTGGTGACGCTGATCATTTCTATATATATTTTGTATGGTCTATCTAGACTGGTTCTGGGTGTTACACACAACCACACAAACGCAATATACCCTCGACACAGAGTGTGTCGGGTATAATAAATTTTTTAATAATACAGTGAATATCGGTTATAACGATGTCGAAGGGACCAGAAAAATCCATCGTTATAATGGATAATCGCTATATCCGGTAACAGAAATTATAAAGAATTAGACCTATAGCTATAACCGATAATTATTATAAGCGGTATTTTTATAACAAATTTTTTACTTTATATTCTTATTATTTCTAAAAGGCTACGTCGATGGAAATGTCGGGAGTACTGGCGAATATATTCATGTTGAGGAATCCAAGTAACATCTGTGACATCTTGGGAAAGAAATTAATATTTACAACCTTATATACATATATAAATGGTTCTTGGAAAATCCACCGATGAAGCTCCAATATCCTTCAAAAGCGTCTTTAAAAACAATTTCTGTTAGCAGTCGGCGCTAAGCAATAGTTTCCACTGTTTATGTATAAATCACAACAGAGGAATATTTCGTAAAGCTCAGCCTTCTTGGTGCACAATATGATGATGATGAAATTTGTAAATATTTATGACAGATCTTTTCGGAGCCCGATAGACTCAAGCAAGAACCCACCAAGAGTGGAATAGACAAAAACACCAGACATCACAAATACCAGTGATCGTGTCAAACCGTGTGGCCTTTCACAGCACAGGTTGAAATCATTCCCAACTACTCGCTCATAGCGGAGAACGTGCCCAATGCTGTAACTTTGCTCCACACCGATAATCAGAAAAGTAAGTAAAATAATTGCTAATAAATTGATTTATGAAATATACAAGCGATTGATTGTTGGGTCTTTCGAAAAATGATCACATTGATAATTACATTGTGTGTGACAGTGAGTGATGAGAAAATACGTTCTTGAAGTGGGATTAATTTATTTTGAAACATTTTTGAGTTCACAAATGAAATCACAACAATCTGATGAAACAATGTCGTGCAAGAAACCTTAAAGCCGCCCAAAAAAATGTTATTTAAAGTAATAATGATTGTGAAAACAAGCTTTGTGTGATTGGAATTTCATTGAAGGTTAGACGAAAAAGAATTTTCTACGTCCGCTTATGGGGCCTAAAGCGATGTTCTTATTTAAGAAATTTGCTCAGAACAAAAAGAGCGAACAGTGAAGTCATGCAATCGAAGCAAAAAAAGGGAAAATATTTCATCACGAATAGCAAATTTCATCAAATCTCAATCAAGACAAAATTTCGAATATTTACATTTTAATCGAAAAAAGAATATTTTAAACAAAAACAGAAAATACATTTTTTTTTTTTCAAATCTCATCACAAAAGTGATTTGCAATTTCAGCTACGTTGGGTGGCATCCGGTCAGCAAAAATGAGAAAAAGAAGAAGAAAAAAAAAAGATTTTAAACTCCAATTACGGCAGGTGTCAATGACATTGGGAAATACGGGCTCAAATAAACAAAAAAGGGTTTTTTTTTTTTAGCAATTATCGTCCATTAAAATTACAAGCCTTCAGAAATGAAGTGTTGATAAATTGGCATACTCTTTTTGGCTTACTCCTAACGTTTTTCTTGACTTTCTCATCGAATACTCATCGAATATTTTTGTACAAGCTTCTCGTTTTTTTTTTTTATCTGCCTTTCATTTCACCCCAGACAAAATTGGCCAAAGGTCTCTGATCTCAGTGTGCATCAAAGCGATATTTTATGAGGTGTGAAAGTAAAAAAGTTGATTTTTCTTTTTTAAATAAAAAAAAACCAAATGAAACTTTTTCGTACTTTTAACCCATCTCGTAGTTTTTTAACCCATCAACGTTCAAGCATTGCAATGTGAACAATCTCTCTTGTTTATTCATTATTTTTGTTTAATTATTTTCCAGGAGGCTATGCTAATGGAACTTTAGTTAAAATTCCTTGTTTGCAAAGACATTGGAATTTCAATTCGGCTCCACTTCTCTTCTATTGTAATTGAATACATTAAAATTAAGAATACCTTTACCCAGTTTCGTTTTTACGGGGCGATTTTTTTACACGGTTTTGATTTAACACGGTCTACAAAAACATTTATTCTGTTTTCACACGATTTCATTCGAGTGATCACGATTGATCACGATTCAAAGAAGATATTTTATTGAAGTGTTTAAGAAAATTTAAAATTTGAATAGGGGATTCTCCCCTTTTTAATTATTTTAATATATTTTTCTGCATATGTAGGGACTTCACAAGTATTTATATCCAACTTCAAAAGGGTAAAACATATCAGTTTTGTGGGGATCTTGCATCGGTTAGAACCAGGCTCTAGTCTAAGGCATAGAGGCATATACATTTTTATTATCAGATACGTGCGTCTGTCTGTCCATTAGTCCATCTGTGGTCGGATCTTATCCGAAAGAGTTGAAAAAAATACGTCGAAGTTATGTTCGTATGCATCTTTGGCTAAGATATTGATCCTAAGTGAAAATGGGTGTGATCCGCCTATTGCCACGCCCACAAATATAGATTTTTTCAATTCTGTACGAAAATGCGAAAAAGCTTCAAATTTGAAAGAGGTTGACCAAGGCTGGACGTGGTTCGTATAAAAGGGTGTGGTCCTCCCATTCCATCCACTCCTTGGGAATCTGGGTATATCCAAGTGGTCTAAGGTGCTTTTGTTTGGAACTTAACTACCAATTTAAAACAATTTAAGTGGTAGGATCTTATAAGCGGAGAGCGTCTGCATAGAAATAATTTCTTTACAATGGGGAAGCGAAATTGAAGAATTTTATTGGAGAAAAGTGTAGGGCAATATGCTTAACCTTGCTCCGCCAGACTTGTTTTTCGTTATAAACGATGATGGTGACATTGTTTTTGTCCATTTTTTTATATTATGGGGGCCTTTGTGAGACCCAACGTAGCACATTTAAGACCAATCTATATCATTCACCCAATGTGTGCACTCATCATTGTAAACGCTGGCGAAGATAAAACATTTACGAGAAAAAAGGTGCAATCGTGGCTTTCTTTTTCTTTTTCTTTATTTTGCATTTTTCCAACTTTTAATGATATTCAACAATTTTCTTGACATTGGCAAATGCAATCTTGCCAAAAGTCAATGCAACATCAACAAAAACGACAACAGCAACAACAACAACAAAAACAAGTAAAACAAAGATTGAAATATTTTTTCCATTGAGCTCGTGCTGCAATCTGACATTTTTCGTGGCTTTCAGTGTTGCCTTTTAAACTCGCTGCATGGTTTGACACTGTTATTTTTTGTTTTTTTGTTTTTTGGCCTTCAGGTGAAATTCTTTTGTTCGGAATTTTCTTTTGTCTATCTTGTGTCTTTGAACCTTTTCTCATTGCTGCATTATTTTTGGGTTTTTCCGTCGTCTTCTTCTTGGTCTTCTTGCGATATTGCAAAAGCAATGCATTGGAATTAGGGAAGTCTCTGGACACAGGCGGATTTCATTTCTTGTCACGGTTCCGTTTTTCGATTTTCCACATTTCTCGCTAGATTAGCTTACCGTTTTGGATTTCTTTCGAGCGTTCCTTGTGAGTTTTGCTTTGATGCCCTCAATAATAGCTCCAGTGCTTTGATATCACAAATCCGGAATTCATTTTCAATTATATCGCATGAATGATCGATCAAGCATAATGAAAGGTATGAAATCATTTGTGTTGAAAGGTGATCTCGATTTTTTTTTTTATTTATTTTGAATTTCTATCAATATGGAGCTTGGTGTTAAATAGATCGAGAAGACAGTAGTGATTTGCTGAGAAATCGGAGAAACCTTTCACTTTGTTTACGAATGCTTTTTAAATTATTTATTTATTTTTTCATTAGCCAATAAATAAATGTATGTATATTTTTTTTTTTTTGCAAAACTGAATTGTAAGCATTAATATCGATTTCTCAGTTTTACGGAAGCTATTTTTCAATTTGCCTTTAAACAATATTTGCCATGTCATATGTAGTAGGAGTCGAGGAGTTGTTTATGTTACAGTAATATTTTTTATTGATAAATAATTTCGCTTTCGACTCAATTTCGAATTAAATAAAAATTAAATTGGATTAAAAAATATTAACTGGTTTATTTGCTCGTCATAAAGTTTTATTTTTCCACCCTTGCACTCTATTATATCTCAGCTGATATTATTAAGGTTATTGTTAATTTGGCCAAATCTGGACCGTGGGAGAATCGAATGTACGTGACCTAAGAAGCGGTCATTTTAAAATAGAGCTCCATTCTTCCTATTTTTGTCTTTGAACGGTTAAAGGGTTAAAAGGTTACTTAGTTGGCTTGAGAAATTGTGTAGTATGGACCGGGCTCTAGAAGCACGGTATGCCATCTTTATATTTTAGGTTGTTATTATATAGGAAGAGAAAACTGACAGGAGATGAAGAAGATTAAAAGAAAAGGAAGAAAAGAATAACAAGAAAACATGAAACAAAAACAAAAAGATGAACAAGAAGAAAAAGAAGAAAAAAGCCAGAGGAAGTATATAAAAAGAAGAGGAAGTATTCAAAGAAAAGTAAGAATAAGAAAAGAAGTAGAGGAAGAATAATCAAACAAGAATAGAGAAGGAAAAATAGAGAAAGAAGAATAGAGGAAGAATGTTAGAGGAAAACGAATAGAGGAAGAAGATTAACGGAAGAAGAATAACGAAAGAAGAATAACGAAAAAAGAATAACGAAAGAAGAATAACGGAAGATGAAGATGAAGAAGAATAACGAAAGAAGAATAACAGAAGATGAAGAAGAAGAAGAGAGAGAAGAGAGAAAGAGAGAAAGAGAGAAAGAGAGAAAGAGAGAAAGAAGAGAAAGAGAGAAAGAGAGAAAGAGAGAAAGAGAGAAAGAGAGAAAGAGAGAAAGAGAGAAAGAGAGAAAGAGAGAAGAGAGAAAGAGAGAAAGAGAGAAAGAGAGAAAGAGAGAAAGAGAGAAAAGAGAGAAAGAGAGAAAAGAAAGAGAAAGAGAGAAAGAGAGAAAGAGAGAAAGAGAGAAAGAGAGAAAGAGAAGAAAAGAGAGAAAGAGAGAAAGAGAGAAAGAGAGAAAGAGAGAAAGAGAGAAGAGAAGAAGAAGAAGAAGAGAAAGAGAGAAAGAGAGAAAGATAGAAAGATAGAAGAAAGAAGAGAAAGAGAGAAAGAAGAAAGAGAGAAAGATAGAAAGAAGAAAGAGAAAGATAGAAAGAAGAAAGAGAAGAAGAGAAGAAAGATGAGAAGAGAAGAGAAAGAGAGAAAGATAGAAGAAAAGATAGAAAGATAAGAAAGATAGAAAGATAGAAAGAAAGATAGAAAGATAGAATAGATAGATAAGAAGAAGATAGAAAGATAGAAAGATAGAAAGATAGAAAGATAGAAAGATAGAAAGATAGAAAGATAGAAAGATAGAAAGATAGAAAGATAGAAAGATAAGAAAGATAGAAAGATAGAAAGATAGAAAGATAGAAAGATAGAAAGATAGAAAGATAGAAAGATAGAAAGAGGGAAAGAGAAGGCAGAAAATAAGATGTAAATAAGAAAGTATGATAAAGAAAACAAGAACAAGAAGAATAAAAGCTGTCCCATGTTTGATCTAAATCATGAAGTTTAGTTCTTTTCATAAAAAATAATAACATTAAATTATTACTTTTCAAGATACTGGTTAGCAATTTCTATCTAATGGGAACTCATTTGTAGAAGTTCCAAATAATTTAACTGTATTTATGTAAAAATAAAGCATCATCAGTCACTCTAACACATTGGATACAACAAAAGCTAAGCCGATACAATGACTAGCTTAAAAAAAAAGCTTCAACTCCTATTCCAAGCTCCAACTTCGCTCAACCGTACAAAATTCAATTTGTGTGTATGAGTGAATGTTTGAACTTATATATGCATGAACATGTGTGTGCTCAGTACATATGTACGTACGTCCAACGAAGGTCGCTGCACTCAGTTGGCATATGGTGTGAAAGAACTTGCTTTTGTCTAACCAATTCCAGTTTTCTTACCCCACTGTTATCTGTGCTAATCACAAGAGCCACACACTTTCTAATGAATGAAAAATATATAGTAAATGAATTATGAGCGTGAACGTTTGCTCTGAGCTGTTCTCTTCTAGATTCTCGTATTATGGACGGAGCTGCCTACTGCCATTTTCCTTGCCATAAAGAAATATTTAATTATAGTATTCAGAGCTTTGGTGTTTCTACTTGCACTGAAAAATGTAATCATTTTTACTGCTACTACTGGATTCGATTGCGTTGGCTATGTTCGGGTGTTTAGAGAATGAAGTTTTATTTTGCTCATTAATGAGAAAATTTACTGTCGAAATCAGACATCTAAAAAATCCAGATTGTAAGAGTCTATTTATACGTATAAATAAATATATGCACATACATAGGTGCATGTTAAGCCCAAGCTACAGTTTTGCGATCCAACGGAAATTTGGATTTTGTCTTTTGTTCAATTATCTTTTGAACATGGCTTAGTTAAATCAAAATTATGATAATAATAATGGATGGGAGACTATTAAGACTTTTTTAATGTTTATTGCATAAACGGAAAAGCGAATAAACTCTTAAGAAACTAAAGCAGAGGACTAAAGCGTGTATTCTTATAATTTATATAATATAGTCAAGAGTGTTGAAAGCCGCAATTAAATGTCTTGAGAATGTATTTATCTGCATGAGAGATTAATTTCGTTTTAGAAAATGTCTAAAAAAGATTAAATTATTATAAAGAAGCTCTAGGAATGAAACTTTTTTATGCATTTTCATTTTTTTTTTTTTTTCAAAGAAAAAAAGTTCAATCACGTTTTCTAATTAGGAAGTCGGACTAATTGCACGGTGAATCTATAATTTTGCATGATTGCTTTTCATAAATTATAATAAAGTCGAACCGCTTTACAAAGAACTACTGTAAAGTGATATTTTCTCAGACGCGAAAAGATTCAAAGACTTTCTGTTTTACTTTCATTGCATTTCGCTCTCCCATCAACGAGTTCTCTTTGAAGAAAATTTGCTTTGTATTTCCAGTAGAGGGTTTGACTGTAGTTCAAACAAAACATCAATTTTTCATAGCATTCCACATATGTATGTAAAATGTATTCCAACAAACCACTCAAGGTCTTTTCTTCATCGGCATGTCAATATTCATTTGGTCTCTTTCGAAGAATGACCACCTGCCATTTAAATGGGGGTGTCTGTGCAGAAAACACATGAAAATACACACAGAGAAATACTTCATTGAGTGAGCTATAAACTCTTCGAGTTGAAAAATCACTTTTGCTTATTCATGCATATAAAATTCTTTGAACACTTGCAATTCCCATGACAGACTCTTGCTTGGTTGCGCGGTTAATGGAAAATGAAAATACGGTTTTAACGCAGTTCGATTTCGATCTTTTGATAAGTTTCGTTTCTGCCGAAAAGTACGATCGAACAAGAATTTTGCTTCGGAAACTTTGACTTCACGAAATCAAGTTTCAGTTTTAGGTCAATTACTTTGAATGAGTGGACGAACGGTGGGCCTTTTGGTCGTTCAAAGCTAAGTGTTAAGACTTTAAGTGGTCAAAGGGGTCTCGTGTTTTGTCAATCGCTTGAACACTTCGACTTCAGCTAACGTTTTTTGTTTATAAAATGTATTATATATGTTTTTGGTAACTCCTTAATTGTGAGTGGTCTTAAAAGTAATTTTGGGTTTTCAACGAAATTTGGTAAATTAATTTTTTTTTTTTTGTTAATCGTTAAAAGTGGTCAGCCTGCAGCCATGAATTACCACACTTTTTCAATCAACTTATTTGTGTTTTAAGGTTCTTACTTAATGTTTTTTTTAATTGTTTAAAAAAGGAAATAAATTGTTAAGAGAGAGATAGAAAAGAGAGAGAGAGAGAAGATAGGGAGAAAGAAAGAAAAAAGAAAGAAAGAAGAAAGAGAAGAGAAAGAGAAAGAGAAGAGAAAAATGAAGAAAGAGAGAGAAAGAAGATAAGACAGAGAAAAAGAAGAGCTGAGTGATAAGGGAAGAGAAGAGAGATAAAGAGAAGAGAGATAAAAAAAAATGAAGAGAGAGACAGAGAGAGAGAGGTGAAGATTGAGAGAGAGGTGAAGAGAGAGAAAGAGATGAAGAAAGAGAGGTGAAGAGAGAGAGGATGAAGAGAGACAGATGAAGAGAGACAGATGAAGAGAGACAGATGAAGAGAGACAGATGAAGAGAGACAGATGAAGAGAGACAGATGAAGAGAGACAGATGAAGAGAGACAGATGAAGAGAGAAGAGAGAGACAGAGAAGAGAGAAGAGAAGAGAGAAGAAAGAGAGAGAGAAGGAGAAAGAGAGACAGAGAGAGAGAGGAAGAGGAAAAAGAGAGAACAGAGAGAGAGAGAAGAGGAAGAAAGAGAGAAGAGAGAGAGAGAGAAGAAGAGAGAGAAAGAGAAGAGAAGAGAGAGAGAGAAGAGAGAGAGAGAGAGAGAAAGAAGAGAGAAAGAGAGAAGAGAGAGAAAAGAGAAGAGAGAAGAGAGATGAAGAGAGAGAGAGTGAAGAGAGAGAAGAGAGAGAGAGAGATGAAGAGAAAGAGAGAGAAGAGAGAAGAGAAGAGAGAGAGAGAGAGAGAGAGAGAGAGAGAGAGAGAGAGAGAGAGGTGAAGAGAGAGAGAGAGAGAGATGAAGAGAAAGAGAGAGAAGAGAGAGAAGAAGAGAGATAGAGGTTAAGAGAGAGAAAAAAAAGAGAGAAGGAAAAAAGAGACAAAGAAAAAAGAGGAAGAGAAGAGAGAGAAATGGAAGAAGAGAAAGAAGTCAGAAAAAGTGAAGACGAAGCGAGACGAAGAGAGAAAAAGAGCTCTCACGAAACCATCAAGGCAAAATCAGATATTTTGTTATAGAGGAAGAAGCCTTTAATAATAAGTTTGTTGATCCTATTTTTAGAATATGGCCCAATATAAAATACAAAATCTTCCACATCACCTTCATGGCTGACCCATTGATTGATTGATTGATATTAAATTGATAGCTTTCGAGATCCATAATTTCAAGCTTTCTTAATGCTTCATAAATTGATACCTATATATGTAGGTATGTAAATAAACAGAGGTAAAAATTTTGGATATATTTTTCACTCGCAAACAAATCGATTATTTGCACCAAAAATTATCACCGAAATTGGGGCGTAGATGGCTTTTAGCAGGCGAATGGCAAAAGGTAAAAAAAAGAAGATTAATCGCATACCCGCAGAAAAAAAGTAATATTCCACATCTTTCATCATCTTTTTGAATGTACCTTTTTTATTGGTCTTATGAACATATTTTCTTGTTGACATCTAGACAACGACACTGAAGAAAATACTGAAAAATATTTCTCCAAGTCCGAATTCTCGCATAATTCATTTTTCAAAATAATTTGAATAAGATCAATAAGAACTGATTCTATTCAAGTGTTACTCTAAGTTTTATCTGGAAAAAGAAATCTGACCCTCAAACGTTATTGATTTCTTCTTTCGAAAAATTCCTTAACATTTCATGAGGAAATCAATTGAAAATATCCAATTTGCTATTAATTATTTATGTCATGAATGCGATCGTGTGTGATGTTATTATGTTGAGAGTTGGATCAGCTCTGAGAGATGGGACTTTTTGAAGACTATTTGACTGCAAAATTAGGTACTTCTTGGTTTTCAAAGAACATATCCAATAATTAAAAAAAATTTGAATGACCCTTATTGAAGGTACGCCCATAATTTCCTTTACTTTAAAATGGATTTAAGTTGGCAAAAGTTGACAGTACTTACCTATTCGTGTGGAAGGGAAAATCGTAATATGAGACTTTATAGCGGCGCTCAAATCCAATTTGCGTTATTAGTATCGATCGTTGTTAGTGCTTTAGGACTTTGATCGGATCGTTGGCAATAAGATCGAAAAGTAATTTTCAAAATATAAAAAAAAATTAAAAAAAAAAACAAATTAAACTCTGATCATATCGAATAGCTTGACGCTGGCGTTGGCGCAATGCTTTGGGGCGAAATTTTTTTTATTACTTTTATTTTTTTCTTTTCAATGTTTTGTATTTTTGCGAAGAAAAGCGCCTGGCCGATGTGTATCGTCATGAAAACTCGTCTGGATATATGCAGATACGAGTTAGAGATTTCAGTAAGTGTGCAATTGGGTGATCAGTACAGCAACTTTTACTTGGAATGTGATGTGAAATTATTTATTTTCATTTAATTGGCTACTTTTTTTTCGTAATTTTTATTTCTTTTTTATTGCATTCCTCGCAATTCGATTCGATTGGCTTCGATTGGATTCATTTTTCTTTTTTTAATTTCGATTTTATCTAATTGCTTTCGCTTTGCATAGCATTAAGTAAAGAAATTATGTTTTGGCTCCTAAAACCTTAAAAAAAGATATAAAGTAATGAGGGTTTCTTCCAATGAATTGTTTTACATACATTTGTACATTATTTAATTTGATTTATTTATTGAAGGGCAGATAAATCAAACTGATGGAAGATGACATGAAGCCATGGTTTAGTTTTGAAAAATATTTGGTAAAAGTGGTAAAGGCTGAAGTTAGAGCACTTTTAAATTACTTAACCCTGGGCAGATAGAGGTGAGAGTTAGTGAATGGAATAGGAAGGCGGGAAGAAAGCGACATAGGCAGAGTGGAAGAGACTGACGGAGATACAGAAGAAGTGTTTAATGGAGGCAGCGAGGCAGATCGGCAGAGAGGTAGAAAGAGAGAAGGAGAAAAAGATAGTAAATGGCGGAGAGATAGAATGAGATATGGGGAGAACTAGAGAGAAAACAAGAAAGAGAACAAGATTGAACGAGAGAGAGAACAAGATTGAACGAGAGAGAGAGAGAGACAGAGAGAGAGAGAGAGAGAGAGAGAAGAGAGAGAGAAAGAGAGAGAGAGAGAGAGAGAGAGAGAGAGAGAGAGAGAGAGAGAGAGAGAGAGAGAGAGAGAAGAGAGAGAAGAGAGAGAAGAGAGAAAAGAGAGAAAAGGGAGAACAATAGAGAACGTACGAAAAAAAAATTGGGAATGAGAGGAAAAGGATGGAATGAGAGAAGAAGAGAGGGAATGAGAGAAAAAGAGATGAGAATAGAGGAAAGAGATGGAATGAGAGAAAAGAGAGAGAGAGAGAGATGAGAGAGAGAAAAGAGGGAATGAGAGAAGAAGAGAGCGAATGAGAGAAAAATAGAGAGAATATGGGAGAGTATGAGTGAGAACAAGAGAGAGAAATAGTCTGAGAGAGAATAGAGAAGAAGAGAGATGGCAGAGACAAGATTTTGCATCGCAATTCGACTCTACGAGGTAGAATGAAGTTCAGCCGAAACGTTTGACTCCAGTGAGCAATTATTGGGATTGAAAGAGTTATAATATCTATCCTCAAGGAGAAGAATAAAAACTACTATACATTATTTTGATATTGATACATTTCAATGTTGAAAGCAAAGTTTCATTCGCATAATTTGATTCATGTTTCATAAATAATTAATTCATTCCAATTTCGAAAATGAGGAAATGTTATTATTTTTCCTTTTATAACTTTTTCCACACAATTGAGCTATGTTTTGAAATTTCTGTTGCACAATTTTTTTGATCAGCTGACATGCAATCATAAACATGTATCTTACATTCACTTTATTCTTTCTTCTCTATTCTCTCACACATTCGTCGCTCTGTTAATGTTGAATTCACTCAAATATTTCGCTTTAATGTTCACGTAACACCACGAAATGTAAGAAATTACATGCATAGCGCTAAATCCCAATGCGTCCACGTTGAAGCTTGTTTCAAGACTGAGTCTGATTGGAATTTTTTCTTGCAATAGCAGCGGAAAGGCTGAATGGAGCTTTGAGCTTTCAAGCCGCAGTCCGGTTCGAGTTAAGAGAGTTCGTTTTATTGGCTCTTCTCTTAACCGCAGTGAGTTGCATTTGACGCTTTTAAGAAAAATTGTTCTGAAATTTTGGTTAACTCTAAAGAAACCTTTCTTAATTTAAATGATAACGGAGAAAAATACTTTAGGTTCCAATATAATATCTCTGTTCGATTAGTTCTCTTCGAATGAACAGCAATAATAATTGGTTTTATAGGATGAAATTGAAGGCAAACTATTCAAAAATAAGAGAGTATTAAGCTCCCATGAAAGTCCGGCAGTCGCAAAGAATCGAGGCCGCAAAAATTACAGTCATTTCGTTGCACACGAAGCTGTGGGCAAAGAAATAATAGTTCGAGTATTTATAGTTTTCAACCCCATTATAGTAAAATTTTAATAAAATAAATACTAAAAAATTAAAAATAAAATAATAGTCAAAGTAATAATAAAAATAAAAATCATATTAACAAAAGTAAAAATAAAAGTAATAAAATATAATAATAAAAATAATAATAAAAAAAATAAATAAAAATACATAATAATCAAAATTATAATAAAAATAAGAGTAAAAATAACAAAAATAAATATCGAAATAGTAAAATTAATAAGAAAAATAATAGTAAAAATAATAATAGAAAATAATACAGAAATTTCCGATTTAACGAGCATTCGCGTTAGCGAGTTTCGCATTTAACGAGCATTAAATTCGTTCCATTGAGTATCTTAATAACGAGCAAAATGGCACAAAAATTTTTGTGTGCACTCGGTTTACGAGCAACATAAGAAATCAGTGAAAAAGCATAAAGAGAAACAAAAGGAATCCAAGAAATAGTTAAGCGAGGAGTCTAAAAGCGCGTGTGCTGCGCCAACTGCCGCAAGCAGTCAATGTATGAAAAGTAATGTTCAATTTTGCGTGACCTGCGTGAAATCGAAAAAGCGCAGGCGCTGTTGGACTTACCGCTTTAATTGAGCACAGTTGTTCAGTGATGTCAATTTTTAATCCCCCACGTAAGCATACGTTAGTAGAAATCAGTCGCGTACCAACCTAGGGGCTAGGAGGGTCTTTTCCCCACCACGATTCTTGGTCTTAGGTGGAAGGAACTACGAAAATTAAAAAGAAAAAATTGTGGAAAATTCTTTGCCCCACCCGGGGGAAGTTGGATTGCTACAGGTCTGGTATAAATCAGACTCGCCATGTAATCAAGCAAAAGATTTCTCAAACCCCTCCCTCTTTTTTAACGCAAAAATACATTTTTCTACTGGCAACACTGCAGTTGTTTACTTATCATCATTACTCTTTGACAGTAAACTCTCAATTCAATTCATCAAATTTTCTTTGAATTTTTGTTAAAAAACGGGTTTTCAGCAAACTTTAAACTAACGGTCTTCCGTAAATAAAGCATTCTGAGAAATATTTTGGACTACATGTTGAATAATTTCATATCCAAAAGCTGTAAAAATATCGCCCAATTGAAAGGACTTAGGGTAATTTTCCCCCTTTTTTTGATCGGTTTATAAAAGAATGATCCATATTACCTATGTATTTTAAATTTAAAAAAACGTGATCTCATAAGTTTTTTACTCTGTTTAATAGACGTTATGTATATGTTTAATATGAACCAAAATGAAGAGTTGTTATGTTTTTTTTTGTTTTGTTTTGTTATAATAATTCTTTTGAAATAAAAAATTGTTTATAAGCCCAATTTATAATTTTAATCTCTTACAATAAGAAAAAAATGATTTTATGATGGTACTCAATTTAACGAGAAATTCGATTTAACGAGAAGTGCTGGCAACATTGAGCTCGTTAAATCGGAAATCTCCTGTAATAAAAACGAAATAAAAAATAATAAAAACAATAATAAAATAAAAATAAAAATAATAATAAAATAATAATAAAATAATAATAAAACAATAATTAAATAATAAATTTTATTAAATAATGAAAATACTAATCAAAATAATAATGATAATTAAAATAATAAAAATAATAAAACTAATAAAAATAACAAAAATAATAAAAAATAATAATGATAAATTAATTTAATAAATAGTAATAATAATAACACACATATTAATAAATAAAATTAAAAATATGTAATTATAAAAATAATAATGGGTGGATTTGACTTTTTGAGTTTAATCATTTGCAGGGTTCTAGAAGTACTCTTTGAGGACCGCGATTCATCCAACGATTAACTGTAGAGCTCTAAATTGAGAACACATAATTAAAATGAACTTTTTAATTATATTTATTCTTTGTTGTTTTACATAAGTTCTTAAATTTCACAGAGTTATGCTGTCAATAAAAAGAAATATGTCAAGTTTGTATAATTTCTTTAAAGCGATTGAATTATTGTTTTAGTTGAATTAAAAAAAAAAAATTGTCTTAAGACTAGCAATAATCTGATTTATTTCGAAAAATTATCGGGGTATTTTTGACATATTAGGGCAAATTCTGTGAGTGATGTCATACCAGTTGTGTGCTTTTATAAACATCAAAATTGTTTTTCTTCTCATTTTCTTACAAGGAAATTTTTTCTTATGTGCTTCCATTTCCATTTCCATTTCCATTTAAAAAAAAACTAATTCTAAGAAATTGAGGCTTTTAAAAATCCCAATTTCATTACAACATGATTCCTATGTTCTGTTTTCTTTATCAGCATGTAATTCGTGTTAATTTTTAGTGCACTTAGGCACACAGTTCTTAAGTTCATAATTATCTAATAAAAAATGTTTGCTGTACTTAAATTGCATTCACAAAATTCAAAAGAGACGGCAAATCATTCCATTATAAACTATATTCGTTTGACCTCGAAAACTGTTTTTTTTTTTTTTGTGTTGAATTCCAATAATTATTTCTTCAAAATTTTTTAATTGCAATTTTCAGCACTTAAAGCTTATCTGCGGACCATTTGACAAAATCTTTTTTTGTGTGTTTTTTTTTTTTTTTCTATCGAATATTTTCTTGATATGGACTGAATGTGCTGTTTCGAAACTTGGCAGGAAAGTGTGTAGTCTATGCGTATTAAAATATTTTCCGCTAAGAAATGGACAAGCATTAAAATCATTTTTGGACAGCTCTTTTTTTTCACTGCGTTTTATTTTTAATGACTAAGCTAATCAAGTTGCGATGAATTTTGACCTTCGAATTGAAATTGTTGGTCAAACATCTCTGGACATTTTTTTGGTTTTATTTTAACATTTCCTTTCAAATTTGATTTCTAATCGAAAAATATTTCGTCAGTTTCACATTTATTAACAAAGAATTGGTCGCAAATTCTTGAACATCGCATCAAATTTTTTGTGATCATTAAAATCCTGTGAAGCTACATTGTAGGTGCAATTGTATAATAGGGGCGCCGCAAAAAAAAAAAAAAAAAACACGTTTCATTAACCCATAAAGAATGAATATATTTTCATTTTTAAACGGTTCTCCACTAGACGAAACTCAATAGTTTGTTCCAGTTTTAGAACAGAACAATGGAGAAAAAAAGTGTTCACAATCTTCAGAGCATTCGAAGTAATGCGCGTTCGAGCTCTTGAGAGTTTCCTGTATGTTCTAAACGCATGAAGAATTCATTGAAAAAAAAAAAAAAAATAAGCAAAGGATATTAAGAACCCTATTATAAATAAATAGCCCTCGAGAAATTTTTGCATAGAAATTTTTCTGAGCGAAAAAAGGAAATATTCTAAAGCCCGGATCCCACTATCTGCGCAATGCGCCGATTTTTGCCGAAATCAAAGCGCTGATAGTGTGAACGCAATTATTGGACTCTGATGCTGACAAGTGTGATCTTCTTGAACTATTTTTGTCCCAATTTTATTGTTCCCCGATATATATGTGAGGATAATGTGAGCCCAAACAATGATTGTGAAAATTGTTGAAATTTGTGCCGATCTGGCCCGATAAAAATCGGCGCAGATTGTGCTATTTGCGCAGATAGTGGGATCCTAGCTTAGGCGTCAATAAAAGGAAGAATGAGATTCTGGCTCCCTTTATATTCCCTCCCCAGAGTGATGAGAATGGGGACAGGGAAAAATTTCCCTAGAATAATTAAAAACGGACTATAATGTTGTATTTTGCCCAAAAATATTTCCTTCAATTATAATTATATTAATATATATGTATCTTTATTAAATCAAATTGAATTATGATTTCCTTGTTATGGGTTAATATCTCATCAATCGAAAGACAATCGCAACAATCCTATTATATAGACCATTCCTCTATTTTCCACAACACTACGCTCCAACAAAGGTTAAGCCTATTCCTAAAAACCGAAGCGAGTTTTTTCTATCGCCGTGACCTCAGATGAAAATATGCAATTTATGTGTCTTAAAAAAATTTTAATTATTTTTTTTATAAGTATATAAAATTTTTTAAACTTTTTTGAAAAAATCCCGGTTTTAGTGCTCACCAAAACACACCACCAATGCCAATTGGTTAAATTGGTTAAAAATTACCAACTACAAAGCTAGAAGTCATGTCTACTATTCTACCGAACAGATTCGTCGCTTCTATACTTCAACAAAAAAAAATCTCTTTGTATCCTTATAGCATTTAACTTTTCGATTCGAATTCTTTAATTTCTTCGTCCCTCCAGCGTTTTCTTAGCCTATGTAAAGCCTTCAACAATGTTCAACTACTTCTATCTACATACAAATCTCCCCATAGGATTCAATGAATAAATTTTAAATATTTTCAATAAATCGGTTATCACTTTAACTCACTATTTTCTTTGGTTTGTCCATTTTTGTTTTATGTATGTACCTATGTGTATTTGTTTTTTCTTCTAAATTTCAAAAAGTCTTTAAATTATGCTATTTAAAGTATTTTGATTCAATAGTTCATAAAAAAATTCTCAAGTTCGATAAACCTAATCAATCTCTACGTTTCCTAAAAAAGTATTGTAGAATATTAAAAATTTCCTTTACAATCGTCTTCGTTCTAAACTCTCAATTATTAAAATAATTAATATTCTAGTCTAATAAAATGGTAATTCCATATAAATCATTTCACACATTCGTAATCTCAAACGTCGAAATTACAGTTTTATCACTCTCAAAGTTTTATAATAAAAGCAGAAAGGCGCAAGGTTTTTTTCATTTGTTTTTTTTTTTTTCATATAAAACTCCTTAAGAGTTCAAATGTTCCTTCGTCTGGTTTGATTTTTCCCTCTTCTTTTATTTTGAAAATGTCCTTCTCTCAAGTTTGAGGAAAATTCGATGCGAAAAGTAATTTTGAAGTAATTAGCTCGCTGCAATCTCGGAAACGGAATTGGCACGTCGTCTTTTGGTGATCTGCTTCCAGAGTCGTCGATTCAATGAGGGTTTGTCCTGTGGAAGGAGCAACGATACTTGTCACGATTTCAATTTATAAGTAAAATCGTTCAGAAAGGACTCACATTGTCTTTCCGCGATGGTGACATATCCAATTGTTGTTGTTGCTGTTGTTGGCTATGCGTTGGCGTTCCGCTCCCTGTCGAATCGTTCAGCGATGTTTGCGAACAATTTGGTGATAGTGGAGTCTCAGAATTTCGTCTCTTCAGAAAGTTTTTTCTATCGAATCGGAGAAAAAAAAAAAATTAAATGAATATAGATAGGTAATCATTATCGATGCCAATAGAATATTCGTTTATCTGAAAAGCTTGAACTCACAAGCGATTGCCTTTTCCGGTTGCCATCAGTGCTGTCTCGTCGCGACCGATTTTACGTACGCGTGCTGTACCACCCCGTATTGCTTCGCACTCAGTCGTCGCCTCCGCACCCATCGAAGTAATAGACGTTGTCCTCATCAGTGGACTCATTGGACGACTGGTGGTCAAAGAATCGTTGCTCCTCGTCGTCGTCTTGGCTCGTGAGCCACTCTTCGATTGAGACATGCAGTATATCTTCTCGCGTCTCGCTAAGATTTCCAGATCGCTTAATTTGCTCTCGTCGCTGCTGTAGCTGTAGTTTTTGCTGCTGTCGGCGCCGCTTACGCTCACGTCGTCGCTTGGAGGAGCAAATGCAGAATTGCTCCATGTATTTCGATTTGGCAGCAGGTGTTGTGCTCCGGCGCCTCCGGCACGCGCTGAACCAGTTTCCCGACTTATGCTTAGACCGAATCCCAGGCCCATCGAGAGGCCTCGATTTGTTGGTGTCGCTTGCTCTTGCTGATGCTGATGCGGATGCTGATGCTGCTGCCGCCGACGATTCACCGTCGGGGTGTCCATCTTCGAGTTGCGCTGTTGAGAGAACGATATGACAGCCTCTCTTGGCTGCACACGATTCATTGCGGATCGATTCAATAAATCGCGTCCCGTCAGACGATGAAACGTGGAGAGGTCGTGTCTGAAAAGAAATCAAAATTCTTAGACTTATATAATTCTATTTTGTTATATACTAGTTGTACGGATTTACCCCAGAATCGTTGTTAGATCTGGACCAGGGTTGTAGCATATCAAATCTTCGTCGCCCAGAATGTCGTGGTTGAGTGCTAATCGCATTTCCAGGCGTGGACTTAGGCTGGAACCAGCCGGAGCTGGCACAGCCGCAGCCGATATATTTTCTTTGCTTTTGCTTCTCTTCACCGGCTGTTGTGACGGCTTCGTCATCGAAGCTATTGTTGATGATGTTGAGATTGGCCTTTGTGGCTCCGCCGATCCCAGCAGTGACGTTTCGATTATTGTTGACGATGACCGTTTTTCGGCGATTGCGGCTGGCTTGATACTTCCGGAAGAGCTTTTGATATTGCAGACATCCTCCTTGTTCTTGCTGCTGCTGCTCACCATATAATCTGGTGTTTTCATCGTCGTTCGTGTCGTTGTTGTCGTTGGTGGTGTCGTTGTCGTTGTCGTCGTTAGTGTCTTCTTCAAATCGGACTCTGGAGCTGATGTTGCTAATTTTTGTTGCTGTACCCTGTGAATGCTGCTGCTGCTGTGACTGTAATGAATGTAGTCGATTTCGTCGTCGTCGTCGTCGATGTCGGCATCCACCGAGGAGTAACTGTCAGCAAAACCGCCAAATTTGCGTTGAGGACTTGGCTATAGGAACAGGAAGAAAGTTGTCAGTACAGTGTAGATATACCATTGAATATGAAGGTGGAATAAAGCAATGAAGATGATAATAACACAACTAAACGAGTCAACAGTGACAGAAAGCAAGTACGCAGCAAACATTTTCGGAGTGTTCAGATTTATGAGTATGAGTTTTTTTTCCTTGAACCCAGCAAACATTCTGAGTCCTAACGGAGTCATATATGACTCCTAATTTGGAGTCGGAGCCCTCATAATGAGCTCATATAGGAGTCTGAAATGAATGTGTTTCCCTTCTTGCGAAGGTCATCTTATAAGAGCCGGATTTCATATATCGAATGAGTCCATATAAGAGTCATATAGGACTCCTTCCGCACTCTTATCTGACTCCTATTTAGTCTCATATAAGAGTCATAAAGAAAAAATTTTCTATAAGCCCAGCAAAGATTTTAAGAAAAAAACTCCTTTATTACACAAAATTATAAGCCTGCTTGTATTCTGAGCCTCATTTTTCCTTCAAATTTCTGACTCATTTTAGACTCATATTTCTGAGCCTCATACTTCATTCATATTTCTGACTCATTTTGGACTCACATTTCTGAGCCTCATTTTTCTTTCAAATTTCTGACTCATTTTAGACTCATATTTCTGAGCCTCATACTTCATTCATATTTCTGACTCATTTTGGACTACGCTTTTGAGCTCATATATTCTCATATTTCTGACTCATTTGGACTCACATTTTGAGCCTCATATTTCTGACTCTTTTTGGACTCACACTTTTGAGCCTCATATATTTCTCAAATTTCTGACTCATTTTGGACTCACATTTCTGAGCTGCATATTATTTTTAAAATTTCGGACTCATTTTGGACTCATAAATATGAACACTCCTGAAATGTTTGCTGGGAAAATACGACTCTTGAAGAAATGAGTGTGAAATGAATGAGAAAAGTCAATATTTGAGTCCGAAATTAGTCCAAATTGAGTCCAAAATATGTTGAAAATACTGTCCGAAATGAGTCTAAAATATGAGGCCATGAAATTTCGATCTGAAATTAGCCCGAATTTGTTTTACAAACTACGAGGCTCAGAAAAATGTGTCGAAGCGAGTGACTTATGTAGGCTCATTAATTTTAGTAAAAAATAGTCCGAAAAATTTAGAGAATAAGAGGTTTAAGTCCGAAATGAGTCCAATTTACGTCTGAAATATTTATATAGCCATATATCATGCCAAAATAAGCTCAAAATTTCAGCAGCATGCAAAAAGAGGGAAACACATTCATTTCACACTCCGAAGTGAGCTCATTATGAGGACACATTCCCCGAATTATGACCAGTGCCGGCCACCACTACACTTACTAATTGCGTTTGTATGCGTGCACATTACACAGCGAGAAACAGTTGTAGATGTTTTCATACAAAATTGCATACATTTTTCTTAGAGCCGAAAAATTTTGTTCTTTAGAACTGGGTATGTGGCTGGATCGATATGTCGCAAAAACTCGACGCCTCGTCCAAGAAGTAGGGATGGCTCATTTTGGAGCTTTTTCAGCTCATCTTGAGCTGTTTTATCTTGAAAATTTACAGTGTAGAGCAGAGAATTATTGTACAAAGCAATGATGTGCTGAATTTATATTAATTATATAATAAAATAACTGTGTGTTAAGAACACGATGGAAAAATTCTTGAAGTATAAAAAATTCCTTTTCTTCGAAGTATATCAAGGCTGAAAAAATTTACGTTCTCATCTATTTAGCTTCATCTGACGCAGCTCCGTCTCGCTTTACGTTTTCCACTCAACTGAACGAATTTTGTGGCTCTCAGCTTTGCTTCTCATTTGAGAGCAATTTTGTGCACATACGAATGCTTACGCTCTTTTTGCTTCTAGCTTGCTTCCGTGGCCGGCACTGATTATGACTCATAAATGACTCATTAAGGACTTCAGATGTTAAGTGGGTGAAATTCAAAGCTTTGCTTAACTTAAAGATCTATGCGTATACTTTTGTCGAATTTGGCAAAGCATCCATGAAGTATTAGCATCAATTTTGACGAATTTGGTTGCATTTTTCTACATATATATGTACAACTTTGCGAACACTTCTACCACTTCACCCAATCACATGCACACAGATACAGGCAACCCAGGACTACCCACCAACCGACTTACCGCCTTGGGAACATGCTTTTCCTTTTCGCTCGGTACTTTCGCCAAATTTGTCTCTGTCAAGAGTAAACGTCGTGGCGGCGGTGGCGGTGGGTTGAACTTTGCTGGCCGCACTACATTCGAGCGCGGCTTGAGTTTGGAGCAATCGCTGCTGTTGTCTCTGCTGGTATTGACGCTCGCGTTGTTGGTTGTTATAGAAGTCAATGAATGAGCTGGACTCCTCGGCGTCTTCGTCATAGCCGTAGTAGTATTCATCGTTGTCGGAGCTTTCTGTATTTCCCGCCTCGTCATCGTTATGGTTAGCGCTTCGGTCGTTGTTGTCGTCGTTTCCGTCATCGTCGTGATCGATGCCATATTGTCGCTGGAAGTAACTGTCGCAACGTGTGAGCTGCTGCTGTAATTGCTGTTGGCTTGCGAAACCACCTCCGAACGCTGTTCGAGTAGGTACTCGCAGGACGATGCCTTCAGAAAGGCCAATTCCATTGTCGTGGTAGTCGTGGCTGGGTCGCGTAGAGGACGAGGTCCCGAGATCGTTGCTTGTAAATTCGGCTCCAAACGATCCTCCTCCATTGTCGAAGTCGGCTCGTCCTCCTCGTCTGCCGACAGAGCGTCGGAATTCGTCCTGTCGTCGCTTGAACTTCCAGCCGAATCCTCTAAATTGTGGCCATTTGTCGTTGTTTCCCCCTACCAATTGTTGGGAATAGATATCAACTAATCAATTCTGATTTTTGGGGCAATCGTGGGAGTTTTGGTGCAGCACTTAATGGTGCGTGGCGATGATGATTGTATTTTGTGTGCATTGATTGGATTGGATTGGATTTGGTGACCAATTGGTGAGTGTGGGTGTGTATGCGGTGCATATGTTTATTTATTTATTTTTTTTTTTGTTGTAATTGGGTGAAGTAAGTGTAAGTTATAAGTTTAAGTTTAAGTACACAGAAAACATAAATTCCTGCACTCAATAGCATTGTTGTGTGCGTGTGAGTGTTGTGTGTGTGTGAAGCTCTTTTGAAAAGAGTTTGGAAGAAAGTGCTTTAGTTTTTGTGAAGCCATTGTGCCATTGTGCAAGCAACCAATTGAAAGAATTTTTCTTGAGAGTTCGTTGTTGATGATGCTGACTGACTGACTGACTGATCATGATCATGACTGTTTGTTTGCTTGTCTTTTCTAGAAGTTTCTGTAATTTTTCCTGTTAATGTGGTTGTTCTTATTGATGATGGTCTTTTTGGTGGCAGTGGTTGTGGTGATGGTGGCATTGGTGACTGATGGCCGTGGTGAAAGCAATTGTCATTTCTTGATATCAATTATCTTACAGTATTGCACGTTTTGCTAGAGCTTCACTAGACGCACTACCACTCTCTACGAAATGATTAAGTTGAGACAAGAAAAAGCATATTGATGTGCCATTGTTGTAAATATGTATTCGTTTATGGTTTACAGCAATAACAAACGGACACACAATTGTGAGTACATTTACGTAAAAAAAAAAAAAATCAAAATTCAAAAACAACATTTAAAGGAACACATGATAAGGAACAGGAGCAAGGAACGATTTTATGAACCAACGATAGAACAAACGGTTTAACGAATACATACGCCAATCGATTTATACATACGCATACAGCATATATTCGTGTGTATTTTGTATGCATATAATACAACATCAACGCAAAGTATTGTGATGAAAAATAAAAGAAAAAAGATATATATAAAAAGAGAGAAATCATTGAAAAAGACGAAAAAGAAGATAAAGAGCACATAAAAATATGAATGAGAATGACGATATATGATTGATTGATCGATAAGATGATTAAAAAATAATTATATAATATGGTGTTTTGGCTGTTTCCCACCCTGTACAAGCAATTCCTTGCATTTCGTATTCCATATACATAAAATATGTACATAATTAGTTCCTCATATGAAAAAATAAGTAATTCAAGGATTCATTTAGCTTAAAAATTTTTTATAGTTTTGTGTAATATGAAATTCATTTTATATAATATAAGGAAGTCAACAGAACAGTCCTAAATGAATCGGGATTTTTCTGGGTAGTTTTTAAATTCATTTGGATATTTTTATTGGTCTGAAATGACCCCATTTCTTTAAGATTATTTAGCATTTCTTGTGACTACTATAGTAATCAAACTTTCAAAATAAAAAGTTAATGATTATGAAGGAATAAAAAAATATTTTTGATTGTCATTATATCATATTTAACGGGACTGGTGTCCATTATTTTCAAATTTTTATATAAATTTATGAGGATGTTATCTTTAAATTAAAGAATTAATAAATACATATTCCTTTTGCCTTCCAAAAAGAATAATTTTTAAATAGTATATCTTAAGAATTATTCATTTTTTCATACAGAATTTTATGTCCCATTTTTTACACAGAATTTTATGTCTCATTTTTTCATACAGAATTTTATGTCTCAACATTTAAACACTCTGGTTAATCTGAGACCCCATCAAATAGTTTAGTTCATCAATTTTTTAAATTTTTTAAATATTTTTTTTTATTTTCCGCATAATCACTTCAATGAAAAGTTTTCAGAAGAAACCAATTGTCCTTTGACTATTTTTTTCTTCTTCATCGAAATGATTTATGCATTTAAAATGTTGTTATTTTTTTTTCCATAAAATTCTTATTCTAATTGCCATGCTTTTGCTAAATTTTGCTAAAATATTTGAACATTAAAGTCGACCCACCTTTTTCAGTTCTTCGCTTTCTTGTTGTGTTTTTTCTTCATCGCTTTCGGTTTCCTCCTCAAAGAGTGGTTCTAGGCGTCGTCTATATCATTTACGTATGATGTGAATGAATATATGTGCGTACATATGAGGATGAATAGCCATGATTCAGATGAAAGTTACAATTTTGTTTCAAAATGAGAATAGAATTCAATAGATACGAGTAAAAAGATGGAAATTACGGAAATAAAATTATGATTATTGTCTAGATTAGCACTAATTTCAAAATTGAATTATTCTGATTTGATTTGATCTGATCTGGTACTAAGGACATTCATTTTGACGGAAACTACAATTCTTTTGGTTCACAAATGAATCAAGGGCGTGGAGGAAGGCACGCTTTGAATTAAGATGGTGTGCAAAGAAACTTTCTATTTTTTTTGGGAGCGTGATTGAATTTATTTGTGCTAAATTAACTTTGATCCAATGCTGCCAGTATTTTGGTGCCGTTTTTTCGTTGGATATATAAAAAAAATCCCTTTTGTTCTGTTTTCTATAGAAGAATGGTCGTAAAAAATCCCTTTTATAACTTTTAGTGGCTTTTGCTTAAAAAATTATTTCAAAAAATTCCTCAAAATATCAAAAATCTCTTAGCCTGGCATCACTGCTTTGACCTGCTCTTTGTACTAAAGCAGACCTGTTAAAAATGATTCTTTGATTAATGAATGAAACAATAAATCCAATTAACTTCTTCATCTGGGTTCAAATAATGATCACTGATGATTAGTTTATTTATGTGGCTTAGTACTTAATTATGGTTTAGATTAAAAAATAATCGTAAAATAACGGATTTTTTCAAAATAATAAAATTTTTACTTATTGAAAGCATTATTTATTCGAAGCGTCTTTAAATTTGATTTATTAAAATTTAGTTAAATAAATCAAAAATCATTCAAAATAATCAAAATTTAATTAGATTATTTTTTGATTCTTTTTTGATTACTTTTCGATTTTTTAAAAGTTATTTCAATTTTTTTCACAGATCTAAAAGATTCCCGACTATTCTACGAGCATTTCCAATCCTAATACTAACAATAAAAATTTTCCAAACGAAAAATTGGTCATTTATGGTTAAAGAACCATTAATTGTAATGATCATGAATCTTAAATCAAGATTCTTGATTCAGATTTAACAGGTCAAGGATTACGTTTGCTATTTTCAAAGACTCGTCTCTGAATCCATTTGTATGAATTTCTATATTTCTATGTGTGCCCTTACTATTTCTTCTCGTATGAGTTAAATTTAAAATTGAAAAATTTTCGAAAGGACATTTTGACTTTAGCTCGAAGGATTTATTTTATAGTTTCCGTAAAAATTTCTTCAAATGGACTGAATACCTATCCAATAAGTTTAGCTCTATTAAAACATGGAATCTACCCTTTTTATACTGCCAAAAAAAAGTACTAAATAGAATAAACTAGCCTTCTTTCTAGATGATTGTTACTAAACTACGTAAAGATATAGATATATGCGAAAGGATTGAAAAGTTATGATAATTTTATACAAGAACCTGTAAATACTACAAAAATATTGAAAGCGATAAAGACATCATTAATATGTGGAACTTTTTAAGTACAACTAACTATATCTAGAATTATATTCTAATCTATAAATAGACTAGTCACTACAAAGGAATATAATCTCTATTAACATACCGTGGTAGCAATCCTCTAATTGTGCTCGCTGTCATCGGTGGTGCCATAAGCAATTCATCCATCATCAATTCCGTATCGTCGTCATCGTTCAATGAGTTACTCGATTTCGTTGGCGACTGTAAACGGGGTCAAAATTTTGCTCTCAAATTATTCCAAAACACCCAAAATATGTACTACAGTATATCAACTTACGGAATGTGTATTTTCTGAATTGACCATATGTCCATCGTCGTTATCGCCACCGCTGGTTGGTGTTCCCCAAACCTCTTCGCCTGATGTGCCACCCGATGTACATTCGTCTCCTTGTTCGTCTGTTTCCGAGGTACCCTGTTGTGTGCCAGCTGTTGAGGTTTGCTCTTGATTCCATCGGCCGAGGTATTTGTCAATAAAGGCGCGTGATTCTTCAAAGAATGACATTTTCCCACTAACATATGAACCAGCGCGACTTGTCCAAGCACCAGCAGCAATACCACCGGATCCACCTGATGTGCTCGATGACTCTTCGCTTTGATAGAATACCTTGGTAGTAACCGTTTGTATTGCCTCGTTGTTAATATTGTCGGCACGTGCTCTATCATCGTTGTCATCGTCGTCATCGGCAGCAATGATACTACCATCTTCATCACCGTTTTCATCGTCATCGAGATCGTCCAATTCATCACCATCGATACGGTCATCGGATGGTAGTTTTTCCAAACTTGACATCGTTCCATAACGGCGCAATGCATTACTCATCGGCCGATAAGGTGGCTCCTCATCTAACGGGGAATCGTCGCAAGAGTCCTCAGGTATGTTTTCAATGACTGCCTGCTTGATTTCGTTGTTGATGACAATTTTTGTTGCCGTGCTTGTCGTTATGTTCGTGCCGGAATTATCCCAAACATGGGTGGATGTTTTCGTCAGTATTGCATCTGGTGTCGGAGGCACTACCGCAATCGTAGGCAGAACATTGGAATCACTATTTTGGTGCTGTACGTGTGTCGTTGGCGTTGGCGTTTGTGTTGGTGTTGTTTTCAAATTCAAAATCTTGGCGGCTGGTGAAAATTGTGCTAAGCCAATCAACATGAGTGATAGGCCATCATCATCATCATCATCATCATCGTTTGCTTTTTTCGAGTCCCTTTGACGCCGCTCCGCATCATTGTCACATACACAGCGGCAGTTTTTATGATTGACGTTTTCCAATTTTTCCTCCTTTTGCACTTCAGAGTGACGTATCAATTTCGGTGATTGTTTTGGTGAATCCATTATTTTGCACGTTTGATGTTCACACTCGTCGGGACTGAGCGTTGAATGCTCAAAATCCGCTTTGGTGCACTTACATTTGCATGTTGCGTAAGATGAGGCACTAACGCTTGCATTTGTAGGAGTACGTGGTGACTTGGGACTTTTGGTGAGAGTTTTGGTTGGTGAGGGTTCTAATTTCTGTTTATCTGTTGCATCTTCGCTTGTTTTTTCTAATTCTGCTGTTCTTGCAATTCTGGCTGTTGTTTTCATTTGCGAAGTTTTTCCTTCCATTTTTGGTGACGTTGTTGGTGTTGTGGTCTCTTTTGCTTTTACCATTTTCCGTGGCGGGGGTTCTGGCTTCGTTCTTGATTTTGGTGAAACACGTTTCTCGCTCTCGCCACCCGATGAACCCGACCAGTGGCCGTTCATCAAACTTCCGTCCAATGCACGTGCCTCGTTTATTTGATCTAAAACTCGTAATTTTGTAATGCTGTCCGGGATTTTCCGACGAACATCTTCGATGCCACTACTGCTGCTTGGTATAGCTCCGATACTGTCATCTGTGGTAGCTTCAGATTGAGAGAGGTCTTCGGTTATTAATTGGGCGACATCGCTTTCGGTGTCACCGATTGTGTCACGACGACTACTGCTAGCAATAATTTTCGATGATAACTCACTGGGTTGTTCGCCAGTAATCGTGCTGGATGAAATACTACTGACACTATTGGGTCTACTGTCACCGTTTGTGGTTTCGATGCCATTCAATTTGCAACACCGGTGCGGTGATGATTGACTATGTTGAACTTTTAATGAATTGCAAACCAGTTCACCATTACGCGAGGATAGTGTTGAACCTTCGTCATCTTGATTATGAGAATTACTCTCTGAATGTTGTTGTTGGTGACAATTTTTATGACAATGGCGACACACAGCGAGCTTATCAAGCACTACAGGACTCGAGCGTACTGTTATCTATGAAAATTATTTTAAATTACCAAGGGTTGATAATTTTGCCTCTATAGAACCACTGTTTCAATCTACCATTATCAACTAGACACTATTTTATTTTATTTGATGAAAGTCAATTGCGGTCAATACAAAATATCAACAAAACATATATTAATATAATAATGTATCAATATATCAATATATCGGTATATCAATATATCAATAATAAATATATCAATATATCAAAAAATCAATATATCCATATATCAATATAAATTTATCAATATATCAATATATAAATATATCAATATATTAATACATCAATGTATCAATATCAATTTATCAATATATCAACATAACAACATATCAATATATCAGTATATCAGTATATCAATATATCAGTATATCAATATATCATTATATCAATATATCAATATATCAATATATCAATATATCAGTTTATCAGTTTATCAGTATATCAATATATCAATATATCAACATATAAATATATCATTATATCAATATATCAACATATCAATATATCAAATATCATTTATCATATATCAATATATCAATATATCAATATATCAATATATCAATATATCAATATATCAATATATCAATATATCAATATATCAATATATCAATATATCAATATATCAATATATCAATATATCAATATATCAATATATTATTATTATATCAATATATAAACTTATGAACTTTTAACGGCTATCGTAACCGAATTTAAAAATTCGTAAGTAATTACAACCGTCAAGCGAAGACGGACAAAAATCGTGCTAGCATATTAATATTGTATAACTAGATACACATAGATTACTTACTTGACTGTCGGATGTTGTGCTGTGCGATTGACTCATCTGACTTACGCTGACATCACTTACACTCAGCTCTTCAACACCACTTAATCTCTTGCCGCCGAAATTCGGTTTTGCCGAAAGGTGTCCTTGCTCTTTCGCCAAATTTAATTCCTTCGTTCGTTTTTCCAATTGTTGACGTGTCCAGTACGTTATACGTTCATCTTGATCACTGTCCGGATACAGCAGATGTTCATCTTCGGGACTTATGTTTTCACGAGCAGACACTGCCGCAAGACGTGCTTGCTCTTGCTGTTTGTCCAGTTGCCCTTTCATCCAATTGGCTAAATGAAGGGCACTTGATTTTGGTGTTCCTGTCTTGTTCAGTATTCGACATTTCTCATCGATCAGCATATCAATTTGGTCTGAGGTATTTGAATTGCGATTATTCTGTTTTGAAAAAGTATCGATATGTGATTTTTAATGCCCAAAAGAATCTTATAAAGTAGTAAAGCAAAAAAAGAAATCAAATAAAATTTTGAAAAAGCCTAAGTCCAGTGATTTTTGTTCAGACAACTTGTAACATAAAAAATTTCCTTAAAAGCATCTGATTTATCCAAGTTTCCAGAGATAGTTCACGGACGGCTTTTGTATACTTGTTTATTTAGACAGCACTCTTGAAGTGAATTCAATCTTCTTTCGAATTAGACTAAAACAGGAGTTGTCATCGATGTAAGATGCAACATTTCTGGTAAATATGAACCCTACATGGAAGAATTCACCGCTGAAGAGAACATTAAAAATAGAAGAGGATTTTTAGTGGACAATTGCAGTTGCATTGCACGCTTCTTTCGAACCTTTATAAATTAACTGGGGTATATCAATTTTCTGGCACAGCTCCAAAGAATAATGACACCATCTCGTTCACCTCAAGAAGCTGCTTGTTGTCTGAAAATTGTGATGGGCTCATATTTTTGAACTGAGATAATTTTATAAAATCAATTTGTTTAAACGAATTCATTTCCTTGTTAAATATTCAAAATAAATTCAAAGTAAAATGTAATCAAACATTATAATACAGCACTAAGCAAAGTATTTTTGACTAAAAACGCTTGTAGAGTATTTTTTTTTTTTAATAATCATTAAAGGTATAAATAAAATAAACAAATTTCTATTTAATACATATTGGAAATTCAATTTAAAATAGAATGTTGAAAAGTTGAACAAAACACAGTAGAAAGTCGGAAAAGGAGACCCATCACAATTTTCAATTTTCAATTATCAAATTTCAATTTTCAATTTTCAATGAGTTATCAATTTCGGTAGCAACTTAAAACACTAAAGCGGGAATAGCATACAAAAGCATATGGCAGGAGGGACTTTAGTAATAGGCAAATTTTCCTTAAGAAATTAGAAATGTACTTTAAAAGGAAATACGAAAAAAGTGTACGGATTTTATCATCTTAATATAGAAACTCACAAGCGTTTTTATTCAAAGAAATTTTTCGTTTATTTTGGCTTTTCATTTACTTTATATATATATATATATATATATTTTTTTTCTTTTTATTATAAAATAAGTAATGTTAACACTATAAAATAACAGTACTGTTAACTAAAATATTTCAAAAAATTTTTATATCGTCTATTTCAATATTCCGTTATACAGTTACATACACTAGGTGATTGTTATAAGCCTAATTTCAAATTTCATTAATACCATTTAAAAGCGATTTTGAGCCGTTAAAATTGAGCAAAATACACAAAAATATTTGTTGTTTTTTTTTTAAATTTTTTTTTTTTTTTAATATTCAAGCACGATTTCAGCAAAAATCTTTAATAAGTGGATTTTTTTGCAGTGTAATACATGAGATATTTTTATTTTGATTTTTTTTTTTTTTTAGAAAGAAGTTGAAAAAGTTGAACTATGGGAAACTCCCCACCCATCATGCCCACATTTTTTTTTGGTCTAAGTTAATATTTTAAAAGAAAAAGATATAATTTGCAAGGATTTAAAATATTAGGGGTATTCAAAAGGAAGGTGGAATTCTATCGTAAAATGTTGACATCGGAATATTTTCGATTTTAATTCGCAATGCACTGGATAAATGCAAGGATAATAGATTATAAGGTTACGACAATCGCAGTTCAAAATTTGATTCTTCTGCGCATGTACACTTGTGATGTAGCGTTATAAGAATTCTGATTGGTTGAAATTATTGAACGTTTTTGGCAGATGAAAATTTTCAAGCCAAAAAATTTAAATAAAAAAATTTATGTGTTTGCAGCGTTGCCACTGATGTTCGAAAAACATAATACCAACTTGAAACTTTTACAAAAATTATTTAAAAACTTGAAGCAACTTTGTGGCAGCACCAACAAAAACGTGTCAATTGCTCGGATAAAAGTAAAATCTGCGCATGTCGTAATCTTATATTCTATCATTCTTGAGCGAAATACACGTGGTTTGCACGGATTGGTTGAAAATATAGTAATTTTTGAATGAATATGTGAACAACGACATTTTTCGACACAATTCCACCTTCCTTGTGAATACCCCTATTGAAAACCTTTGACAACAGCTGCTCAGAATGGCTGTGACAGGTACGATGGGCTGTAGGTCCGATTTGCGTGGAATTGCCACTATACAGACGACAGAATTCATCCAGTAAACAAATCAGTGGACAAACCAGAAGAAAAATCAGTGGACAAATCACTAAATCTTGAAGACGGTTAAGTTCTAAGCAAATTATATTGCAAAAAACGGAACAGAAAGTTTAACCAGGGAAATTTCTTAACGAATGCTTGTGATGAAAAATTTTTTAAAAGTCAATCGAGACGTGATATCTTAGTGTTGCCAGGTTTTTCGTTGCGAGTCGCGCAAAACATGACCTTGCAATTTAAAGGCAAAATCCCCCTTGATCTTAGAAAATGCCTATGGTTTTAACCGGGAGTTTTCCTCTGGAACTTAAAGAGCTATTGAAAAAGTGATCCCTAAACTAAAATAAATCATACATAAAATGTGAAAGGTACGATAACCTTCGAAAGGTTCCCATCGATATTTCAGCGCATTTCTGATTGAGTTCTCTAATCACTCAGCGAGACATTTAGATAAACGTGTCCTTTTGCAATCAGTTTAATCTGCCGAAACTGAAAATGAAATACAGAACTCAAAGCTTGATTGCAGAAATTTTTCCATTAAGAAATCGTAAAAATATCTCATGTAAATTACATGTTTTCGAGTATATTAAAACTCTTTATATGTATGTAGGTATATGTAAAGAAAAATTTGTTTTTTTTATATATACCTACATTTATCTTTATATTCGGTGTTTAAATATTCAACATTTACGGTATATTATACACTAATACAACAATTATAAGCGTTTTTCTTCGTATTGTTTGTTGCTATTTACTTTTAAAATATTTTATTGAAAATGTTTTTCTATTTCGAAAATTTGTACTGATTATAAAAAATCATGGACAACATAAAACAAAGTATAGAACAAAAACGAAGATCAGAAAAGAAAGCACAAAAGCTTATAAATGAGTTTCGTTTTTTTTAGGTCGTTGTCTCCGTAATATAAAATAAGTTATGAGCAATCTACAAATAATTGAGAGTTCTAAGTATTGAGGAAAGGTAACAATTACATCTAGATTCATTTTTGTATTCTCAATACGATGATAGGTTTTTCAGTTCGGAACTTTAGGTTTACTTAAATTGATATGGGTTCTAAATAACTCTATTGTTCGTGTCTACATACAAACGCCTGAATGATCTAGGAGTAATGATTTCGATAGGTCGAAAATTGAAAAAAAAAAAAAACTAAAAAAGAAAATTATACAATTAATATTGTTTATATTTCTTTTTAATTCTTCAAAAATACTGCCTTTTTTCAAAACCTTCGGTTTGTTTTTTTTTGTGTTTGAGATTAATGTCGGGATTCTAGCAGCGGTTTCTAGTAACAAAAAAGTACTTTGAAGTTCATATGGGATAGGCCGAAAAAAGAGCACATTCAGCCATTTTCAAAAACTACCTGGTATAAGATTCATAGATCTTGAACTAAAATAAATGAAAGCGATAAAAAAGTTTGGAATTTGAACATTTATTTCAACCGTTTTATATTGTATACTACTCCAACTTGAACTAAAAGTCATAATTCCAAACAATTTTATTATTTTAATAGAATTTCAACGCAAGAGACTCGAAAACATATTATATCAAATAAATGATTTTTAATACGAACAGAAACGTCCTTTAGTGACATGAGACTACTGTTAGCATCCCACGGTAGTTGTGCCTTTAACTGAAAAGTCAAACATTTTAATTATGAAAGTTAAAAAAAGTAATACAGGAAAATGGTATGTTACAATGAAGTTCTTAGAGCATAGTTATGCGTTTTTTGTTGAAAATCTTTTCTTTAACCCGGTAGCGCCTGAATTAAAAAATAAATAAATATAAAACAAAAAATAAAATAAAATATGAACCGATGACAGAAAACGAACCCTTTTAGTGATGCCATCTAGCATCGCCTGGCGCTACCGGATCAATATGGAAGAATGGTGAAAGGATTAACTTCGGATTTATCGAAATATAGGAATAGAAAGGTGAAACATTTTTGTAATCAAAAATCTCTAATCGATAAAATATCATACACAGCACATGTTTTTTTTTTTTTACATTAAAAACTAAAAATATTTGGAAGAACTTTTCGAAATTTTGTTAATTTTAAGTAGGTACTAAAAAATTATCTAAGCAGTTTACAACCGATTTCACTAAATAATACGATTATACATATATCGACAATACCGAATGTTAGAGAGCTATGCGTCTTAAACCACGAATTTCCGTATAGAAAAAGACTTTTCTTAAGAAATAGCAATTAAAACCAATTATTTTTTTTTTACCGAAATTCATAACAATCGCTATTTTAAAAGAATATTAAGACTACGTTTAGTTCTAAAAATAATAAAAATCATTTAAAAATTCATCTTTTAGGTCTTTTTTTGTTTTTCAGACATAATTTGGCATCAAATTTACTAGGCATTAAAATATCAGCAAAATTTCATTTTCTAATCAATTTAAGTACATTTAAGTTTTGTTTATTAATTCTACGGTTATGTGGTTTTTGCGTAAAGAAAAAACCGATCAAATCAGATTTATCTACGTTGATGAAAACCTTTTAAAATCTTAATATTTTAAAATAATTTTCAAAATTCCCTTTTATTGCCTATAAACATGTTTTGTTGTCTTTCTTCTAAAAATATAATATTAAAATTCAAAAATATGAGCACATCAGGCAACGAGGTAGCAAAATTTCTGTTGCATTTTTTATTTTTCATTTTTATTTTATATTAATATTATTCTTTCAACTATGCCGGAGGTTATGGTGGTGGTGGAGGACCACTTTGAAATAATCTGATTGGGTGTGGAATTGTATTGAAAGCCTTCTGTAAAGCCTTAAGAGAATATAATGGATAAATGATAATTTTTAAAGACCATCGCGTAAGGTCTTACATAAATGGATTAATACTCGCAAGAGAGTTTAAACTTTAAAGCAGACAAAGCAGACATGCTTTAAGTCATGTGTTCTGCTGTTCGTATGCGTGTGCATGAAGTTCAATTACTCATACGTCAGGTGTGCACGCTTTAAAAACGCTTTAAATGTCGCATGACTGCGCGCTAAGGACTGTTAAGTAGTGTAGAGATTTCTAGCCATTTCGAGGGAAGAAAATTAGTTTATATTCGAGTTATTTGATTCAGTCAATGTCATTTGGCTACCGACAACCAAAAATCAAATCACAGATCTAAAGAGTCTGGTGGTGTTGGCTTTGTTGGCAGAATGCCAAAGGGATCATCAACTTCGTGGACAGTAAATGGATCGTCATCGGATTCGTCGTCGTCATTATCGGTTTCAATAGCAGTGACTGAACGCTCATCGCCATGAAAAATACTTTCTTCCACATCGGTATCATAGCTGGGATCTAAATTAACTTCGTGCAGATTAAGATCAAGTTCGATCAAATCCCATGAGCCGCCAAACTGCGCCAGGGGCACTTCCTTGGCTGCAATTTTTGATTGCGTTACCTCAGTCGTAAAGGTTTGAGTCTTAATATTCTGAGTTGGTACGAAATCATTTGAAAATGTATCGGAAAATCCATGCTGAGAGTTTGGTGAAATATTCGGTGTAGGCGACTCCGGAGTAGTTAGAGAAAGATTAACGAAATCCGTTCGCAGAGCGTTATCAGATTCGTCGATGAACGAACGACCGACAGAACTTAATGAAAATTCCAATAATTTTGACGGACGAGACGAGAGACTATTTCGCTTGGGGATTTCAGATTTATCACGCACGGCACTGCCGTTGCTAGCTTGATGGACAATCGCTGTTGCAGTCGTAACGCAATGGCCACGTTCGTTGAAGAGCAGCACTCGTTCATCGCCAGCGGCACAGCGTTGTCGAAGGACCAAAGTCTTGGGCTCATTTCTCGATGTGCCGGGCGTCGTGATTGTCGGCGGCGATTCGCCAGACGACTCTGGTATAGCCGTTAGGCATTTGCACGAGGGTAAATGTTCTGTTGAGCACATGGTTTGGGTATTGAGACTACTACCGCTTAAACTTAGCCAAGACGATGAATTATTCGTACTTGGATTAAAGGCACGCGTAGCTAGAGTACCACCAGAATCTAAGGTCTGCGACAGCAAGTGTCTTCGACTTAGGGTTAAGGAACGTAGGGACGTAACGCTATCATTGACACCGGCTGCGCTTAAGTTATGCTTAAGACGTGCCGGCGATGCAGTTTGTGATGAGCAGGACGCATGCGTCGTTTGCGTCATGCGAGTGCTACAACGCGACGCGAGCGTGCTAGCTAAACGTTGTAAATTCTCAAAGGACTCATCATCGTCACGAATCTCTAGATTTGAGCTACGTAAAAGACGCACCTGTTGCTGCTGATTGCGCAGGTTGATGCTGTCCAGCGATGAGAGCTTTATCGATCCGATTGACGCTGAAGCTATGCCAATATCACTCAGTGGCACTAGAGTATTGAGGACATCCGGTGAGTCGAGTGGACTCGAGAGTGGCGTTGAGCCCAGGGCAGCATTGACGAGAAAGCTATTGAAGAAATAGTAATCGATATTAAATATCGAGGAAATTTTTCTCATTTTTTTTTTCATTAGGACTTACATCTGTCGCTGCAGGAGATTTTGCCACACCGCTTTCAATTCCAGTGAGGGCGCTCGCAGTAAAAGACTTTTTCGGCGAGAGCTTTTTTTTGGCGTCCGCGATAAGTCAGGTGCACAGTATCCGGTAGGGCTTTCCGCCAAACGGCCATTCGGATCGATTGTGAGACGGAATTCAGAAGCTGTAAAAAACCAAACATTAATTTGTAGAGCTCTCTCTCCTCTCTCTCTCTCTGTGTGTCTCTTTCGCTAATCAAGGATAAAAACAGAATTATTTTTATTTTTACTTTTTTTGCGCATGTGAAAACACGAGTCGACAATATTCGCAATAGGAATGGGCTCTTCCGTTATAAATAGAACTCGATCGCGGCTGACTTTTGCAAAGACAATAATATCACTAAATAAAAGAGTCCAATAGGGTTTAATCGATCGTCCTTCGACACGCGAAAGATCACCACCGAAAATCCATTGACGTCCTTGAACGGCCAACGTGAATGGCTTGCACTTGGCAAAGACCATACGCGATTCTAAATCCTGCAGTGTTAATAAGGGTCTTCCTTCTCCAAGCGGCTCCATCAGGCCACTGGTAACAGTGATCTCTCGATACGCCGCCTGAAGCTCATTTATCACAGTGCTAAAGTTCTTGTGCTCCTCCGTGTCGACATGACAATTCGAGGCGAGCAGCTGCATCAGCTTGAGAATTTCACGAAAATGTTGCAACGGTCGATGGATGAACATCGTCAGATCGGGCCGTTTGCGTGGCACTTGTGGTTCGGTAATGAAGGCAATAAATTCCGAACCCGCTTGACGGGACTTATTTACCTAAGGAAAATAGTTCAAAAAAAAATAAAATCGAATTATTATTTTTCACTGATCCCGCATTCCGCATCTTTACCAGCACACAATCCGCACGTTTAATGCCATTGCAGTATTTTTTATATGCCGCACAAATCGCCGTCGTTTTCGAGAGATAGACACGCGAGGCGAAATTCATTTGCGGTTCCTGATCGTCCTGACATAGCTGCTCTAGAATGTCCTCCGACAGCCGAAGTAGTTCATCCATGTTCTGGAATAACGTTCGATGGTCGTTGGGCGAAATAAGATCCTTGCGCTCCTGCAAAGGTTGAACGAATCGTTGCATGCCAAAGTGTAATGCCGAAATGAAATTCTGTTCACGGCTGATGAGTTGCAGCAGGAAACGACGACGATTGTCTGTTATGGGTGCAATTGACTGCAAATGGAAATTTTTTATATTTTTAATCATTACTTAGATAGTTTTGAAAAAATCGATATATTTTTTCCAACGTCAATCGAACTCCCCAGTCATGGGGAGGACAACTAGGGAAAATTAGAACCTTTACCAAGAAGCCTTGATTTGACTCATTTGCTTAGGAAATTTAATGTGCTCTGAAAAGCACAATATTCTCCCTTGGAATCAGCCCGATTCATCATATTCCCAGGGCCTTCTCCCATGCGGATTTGAAACGAATTTTCCCATTCTAAGAACACTGACAGGCGAGTATAGAGAGATCAGGAATTTCGAACATTCATCACACTCTTTTTTTTATTGATCCTGTACCCTCGAAATAAGATTTCTAGGAGAAAATTTCTCCGGAAATATTCATTTAGAATAGTTCCGAAGAAGAAACAAAGAAAAAACTCATCCTCAGTCCATCCTACAATTTTGTACATATTCTTATATAAGGGCAGTTCCACGAGAAACGGTCCCACCGGTGACACCCGTGACAGTCATTCAGAGCAAAAATTGCGTAATTTCAGTGCCTAAATATTTTGAAAGGAGTTCAAACCCTAAAAATCTTTTGTAAAGAACGTGATTACAAATTCTTCATTCAAATGAGCTAAAACCTAAAAAATACGTATCACAGGTGGGGCAGTATTCATGGAATTGTCCATAAGTAAATGAATAGGACCACAAATGAAAAAACTTGAAACGAAAAAGTACAATTTTAAAAGCGTTTATTGTCATTAAGCATAAAAATTAAATAAATTAATTGATCAAAGGCAATAATGTGAATGTTAACAAAGTAATATGAACAAAATTATACTTATAGTATCGAAATAAACTTAAATTCAATGGATTTACTTAGACACTTTGAAGCCCATTACTTAACAAAAAAAATTAACTTAAATTATGACAATGAAATTATTTGAAACTTAATAAAGGGCAATTCGAAAAAGGAAAGAATCCGAATAATTAAGAAAAATAATTACTAAAAATAAAAATATAGCTTAAAGGATAACATTTTGAGCTTTATGTGAATTCTTTAGCATGCAGACACAATATTTATATAAGCTCAAATATTTAAATAAAGTTAAAGGAACGATTTTGAATTTCCATTCCTCAAATGTTTTGTTAAAATGAAAGAAAATTCGCATACCTAATATGTAAATATGGCACAAAACATAAATGGAATTGTATGCAAGTCAGTATCGGGTTCTTCAACTAGGTATATTTTAAACAGTGTTGCCAGAATTTTGCGAAAACGTTGCGCTTTTTGTTCTCAAACCTCCGGGACATGAAAAATCTCGGTTTTTTCTTTTAAAAATGTTAAGAAATTCCTTTTTTTTCAGTTTATAAATATTGCAAACTACCAAAAATTTATTTTTATTACATTGAAAGTGATATAAAAATCTCGGAAAATCTGCATTTTTTCATACGGGGATACCATCAGCATAATTGGGGAATTTTTTCCTTGGGGTTTGAAAAAATTTCTCCCATTCTAAACACATCTGGGGAAGGTATGTGAAGGGAGCAAGAGTTTGGCATTCTTGAGCAAAGGTCATATGAGGGGAGGAAGAATTTTCAACTTTTTTAAGCAAAAATCATCACGCTTTCCCTTTAATTGGCGCTTTGATTACTCCCTTTTTCTCACGAAGAAAAATTTTTAGGAGAAAAATTCCCAGGGCATTTTAATTTCGAATAGAGGTTGCATTTGAGTTTGTCCCGCATTTGTTTTTTTTTTTTTTTTAAATGAAATATTGAACAAATTTTGAAAAAACCCCGCTTTGCAAGAAAATGCATTTGGCAACGCTGGTTTCGAACAAAGTATTTTTTAAAGAATTTAAAATTATTTGAAAGAATTTGGCGTGGTGTACGTCATTTGCTGTACATCGTGAAGTAAAAGTACTCCAGTGGAAATTTTTCTCAGTCAAGTATTCTTGATGTTGACAAATGTTAATACACCTAATTCTATCTTCACATGGTAGATTCTTTTCAGACAATGTCGTGAAAAAAACCGAATAAAACAGGGCATACAAATAAGTAGAGCTTGGATTTTGAATATTTTGAATTATTTGAGTTTATTGAATATTTTGAATTTTTTGGATTTTTTTTTTTTGCATTTAACTGTGCTCTTGAATATTTTATTCACTGAAGTAGGCTTTTTTTTTTGTTAATTTGACAATTCAACATTTTAATAGGCATACTAAATCGAACTAATTTGGAATTTTTGACTTTGAATTTTTTGCATTTTTGTTTGAATTTTTTGCATTTTTTTTTTGAATTTTTTTGAATTAAAAAAAATTTTTTTTTTAAATTTTTTTACATATTCAAATTCCGAGGCATACAAATAAGTATATGAAATAAGGGAGCTCCCTAATTCAATTTCTAGAACTCAAACGATGGTCAAATATTTTCTTTTGAAATTTCAACTTAGAACAAATTCTTTTGATTCTGCCTAATTAAATGAAATGGTGTAAAAACGACTGGGTACAACCTGAACAGATGCGGTTTTGAATGAAGCTATAACTCCGTGTAGTATACTTTAATAATGAGGGCACTTTGTATGCCTTATTTAAATAAAATAATTTAAACTAAAATTTACATAGTCAATTTAAGAGAATTTTTTTAAAACGAAATCACTTGGCACAAGGTTGTCTCTTACCTTAGGGGAATAGAGTAAAAACTACGTAAAGTCAGAGAGGATCTCTAATTGAAACCTCTTTTGCTCTTTCATTTTTTTCCCAATTTTTTTTTTTTTTTTTTGGATTTCTTTTAGTTTAAGTTTTTATGATTTTTTCTTCTTCATTTTTTTGTGATCAGTTAATTATGAAATTCGCATAAAATGTTATGAAGTAATATTCATTCTCTAAATTATGAAAATATTTGCTCTTTCGCTCTTAATTAATCTATTTAGATTCCAGGAATAACATAGCCTCCGCAGCACAAAGTTTATAGCTTTTCATTCTCTTTCAAAAAAAAAAAAAAAAAAAAAAAAAAAAAAAAACATTTTTGCATAGCTGTAGAAATAAAGAAAAACTTTGTTTTCGCCCGGAACTCTGCAAAGTTCGACAGGAATTTTCAACTTTGAGGGATGTATTCATGACTTTTGTAATCAAACGATTATAATTAAAACTTTTCTACAAAATTACCTAACAGTTGGAAATCGTATTTCAAATTTCCAATGCTTTAGTTCTTTATGTCGTTTAACTTGACGTCAATCAGTACGATAATAAAATGTGTGCCTGAGGGTTGATTGGCTCAAATAATGATATTCATGGCATAAAAATACGGTTAATGTGGACAATATAAGACAATTCAAATACTGCACCTAAAAGTATGCTACGAATTTTCGATAATAGTTTTCATATTAACTATGTAGTCAATATTGAAAATAATTGAATTTATATTCATCTTCAGCGAAGAATTTCGGATAAATAAATAAATATATTATAAAAAAATATTTAAATGTATACTTTTAGGGCGGAACCTTACGTTTTTGCTATAGTCCAAATTATAATCAACTAAGAGAGTAAAATGAGTTTTCTTTTTAAATAAGAATAAGAAATGAAATTGTTTTTTTAGGGTTGTAACTGGGGCAACGGGAAACATTTTAGTTCAGCGCCCAGAAGTATGCTTATATATTATGGTAAAATATTTTTCCGATAGTCAGAAATAAGTCCATCCTTGTTGATACACATCTTACTAAATCCCTAAATCACTAAGCCCTGTCGGTAGCAACTTTAAGATATGGAAATTGATTAAACAATTTTTTATTGCTTACTTTTAGGTGTCAATTATTTTATATTGCGCTAATATATAATATAATAATTAGAGCGTGTATTTTTAAGCATTTATAAATTTGAAGCATACTTTGTGGGGGGATATTTTTTTTCTTATCACCATTTTGGAAATAAGTAGCGAATTTGAACTTCAAGGGGATTTCCTAGCTTTGAAAAAGTCTTAAATAGGCTAAAAATCGATTTGAATCTTAACTTTATGTAAATTGAACAAATTTTTTGCCCCATAAAGTACGCTTCAATTTTATAAATGCTTAAAAATACACGCTCTAATAATAATAGATGGCAAACAAAAACAAAATGTTTTAAATTTAAAAATTATTTAAAAATTATATAGAATTATTTAAAATTATTTACAATAATCAATCAAGCTATTTAAAAATTTAAAATTAAAAACGAAATGAAATTAGAAGCACTTAAGAAGCTATAAATTCGTTCATCATTAAGAGAATAATCCAATTATCCTCTCCTTTAGGGATATTAAAAATGTAAAAGCCCCAAAAAGCTCAACAGTGCGAACGCTAGAGCCACAATTATTCCTTCTGTCTCACACTCAAGGTGGCATATTCACCTGCTGCAGGTCATTAACAGCAGCAAACAAAAAAAAAAAAAAACAACCAAAAAATTAATTCATTCAGACGATTACACCCTTGCCTACCTCTTTGCTAAAGGTGACTTGCGGTAGATTTAAACGACGCTTGGCAGCCTCAACCGAAGATACACCCGAGCACGCTGTGGACGGACGGTGTGCATTTTGCATAGGAATTGCCACATTCGAGCCAAGCACACCGGAGGCACGTCGCGCTGTCACCGTTGTCGGCGCCGTCGGAGGCACTACAACCGACCCAACAGCGGCTGTGGTCGCTGTCGACTGCTGCTCATCGCTCGCATAATTACTGGCCGCACTTGTTACACGTGAAGTTTTACCATTCATTACATTCGCACGACTTGCGATGCCGAGTGCTGGCGCTAGAATGCTGCTCGCTACTGCCCCGACAATGGCACTGCCACCGACGCTTGTTGTACTGCCGATGCCACCACTTGAGGCGACACCCATTATTCCGTTTCCACCTACAGCCCCACCGGAACCTGACCTTCTGAAAATCTCCAATGTTAGGGTTGCACCCTGCGATCGTATCAAATTCAGAACATCAGCTTCTGGCATCGTCACCACATTATGCTTGTCAACGAAGATGACATAGTCGCCGGGCAGAATACCACATCGATCGGCCGAAAGGCCCGGCTCGACTTTCTCCACCCGCGGCGGATGTGTCCAGACAATGGAAAATCCAAAGCCGCGCTCGGCGGTGCGCATCAATTTCTTTGTCATTGTAAATGGCGTACGACCGATGGTGCGTCCGCTAGCCGATAAACGACGCCCACTGGGCAGCTGTGGCTGTGCAGTACCTTTGCCAGGTGCTGCGGCCGCCGGAATCGCACCATCTTCGCCTGGTGGATCCAATTCGAGGAAACGTAGAAATAGATTCTCATCTGCGTCACGCTGATGCAAGGCCTTTTTACTTAGGACCATCGGCTCGGCACCGTTCTCGCCCGCTGTCGTGCCTGTCATCGTTTGCGCCATTGTTCCATCAATGCTGACGCTGTCGCTGTCGTTGTCCTCGTTGCTCTTTTCACGTACGATTGAGGCCATACCTTCTTGCGGCTGTGTTGGTTGTGGAGATGACGATGATGGTCGTGCAGCTGTTGCTAACGGTGGGCCCCTTGACGAATTTGCTGAATGTGCTGGAGGTGGTGTTGCTGTTGTTGTTGGCTGTTGAGTGCAAAATTGTCGTTGTTGGACTGATGGATAATGATGTTGATAATTGTGTTGAACGGTTGTCGTTGTGGTCGGATGGCCGTTAGTTTGTTGCTGTTGGACCTGTAATGGTACAGCCACTTGCGGTTTATTCAAACATGCTTGCGACTGCAATTTGAAGGAGCCATTAATTGGTTGCTGCAGCAGCGTACGTAATGGAAAGGACATGCATCCTAAGAATTCACTGCGCCTGAAAACAAAAAGAAGAAAAAAAAACAGAGTTCGTTAGAGCCAAATTGAATAAGCTGCGGTAGACATTAAGACAATTTTTAACATGATTAGAGACAGACAAATTAGGTTTTCGAAATGAATTTTAACCCCTTAATAGCCATCGTTGGAGAATAAGATCATAAAAGGTACCTATAAAAATATCCCAGAAAAGTTTTACCAAAACTGTCTTGCACCCGTTGGCTTAAAAGGGTTAAACAGACTCAGGGCTACCATCTTCTTTTAATTACCGTTGTTCATGCCTGTAAGACCACAACCATCATCAAAGAGCACCACATCCATGTGAAAACATTATCATTATTGCCTCTCTTGAAAGCTATTTTCTGCAATTCAGCTTCCGTTTCATTTCGATTATCCGAACAATTTGCGAAATTTCGTGTTACTTGATATGCATGCCAAAATGGGTGACAACTTTGGACAGACATGACAATAAATACTCGTACAAGTGCCAAAGGATACTTGAAAAAAAAAAATAAATAAATAAAAATAAAATCTCAGGCAACACACCCATGCAATGTTGCGGACATCGAGTCTGGAAAGTTGACACTGTAACCGACTGAACAAAATACTTAATACTGTAAAGCAGTATCCTTGCATAAGAAAGTACAGCATCGAGCGTCTCATGCAATTGGTTTCGTACCATTTGATGCCTTTGGCGCCGAAAGTCTCCATTCGGTTGTAAAGGATAATTTTTTTTTTCTCTTAGCTTTCGGTGTAGTTTCCGGATTTCTATTTTATTTTTTTATATTTTTTTATTTCATCCCGCTGCGACTGTCAGGACTCCTTTTTATTTAAGGCCCTAAATTCACATCGCACTTTTATTTTTATCATTATTTTTCGTACATTTAGATAACATACTTTTACGTAGATAAAGCTATACCATCTACTGTAATGTAGCGCCCTAAAATATGCCAGAGGTTAAATGCAGTAAAATTGAGTGCAAAGAACAATCAAAGGAAATGACTACGCATTTTTCTTTTTAATGACTTCCTTTTATGTCCTTAAACGAAAACTATTACATGGAAAAAGTCCTTTGAAAATTTTTCATGAAATTTTCGACAAAATTTTGACGAAAATTCTTGGTTGATGTCAATTTTTCAGACAAAATGATCTGAGCTCAAAAATAAATGATGTCAATTCAAGCGAACTATTTTCAATTAATTTTCAATTAAAATTTCATTTATTGAAAGCTTAATTAGGCCTCAAATGTGGAGTATATTGTGAAACCAAAATACATTTAAATTAAACGAAGAAGCTTGCAGTGAGTCACAAAAATTGACCTTCGAGAGCAATTATTAAATTGATTCGAGAAAAGTGTAAAACAAACAGACCATCAAATAACTGAAAACTTTTTCCCAATATTGAAGGAGTATCAGCACTGTTCTAAATTATTGTTCCCTGTATCAAATGGTTTTACTACATTTCTAAAAGTAAAATTCATATTAGAGAAGAGCAACATTTTCACAAATTAGGCTTTTAGACATTTTTATCGAATGGGAGATCGGCAATTAAATGACAACTTTACTTTCACTATTGAGGGAAACGTAGTTTATTAACTACTTTAGTTGATTAGATTCTTATCGTAAGTTTTTGTTATGCTTATTGTTCCGTTATGCGTCATGACTAAGTAAGTTTCAGTCAATTGTGCTACGACAAACTTGATGAATACGTTGTTTAACCTTGACTGTGCTATTAAAATAGTACAAAGCTTTTGAAAAAGGGACAACCCTGACTGAATGGGACTTAGTTAATTTATATATTTCTTTGTTCCTTAAGTTAGGATGGATTTTAAATAACTAATCCCTTACAAAATACAGTGTACTCTCCCCTTGCGGACACTCCTCTTAAGCGGGCACTTTCTGTGAATGCTCTAGTCTTCCTGCTTCTCAAATAGTTTTGTCCTAAGCGGAAACCTCTGTTGAGCGAACATATATTTTGGGTTCCGTAGGTGTCCGCTTAAGCGAAAGTACACTGTATACGAAGTATAACGACCTAGGAGAGGCCGGAAATTAGTCTTGACTAATCGCGACTTGACTATCTTTGTTAAATTCCCTCGCTTCGATTTTCCCATCATTAAATACTGTATACATAATTGGACTAAAATCGAATGAAGGAATTCTAAAAAGAGACTCAAAGTCAAGGTTAGACGTAGGATATAGCTACGAACAAAATGTTGGCTGTTTTTGAGAAATTTGTTTTTCTAATCGCGTCGAAACAACCATATCACCTGCCATACGTATGGTTAAATATAATTTGGTTACGTGTGGTAGGTATTTACACAATTTGGCCTCGATTGGAATAAACATTTTATTAAAAACAGCCAAAATTTGGTTCGTAGCCATATCGTCTTACCTTGACTTTAGTGCAGATATTGTGAAATCGAAGTTTCGATATGTACGTGGAGTGTGTTTATACATGTGATTTCAATTTAGACGGTTTGAACTAACACGTATTTGAGTTATTTCGAGAACTAATTAAAGAAAAAGAGAGATGTGGTGTTATATTCACTATGCTAGTTCAAAAAGCCTACAGACAGCTTTCATATCTATAAATGATAATTAAAACACGCTGAATACAATCGTTATATTGATTTTTTGGGATTGGCTCAGTTAACGGAGATTTTCGCGTTTAAAGCTGGATCCCTAAAGTATAAAAAAAAGTATAATTTTTTTTTACTTAAATCATTTTACTTGCTCCAAAATGCAGGGTTTGAACTTCAGAACTCTCAATTGCTAGTCATTTGCTTTCCCATTACACCGACTTGTCAAAAAACATCATTACACTTAAAGTTCTTTTTAAAAGCAGTGTCTTTAAACTTTAAATATAAAAAAAATGGAAAGTCAACAATTTAATTTCCCTAAAAGTATGCTTCACTTTTTTAATAAATGTGATGAAAATTGAAAACAAGCACTTATAAAATACCAATTACCGTTGCGATTACAACGAAGTCTTGCAAAGGAATTCCAATAAATACAAGTACTTAAGGTTTTCGTCATTACTCTGTCATAAATGTATGGCAACATGAACTAAATATTTTATATATGTTTTAATAAAGTTAGTCATAATTTTTAAACCGCGATATCTCAAAAACTAGAGCCAATCTAAAAAACTGGTTGACGGGACTGAATTCAGACCGCCCCACAGTGTCGGATTTCGCTTTCCTAGCGTCACTAAAACCTAATTTTTTTTTTTTTTTGACTTTTTGAAAATATTTTAATGCCAATCGAAAAAGTAAACTTCAACAGAAGAAAATTATGGCACTGGGAAATTAAGAGAGAAAAATATAGCAACATTTTGTGGCAGAATGCACGGAAAAAATCCGATTTTATAAGTTATATTGTGAGTTACTTAGTAGAGCTATCGTAAGGAAATTTTTTTTGTAAAGAGGCACATATATTAACATAATATATATAAAATTAAATTTAATTTTAAATCATGCTTACATATTTAAAAAAATTTTGTAGATAATATGAAAAAAATGGGTTAAAAAATTCAAATATCCATTTCCCAAATGTATGAAGTGACCTTATATCGCAAAATACAGGCGAGTGGTACTATATACGTTGTAAGGTGGTTCATATAGTAACAGAATCTGCAATAAAATCTTTCGGAATTTTGCGGCACCCATATACCATATCTCGAAAAACCGAATGTAGACGGAAAATTTCGATATAACAAAATTCTCTTACATTTTACGTTTTAAAATTTGTACAATTAAATTGGCATACTCTGTTCTAATTATTCGACGCATTTCAATTAAAATTTGTTAAGTTTAATTTAAAGAGGCTCTCTTTTCCATATTCTACTGTAAAATTCTGAATAAATTAACATCAAAAACACTTTTCAACGTAAAAGCAGCCCTTCGAATGCGTGTGTATACATCATAAAATATGAAGAAGGAAAATGAAACAATGTAAAAAACAATATCAAATGAAAAGAAAACAAGTAAGGGTGTTATAGTCAGGCGAGCTTGACAATAGAGTACCCGACACAGACACACATATTCAAATAATTTTTAATATCAAGAGGTGTTTAAGGCCATAAGGGGCCCCATATACCGACTTTTGATAGATTTCTTTATGAAAACTGCCCCTTTGCCACGCCCACTTTTCCAATTTTTGTTAAACTATAATCGGAGGCTTAAATATACGCTAAAATTTTAAATTTCACTAAAATATTTCGAAAAAGTCCGATTTTAAGGCAGTTTTGTGATTTTCGTAACAGACCCTAGTACTGAAGGTACCCCTAAAAATGGTCCGATCGGGTCCAAAATGAAGAAACTTCAATAAGAACTAATAAAAAGGTTTTAAAAAACAATAAACAACGAACTTGTATAGGAAAAAGATTGTTGAAGTGCACAAAAGTTTTAAACATACGATTTTACGCACTATTCAGTGAGCGCCAGGCGAGTTTTTCTGTGAAAAAATTTTTTTTCACGCGAGAATAAATAAAATAAAAACATATTTGGTACCAAAATGAAGGAAATTCTATAAGGATTACTAAAAAAATAGAATAAACGAGATACACAAAAATTTTACATGCAAAAACGGTCTCTAAAATCCAAAAAGTTGTAAATATTAGATTTTTCCATCTTAATCGCGCCTAAAATTTAATTTAAAAACCCAAGTTATCTTAAAAATTTGTCGTGTTACCTATTAAACACTTTTGAAAATTTACGGCCTTCAAAACTTACAAAAACTTCTAATTTTTTCCAAAAATATCGAAAATTATGAAAATTTGGTAACTTTGACACCCTGTAACACACCCTGTATACTGCGCAGCATAAAAAAAATTTGACTTACGTATAGCCCACTATTTAGATATTACTTGGTCCAAATTTTGTTTCTCTAAGTCAATTTTTACCAAAGTCACAGAATTAAGTGACGCTAGCAAAGCGGAATCCGACACTGCGCGCCCGCCCGTCAATAACGCTTACGAGATTTGTCTCCATGTTATCGGTAAAAAAAAGTACCAAATTCAAGCACAATGATTTTAACATGATTAACAATTAAGTAAAAAATTTTAATGAAATATTTCGTTTACAGATGTTTCAAATTTTCCTTTTTTTTAGGTCTAATAAAAGCCCTTATAGCGTCTTATTGAATGAAGCAAAATGTACGGATTGATTCCATCGACAAAAAGTCATTTTCATTTAAGGTAAGTGCGATAAAAATATAACATTTTTTTTAAGTTAAACTGATTCATTTTAAGTTAAGTAAAACGAGGTTGAATTGTATCCTTAAAATCCGCCTTCTACGACCGAATCAAACACGAAAACACAGACCTATCAATAGCGTCTTTTATTTGTACAACTAAAGCCATTGAAGGATAAAATTTGTTTTACATTTTAATTTTTGTGTAGACATAAAAAAAAAACGAGCAAGAAAAAAAGGAAAGATTTTAATATTCTGAAAAGGCGTATAAAAAGGGATTTATGAAAAGAGAAACCAAAAGTCTAGGGATTTCTTTTTTATTTTTCATTTTTCGTTTCTCCATTTTTCGGTTTTTCTTTCATTTAACGACATGAAACAATTTTTTGGACTACATAATTAATAATGCCACAAAAGCCTCAAAACCGAGCGCCCATTTAGCGGAGTGGCCGAATTGGCGAGTCGACGGCGACAACGGCGACGGCTATTTACGATGTAACTAAACGAGCACATACAAGGACGATGAGAGATTCTCAAAGGATTTATAATAATAAAAATAAGACTTGTTGGTTTATGGGCGCTGCGTGCGTTTTTTTTTTTTTTTGCCTCTTTATTTTGTAAATATTTTAACAGTCTTCCATCAACTTTGAATATGAATAATAATTTTGCGGGGACATCATTTACTCTTTGTTGACGACAACGTTGACAGCATATGTGTGCGTGTAACGAAACTGAGGGATTACAGGACACAATGGCGGCTTATTTGCGTTCATCGTTCTATTAATATTCTAAAGCATATGGATTTATTTACTTCATCCAAGTCGAGTGAATTTCGTATGAGAAAATGTGAAAAGGCATTAAAAATGCGATAAAATAATGATCAAAAAGAATTAGGAAATGCTTGATTAATGTATTTAAGGAAGTTGTTTTCCTCAAAGGCATTCAAGTGAAGTGATTACGAGGTTCGCGAAGAGAATTCTTTATACAGGGTGTCCCGTAGGTGAGTGCTTTTTTTTACAGGGGAGGTCACGACGAACAAAAAATCGTATGGGAGGGGGGGTCCCAAATGCACCCCTGAGGAGTTATAGGGCCTTAAAGTTTTCTCGCACTAAGTCCAGAAAAACAATTCTCCCACGCTAGTGGCTTACTGTAGAAAAAAAATTGTAATGCGGTTTGAAAGCCAATTGTACAGGCTTTTGGGCAAAATTGAATTGATGTTCAAAACTGCAGTTATTGTGTGAAAAATAAACGCTCAAAGTCAAAAATTCTGAAAAAATTTTCAATTATTTTACTTTGGGAGCCATTTTGGTATGGAAAAGGTCCAATTAACACATGCTTTTTTATTTTTTTTTTAAATCTTCGATCAATTTACTTCAAATCTGTGGTACATTTGTTATACCTTATTTGCGGTTTAACCATCGAAAAAATGGGATTTAAAAACGAACTTCAACTTTTTTTTATGTGATGAAATTCTTAAAATAGCAATCTTTGGCTTACAATGGCCAGCCAGCAATTTCTTATTTAAGACAAATTTTGGTTTAAAATTATACGTACTTTTATTGGAAAAATTGGTAATTTTTTGCTGAGATTATTTAAATTGATTTTAAAAAAATTTCAAGTTCGTTTTTAAATCCTATTTTTCCTGAGGTTAAACCGCTAATAAGGTATAACAAGTGTACCACAGATTTGAAGTAAATTGATCGAAGATTTAAAAAAAAATTAAAAAAGCATGTCTTAATTGGACCTTTTCCATAGCAAAATGGCTCCTAAAGTAAAATAATTGAAAATTTTTTCAGAATTTTTGACTTTGAGCGTTTATTTTTCACACAATAACTGCAGTTTTGAACATCAATTCAATTTTGCCCAAAAGCCTGTACAATTGGCTTTCAAACCGCATTACAATTTTTTTTCTACAGTAAGCCACTAGCGTGGGAGAATTGTTTTTCTGGACTTAGTGCGAGAAAACTTTAAGGCCCTATAACTCCTCAGGGGTGCATTTGGGACCCCTCCCTCCCATACGATTTTTTGTTCGTCGTGACCTCCCCTACCATCCCTGTAAAAAAAAGCACTCACCTACGGGACACCCTGTATATTCATCAGGTGGCCCTGTACTGCATCAAATTGGTAGTAAGATACCTTCTGAAGTACGGCACATTTGGGCATGTAAAACCAAATTTAAAAAGATCAGGTCCGTTTGATTCCGGTTTCATCCCTCGCCCTCGTGTTCCAGTCTCACTGAAGCTGAGTCATAATGCGGACATGTTTTGTCTCGATCATTTTTGGGTTGAAAGTATGTATGTTATGTCCGCATCTGGAGTAGTCTCATTGTGAAACTAAGTTTGCTCAATTGATACTTATTTTTGGGTGTTGAGTTTTATTTTTATTTACTAGTCTTATTTCATTTATTTGTTATTTTTTTTATATAAATTTTTATTGAATTTTTAAAATATTTTTGAAATATTTATTAATAGACCTTTTGATCTATTTGTCATATTTTTTAAATTTATTTTTATAATTTGAATTTTTTGATTTTTTTTTTTGTCAAACTCTTGAGACTTTCCGGCGTTGTACTATAAACTTCACATTATCTTTAACTGGATGGGTTTTCATTTAGGAGGCCCCGATGTCACAGGACCTTCTTTTGTGATGGACGCATTTGACAATTCTCTTTACTTAAATCGCTCTTTTACTCAATTTTTTCTTTTTGAACAAGAATATTCTCTAAGGCCCGATATTACAGTGCATACTTTAGGTCTCCTTAGCACTTAAGTAAAGCATTTTAACAGTACAAATTTTAAGTGCTCCTTAAATAAGTTTTCGAATTAATTTAATGAAGGAATTTCACTAATTTTACGAATTTTAAAAAAGTATAAACAAAAAATATAGGTTTTTTCAAATGTTGCCTGCCGAAAACAATTTTCGTGAGTTTTGGATAAAAATTGACTGTTAAACCGCTTGACACTTAAGGCGTTCTTAAGTCTTTAAGCTTCCTTAACTTAAGTATACACTGTAATATCGGGCCTAAGAGTTACATAACTGAAAGCCCATTACCTTGACCCAGGCACGGTATCTTCTTGATAATTCTTTTCATTGTCAGTTTCGGTTATATTATTAAGTTTGTTATTTTATGTTCAATTTTCGTGTATCCTTGACATAACGTGTCAAAATATGTAGCCATCAAACACATTTAAAACACTGTTGCTTAAGAACAACCAAAAAATCCCCTCAATTATTTTGTTTTGCTTTGCGTGTACCCCGAGAAAAAAAAAACTCGATGAACACAAAAAAAAGGCTACTTAAAATATTAATAATTAACTTTGCGTGTTTTTAGCACTTTCCAACAGTTCGCATTTCTGTTATACAAAATGACACCCACCCTGACTAAGTTCAACTTTACTAAACTAAACGCAACGCAGAGCAAAGCTACGCAACGCTAGATCTTTGTCTCGGAAAACTTTTCTAAAAACTCCCAAACTCCACTCAAAGTGCTCGCAGGTAGCCATTCAAAGTTAGTCTGATGGCGTTATTACTCAAACTGTTAATTCGCTTAACGAACTCGAGACTGACGAGGAGGATGCATTGTCTCATGTGCTGGTGCGGTGCGATGGGTGGCTTGTGTCACAGTTCAAGAGCAATAAATATGCGGCAACACGTTTCATCACATCGCATCAATCGCATCATCGCACAGCATCGCATCACATCCGATACTTTTCGAGAAATCGAAATGTTGCCAAGTGCAATTGACAAAGTTTTCGGTGCAGATAGTTATGCCGCAAATTTTAAGTGTGCGTGTGTGTGTGTGTGTGTGTGTGTGTGTGTGTATGTGTTGTGTGTGTTCGATGTTTATGTATAGAAGTTGAAAGGTAGAATTTGTTCGACTGCATCTATGTGATACTTGCTGGGCTGACTATGGGAGTTGTGTGAACATGATGACGCATGATATGATGGCAATTGTTGTGTGCTTGATTTGACATATGTCTGCGGTTTGTTGAACAATTATTGCGGTACTCTATCGATGGCACAGATGTGTATGGTTTATATTGATTTTAGTTCTTCTGTGGTTTCGTGGGGGCATTTAATAACATATTTGCTATTGTCCGCATGTAAATATTTTCATTTCTGAGTGAGTCCAGAACATCGAAGAAGAGTTTCCTTCAGCAATTACTTATTAGGAAAATTCTAACCGCAAAACCTAAACGTTTTCTATAACTAATAATTGAGATATTTCATTTATTGTTATTCACGAGCAATGGTTGGGATCGTTGCGTTGTGCGCCGAAAGTGTGTGGTTCTATTTTTCAAGAATGCCTTGCGTTCTTTGATGTGATTGGTGCACTTGTATCAGTTCCCAGCAGAATATTATGTTCGATCCCTGCCCGAGCTAAAAAATAATTGTAGTGGCAGAAAGATTTAAAAAAAAAATTCGAAATACACAAAAAACACGATGAGAGATGCTTTCTCTTGAAACTCGAGTTTCGAACCATCAGCAGAGAGAGGTTGTCTGACTTTTTCCGAGCTAATACTTGCAAACTTCAATTGGATTCCACTAGCTCTAGACATTTTAGTCGATTGATTGCAAGTTTTGACTTGTCACACGCTGAGTAAAGAGGTTGATTCCTTGTGTTGAGTAGATTGACCTTTTCATTAGTTCATTATAATAGAAAAAGGCCTTATTGATCAGAAAGTAGGTATACAATCAGCAAAAATTTGGCTTCCTAAATAAATAAATTATGTGTCATAATTCAGTGTATATGCCCTAATATTGACATTATTGAATAGTCCGAAATAAACGTATTTATTTCCCTACTTGCGATAATCGATATAGATGAGTCGTATTTCGCATACAGTCGAAACTCTATACGGAACTCCTCTAAATCGAATTTCTCTCTATAGCAAATCTTCTCAGGGATTTTTCGCTACCTTTTCATATTCAAGCAGCTGTGGAAATTGGAGTGTGCAAATTGCGCCAGAAAATTTATCCCTTTTATATGAACGACCCTGCGAAGACCGAGTGCAAAACTTGCGCGATAACATGGCACAAAATTTTGCCCATCAAAATCGAAGTACAATATTTGCCCGGCCGCGGAATTTTTTTCCATCCAAACAAATTTACACAAACGCAAAATTTGCGAGGGTGCAAAAATTGCACACCTGCTTGAATCCCACTATAATGTCTAATTTAAAACGTGGAAGTTGATGGGTGGTTAGGCTTTGAAGGTAGTTCTCTCCAAATCACTGCCTATTTATATATAACCTCATCAAAGTATTTAGACATTCTGTCCTTGTGCTAATTAAAAGCAATAAAGTCACTTTTTGAACTCACGACAGCGGTGACGACCAATTAAGAAGCTCGCTGCAGTGCTGCTCATTTGTCTTAAATGATTGATTAGCTTCTGACGTTTTATTGCCAGCTTAATGGCGCACTGTAGACCAATTCGCCAAATAAAAATAAAATAAACAAAGGCATTTAAAAGTAAAAGTAAAAAAAAAATATTCAGCTGCGCTTTTGAATTTTGAATGCGATTTTGTTTCATGCAAAAAGTGCATTACGAGGACAAACGAGCCGTGAAGGCACGTAGCACGTAAAAATTACATTTTTACTTTTACGAGAAATACGAATTGATAAAGAAAATTCCGTTTTAAGCCTCGTTACTCAATGATTTCATGATAAAAAAAAAAAAAAAAAAAGAATTTCAATAATGTTCCAAGTATTCTCCTTTTGTTTTTTTTTTTATTACGGCTCTAACATTGCGGCAAGCGATCAATCAAAGGCGCACGTTGCCAACAAGGGAGAACCTTATACAATGAAACGTAAGCTTTTGAAGGAAAAGAACAATATAAGAAGGATAGGAAAATTGAACGGGGAGAGGGCGGGGCGATGGTAAGCGATTACAGATGTAATAGTTCACAAGTGAAAGAAAATTTGTAGTAAGAAATGTAACGGACGGAAGTTTCTTTGGACAAAAGTTGACAAAGAAACGATATTCTCACTGCACAGAGCAATCAATCAATGACATACGGAGCTTATCTAATCACTTGAATCGCATTTGCAAGGAGAATGCAGTTTCCTATCTCAATTCTCAAAGGAGCACTTAAAAACTTTGTAAAGAAAATTTTATACATAGATTCTTTTATTTTTTCTCGAATGAAATCAAAGTCAAGTGCTGTCATAATTGGTCACGTTTATTGATTGTTTATGCAAAATTCTCATTCGATCAGTTTTCCATTTTCTCTATTCCACTGTTGGGAAATTATGTGTACTAAGAAAGAAGTTCAGGGTTTTTAGAATTGAATTATCAATTTTTTTTTTCAAGAAGACTTGAAAATTTTCCATGATAGTCATTACCATTTGAATGACTTTTATGGGATTTTCCGTCAAGAAACGCCTCTTGATAACGGCCCAGAATACATTATGTTTCGACCTTCTTCGATTCCGAACATGTTTTAGATTTCTTTTTATTTTATTTTTTTTGCAGCAAAATGATATTTGCCGTCTTGAGAAGCAAACAGAATGGCGTGCGAAAAAATTTATTGTGGTGATAAAAATGGTAAATAATTGCAGAGCAAAGAATGAATTCTTCATCAAAACTGCAGAAAGTTGCAAATGGGGTCGATTTGTGCGTCATTGTTTTGAACTCTTTAGTGGTTTGGAAGTTTTATGTAATTTTTGGAACTCAAAAAGTTTAGTATTTATTTCAAAAACATTCAAGGCCACCTAAATTTAGCTTAAGAAAGGTTCGTTTGCAGTTGTTGTATTAGGTTTTTTCTTTGAACTGCCACCGCAGTCAATTTATTGTGGTATAATTCGTATTCTCTCTTTTTTGCCCTTCTTCTCTTTTTCTCGTTCTTTATCTCCCTATTTCTCTCTTTCTCCCACCCTCTTTGTCTCCTGCTGACATTCGCTTTTCTCTCCTTTTTGATCTCTCGCAATCACCCTTATCTTTTTTTATCAGCCCTGCAGTATTGAGCCGGTCAGTTTTCTATGAAGGACTGGCTTTTGACCGGTCCAAACCCTACCGGTTAAATTATGGCAGTTCGCTCCATGGAATTCGGCTAGCCGGCGGTCGGTAATAAAGGGGTTAGTTTATGGGTAGTCTGTAAATGACACTTTCATCAACTTAGAATATATATTAGAAATTTGCTGTTTATTTTCCTCATTTGACTATCGCAAAACCAGACACAATTACGACAATTGACCCAAAAAAACTGGCCTATGATCAGCCGTTTTGCGGACTAGTCCCTCCTCTAGGACAGACCCATGTTAAAAAGGTCAGTTAAATACATTAGAAGTGAAATTATGAGGGGACTAGTACTGGTAACATGAAGGACTGACCGAAGGCTACACTTGGGTCAGTCCATATTACTGCAGGGAGTTTATAACACTTTCTCTCTCCGTCTCTTACTCTCTCTCTTTCCCTCTCATATTCTCTTTCTCTCCCACTCTCTCTCTTTATTTCTTTCTCTCTTTTTTACTCTTTCTTACTCTCACTATCTCTCGCTCTCTCTTGCTTTCACTATCCCTTGCTCTCTCTTACTCTCTCTCCGTGTTTTGCTCTCTCTCTCTTTCTATCAGTCTCTTACGCTCACTCTCTCTCTCCGTCTCTTATTATTACTTTCTCTCTCCGTCTCTCTCTCTCGCTCTCTCTCACTCTCTCTCTCTCTCTCTCTCTCGCTCACTCTTGCTCTCTCTCGCTATCTCTCTCTCTCTCGCTATCTCTTTCTCTCTCGCTATCTCTCTCTCGCTATCTCTTTCTCTCTCGCTATCTCTCTCTCGCTATCTCTTTCTCTCTCGCTATCTCTCTCTCGCTATCTCTCTCTCGCTATCTCTCTCTCGCTATATCTCTCTCGCTATCTCTCTCTCGCTATCTCGCTATCTCTCTCTCGCTATCTCTCTCTCGCTATCTCTCTCTCGCTATCTCTCTCTCTCGCTATCTCTCTCTCTCTCTCCTTCTCTCCGTCCCTAACTCTCACTCTGAAACAATATTTCCCCATAAACATCATTATCCTTCGCGGTCGTCTTTAAAAAAGCAAACATACATCTAATATATATATTCATAAATATAAATTTGTAACACAAATTTATGTCC